>OY978215.1:20727340-21064162 GCA_963854785.1 Vaccinium vitis-idaea
GTAAATGCATGGATCAAGCCCTTCCGGGTATTTTTTTTTGAAGATTTTTCGCATAGACCTTGGAAAATGCATTTTAAAAACATTGAGCGGTTCGGATCGTCAAAATTTGATCCGGAAAGTTGAAAAAGGGGGAGGTCCGCACCATATTTTGGTTAAGGGATCCCTTAAGAGATCATTATCCTATATATATATATATATATATATATATAGTTCCATATATGGTTCCGCTTTTTATCCGGCCGGACTTTTGATTTCCGGACTTTTGATCCAAAATTTTTTTTGGCGATCCGATCTGTCCAATGTGTTCAGAAGGTGTTTTCAAGGGTCCTTGCGGAAAATCTTCAAAAAAAAAAATACTGGGAAGGGCTTGATCCAAGCAGTTTGCGCAAAAATATATAAATACAGTTTTTGCGAAAACTGATTGGATCAAGCCCTTCCCGGTATTTGTTTTTTGAAGATTTTCCGCGTGGACCCTTGAAAACACCTTCTGAACACATTGGACGGATCAGATTTTCCAAAAAAAATTTGCAACTAAAAAAAAACCATTTTTTTCTTATTTTCGGGAGGTGTGGATAAGAAGATTTCCAACCATCCAAACACTAGTCCATTAGGCACGTTTGATTCCTAAATTATTTTTTGAAATGACTCGAATAGATGTGACTATTGATAGAGATAATGAGCACACTTGAGTTCCCAATATAATTGTATGTAGTCAGGAGTAGTTCTATTATGTTTGGTTATGGCATGATAAACATGAAAGAAGAGGAAACAGGGGCCTGTAGTAACTCCCTGCAGGGTAGGGTTGTACTGAGCCTCATCTGACCGTCTATCTCGACACCAACGGCTCGAATTTAATCCAAACTCCAAATTATCTGAGCCGTTCATTATTTGGATTAAAATCTGAGCGTTCATTACTGAGATAGACTACCGGATGGACTCACTACCCTGTATTGAGCCCCTTACTACAAGGACCCCGTACCCGAGACAAGAAGTGAGAATCATATTTGGCCATTAGATCAAGAGAAAAAATAGTTCCCAAGATTCGGATTAACTAGTACTACTCCCCGGTGGCATTGTATAGTGCCTATTAACATGAGATATTATGTGTGTAAATAATCTCTTCTCTAGTTCAGTCTCATCTTTAGTACAACACAAAAAATATAGAAGTATCTACTCTTGATAAACATATAGAGCCGCATGTTTCGTTGCATAATTCAGAATTGCAATCCCGGCATCAAATCTACCCTGCCCCTCTACAAAAGTTAAAGAGAGTAGTCCTAATAATTTCGAGTTTTTTTTTTTTTTTTTCAATATATCTCTTCAACTATCACTCATTTCTCTACTTCACACCTGAACTTTCAAAATCCTTTATATCGTCCCTGAACTACTGGATTGAAGTGCATGAGATTTATTTTTTAACGCTTGTCAATGTAATAGACGAAAACATGTACGTGCGTGCGTCACATGTGATTCCGGTCTCAAAAGAAAGGATAAAAACGTCATTGCCTACTTCCAAACACCAACTGGCGCCAATCTCCTCCTGTTTCCCTCCAAATCCTGTAAACCAATTATATATCATCAAATCCTGTAAACCCATTATATATCATCATCACCATCACATATACTAAAGAAATGTAGTTAGTGCCCTTAAAAGCCTCCAAACCTAAAATCCTAATTTTCTGGAATTTTGATTTTTTTTAAAAATTCTAAAATCCTCTTTCCCCTCTTATACTTTCAAACGTCTCATGACTCCCACTCCGTATCTAAATTCCATATTTTCTCTCCCCATTTCCATCTATATTTATGCTTTATTTATTTATTTTACTTTCACAATCGTAGTAATTGATTGGAACTGCTATAAGTTCGTTACAAGACTTTGTCCATGCATTGTGCCCGTTTATGCACGGAACAACATAAAAACAATTCGCATTAATGTATTTTTTGTTCCCCGTGCATCGAACGGGTAGAACACTAATATCACCTGTGGGAGGGATAAAAAATAGAGCACTCAAAAAATAGATCTCTCTCTCTCTCTCTCTCCCCCTCCCTCCCTACAAATCTGAGTACTATGCGCGCGCGCGCGCAAGCATGCCTTCTTCTTCCTCTACAACCATCCAAAATGACTATCCTACTTACCACCATGGGAAGCGATCCCCACTTCAAAGGTCAAACACGATTGCTAACCGAGGAAGAAGATTCTTAGGGTATGCCAATTAGGAGGTAATCCACTGAAAATATTCATTTTTTTCACAAATTTCTTGTAACATGATCAAAAGGAGCGAAAATGTATACAAAAACGTGTGGGAAGAATCTATTAAAGTCTGTACAAAACCCGACTTGATCGATCATCTTGCAGTTGTGAAAAAATCTGCACAAAACCTTAGTTTTACAAATCAGACATGAGATACCAACTTACAGTTCGGGATAAGCTCCTCTCCGAAGATTAGGGATGGAGAAACCCTAGTTCTTCTTCTTCGAATAGTTTCGTTTCTTTGATCTCTATGTTTCTCTATGTTTCGGTAATGGGTTGAATGGGGAGGGTGATGAAGGGGAATGACGTTTTACCATTTCTTTTGGGACTAGAACCACATGTGACGCGCACACGTATACATTTCCGTCTTTTTTTTTTTAATCGGCAAAAATAATTTCATTCATCACGAAAAATCGGGATACAAAATGAAATCAGCAAAAAACATTAGGAAAAGAAATGCATTGAGCAACTTCTTCTCGCAAGATCTTAACTTACCTCTCCGCCTCTCGATATTTTAGAAAAAGTTGTTAGCAAGACGCCAACAAAATAGGCAATGGGCTAAGCCCAAAACAACTCCTAATGTTTGAACCAAACCCCAAATCACCCCAAAACAATTCAAGATTGGGTCGACCCACCTCAACCATTCATCCCCACAAACCCTACCATCTCCAACACACATAGCAGCCGACCACTTCTACTTTTCCTCTTCATCACCGCTGTCCCATTGCCGCCCACACTTCTCCACCTCTGCATCTTTTCGGCTTCCAACCCCAAACTCCCATCCACCTCTAGCATCTCCAAACCGCCTCCACTCTTGGAAAAACCCACCCAACCACCACGTAAATCAGTTACCTCAAAGACCCACCTCTTCGCCTATCCTGATCACCACCACCCGCCACTGAGGGAAGCTCCCCTATGCCATCAAAATGAAGTGAAGAGAGGAAAGGTTCAAAACTTATTCCAAGAACAAAACTACTAGAAAACCCAAACCAAAACCACCCAAACGCCGCCACCCCAGCAACCTACCACCCACCGAAACCAAGTGTTGCACCACAAAAAACAATGATAGAGGGGATGAGGGAGGAGGGGTGGAGAGAGGGGGAGGAAGAGGAGAAGCGGAGGAGCCCGGGGGGAGGAGGAGGCACCTCCCCCCCAGGCAGAAAACCCTAGGTTGTGGTGGCTGTGGTAAAACGCTTACACTAACATGCGTTAAAAAATAGACAACATGCATTTCAATCTAGTAGTTCATGGACGATATAAAAGGATTTTGAAAGTTCAGGTATGAAGTACATAAATGGGTGATAGGTGAAGATATATATCGAGAAAAAAAAATAACTCTAATAATTTGCTCCTACTAGCTATTTGTGATAACTTTGCAATGTTCATAGATAAGGTGGCAATCTTAAACGAATTGATAGATTCCGTATAGATCCACACCAATGGGGGCAATTAATTTTTCCACTTTTTAAAACTTGATTTCAGTCTTTATTTCACTTGTAAAATAACTGGCGGGTATATATGTATGCTCATTCCTCACACCATCTGGCCCTTTTTCTAGAACTACAGTACTCAGTCCTATGTAGTTCCCAAATTTCCGTCTCAGATATCACAATCAAGTTTGCCATAAAAACGTAGTAACCATCTTTCCTAGTTATCACGAAACAACATTCGAAACTTGATTTTGCCATTGCTTTTATATATATATATACACTGGTGATCCAGTCAAGGATCCCGGATTGAAGGTTTTTGGGTGTTTTGAAGGTTTTAAATGATGTTTTTGCATGATCTGAGCCGTCCAATGTGTTCAAAAGGTGTTTTCCAAGGTCCATGAGGGAAATCTGCAAAAAAAATACCGGGAAGGGTTTGATCCAAGCAGTTTTTCGCAAAAATTGTATATTTACAGTTTTGCGAAAAACTGTTTGGATCAAACCCTTCCCGGTAATTTTTTTTTGATGATTTCCTGCTTGGACTCTTGAAAACACCTTTTGAACACATTGGATGGTTCAGATCATGAAAATTTGATCTGGAACTGAGTTCCGGACTTAGGGATCCCGGACTAGTTCATATATGCTCATTCCTCACACCATCTGGCCCTTTTTCTAGAACTACAGTACTCAGTCCTATGTAGTTCCCAAATTTCCGTCTCAGATATCACAATCAAGTTTGCCATAAAAACGTAGTAACCATCTTTCCTAGTTATCACGAAACAGCATTTGAAACTTGATTTTGCCATTGCTTTTGTGTCTGTAATCACGTGAATTTAGTTTTATTAATATCACTTGGAGGAGACTAATTAGTAATTAATTTGGAAGGATCTACGAAGCACCGACACCTTTAGGGGTCGCCGTATTGCAGTGTCCCGACATGGGGACACGGCGGGACACGTGTCCCGACATGCCACGTGGATGGGGACACGACTAATTTGAATTTTTGAGGGGGACACGGATGGGGACACGGCAGGGGTCAAACTAAAATTTTTAAAACTTTTTGGGGTAAATTTATAATTAATCAATACTTGGGGTAAAAAAGTGTAATTTCTTCATATAATTTCTGTCACATGTTTATAAGCTTTTCTCCTCTTGTTTTGTTTATATTTTCTTTTAAAAAAATTATATATTATATTATATATTACTAAATATACATGTGGCGTGTCCCCTGCCGTGTCCGTATCCCCATTTTTTTAGAATTTCCGTGTCCGTGTCCGTACCCGTGTCTCTGTCTGTGTATCATAGAGGAGGATTAATATAACCACTGGTAAAAGAAGCAGCAAAGATTGCTTGATTTCATGTTCTTGCAGCTTACAGGAGCACTCAGATTCCGCATTTTGAAATCTTTCCAAATTTGCTTGCCATAGAATTACTGCAAAGATGGTACTCCAAAACACATCTCATTTTTCACTCGTTAAAATTTTAGATTTGAATTCCTGATTTCCCATAATCTAAAGTTCAAAAGAAAAAGTGTCTGAGCTCCACATATATAGAATGTATGCGCACTAGTGTGTATGTATTGATGTTGTGGCAGTGAGTGGTATGTACTGCATGTGAATGTGGAAACCGAAAAAGTTTTTCCGAAATGTCCAGAAAAAAGAAATTAATAGTTTAGGTTCACAAAGATTTGGATCTGAACCATTGATTTTTTTTTTTCTAGATATTTTCGAGAAAACTTTTCATGTACTCTATAATCTCTCGGGTGTAAAAATTACTCACAACGCACTCGTCATGGAATCCAAAACAAACGTGTAGGTACCACTCAAGATGGCAGAGGGGCCAGTGGTGGTGCCCGTGGGAACTTTAATAATCTCTGTACATGCCTGTTTAACGTGACTGTGTTTCCTAAAGAAATAATGTGTACTTGAATTTGTCCCTCTAGTATTCCGAGAGGAAAAATTAGTACTAAAGTAAAAAAACAATATCTAAACTCAATTTTTTCAAATGAAGGGGGAAAAAAAAGCCAATTTAAAAACAAAAAAAATTGGCAAATGGGAAGTTTTTTAAAACAAAGTGATGTAAAATAAGTAGAGGTCCAATTCTATGATCAGTTGGACTGGTCGAAACCTCAGAGTCCCAAACAAATTTTAATTGAAAATTGCCAAATTTGGCAATTTATCGACTATCCCGGAATCAGCCCAAACTTGATAGGTTGAAGCAGAATTGCGGTGCGGTCAAGACTCACTGCCGTAAAGTCGTGACTGATGGTGGATTTCAGTCAAGTTCCTTCATTTGGGCATTCAATTTAGTTATTTTGGTATTTTAGGAAATATTTAGATTATGAATTACTCTTAGCGTGTAATTCCATTTTCATTGATTCTAGTTGGGAAATTCTTAGATTTGTTCCTAATTTTCAATTTTGGGTGTTTCCGTAATAACCGAGATATTTTATTTTTTTAATAGTATTTGCTAGAGTTTCCGTATAAAATGGCATGTAATCTCTATTATTTAGCTGCTTTTACTTAAATGCAATTCAGAGTTAATCTCTTTCTTCCCGTTGATTCAAGACCTATTTTCGTTTGAAATAGTACGCTAACTATTCTCTCGTGAATTCCATTGCATCACAAAGACAAAAAAAAATAAGCCAACTAATAATCCAAAGTTGACATTAGCGTAGAGCCCGAGACAAGTGTATACGTCTCACTCAAACATGTGGTGAAAAAAAATTCTCAAGCACTACGTGGCGATGCCGCCGAGTCATAGAATAATGTCTCCCAAGTAAAGCTGTAAAGTCATGAGCAATCCACATCCCAACAAAAGCCTAGACCGTAGGCCAGTCTCTCTTGAACTTCACTACAACTACAGCTTGCTTTCCTATGTCTCATTCAATAGACTTGTGAGGAGGAGTTTCCTCACGTGGAATACGTGCCATTTACTCACCCTCACCTCTAGACCTCTCGACCTTCTACTATTCTCTCACATGTTTTTTTTTTATATAATTCTCATTTATCACGTGCTCTTCATTCCCATTCCCTGCGCCTTCTTGCATTTATATATTCTCGCGAATCTCACCCTCACCCATCAACAACAAAAAAAGGAGAAAATATCCCCAAAAGCCAAAGCAATGTCAAGTTCATCTGTGGAACTCGATTTCTTCCAAATGGAGGAGAAAAAGCTCTTTGATCGCAGCAGGAGCTTCAGAGGTAATTAGTACATGTATTTACCCGAATCCACATTGTAATTGTCTCTTTTTATAGTGTTTCTCGAGCAGTCATATGGACACAAATGTGTTCAGAACCGTACGTTGTATGTGAGTTTTGATACAGTAAATATAAAACCCCACATACATCATGCACATACGTGTGTCTAGATCTAGACACTTTTGTCTGTGTACCATTTTTTTTATAACCGGATGTCCGGATCAGTTTGCGCGCACTTCGACTAATTCTGGGGTCCTAGAGGTAACGACAGATATAACCTCAAGTGACCCCTAAAATTTGCTGGTAAGGAGAATTGAACCTAGGTGTGAAAGAACCCTTAGTCCCATCTGTGTAGCATTCTTGATCATGTTTCTTCTCTTCTTGATAAGTGTATGTCTGAGCTAGCTTACGCTCGCACTGACTAATTTCGGAGGCCTCAAAGTTAAAGTTAATGATCGGTCAAGCCCTTTAGTGCCCGAATGTTTAGAAAGTTTGGACCCTGGATTCGAACATGCGACCTACTTTATTGTTTTTCATGTGCTCAATTTGCGAAACCCCCCAAACTTTAGAAAGTTTAGCCTCTGCTCTTTGTGGTTTGTAATCCTCTGGTATTTGATTACATGTGTTAACGTTTTCTGTAGATATTCAGAGCGAAATTTCTAAGATGAACTCGGAGCTCCTGAAATCCACGATGGGTTGTGTTGAACTCAACTCCAATGTGGGAAAATCCACCCGAAACGGCGACGCATTTCGGTACTGAAAAATCTCCGAATTTAGTTTTTTTTTTTTTTTTCCCTGTAATCGCGACATATGCATATTATGCCAAACAATTTAGAATTTTAATACACATTTTACATATATCAATACACTAGCGGGCACGTTTAGCATATCCCCTGTATATATGATGATATATTGTTAAAACATGCTCTGATTTTCCAGGGGAAATACTTCTTGTTGCGAAAGCACCACTGGAACCACTCCTTTGACGATTTTCTACAACGGAACCGTCGCTGTTTTCGATCTTCCTCGGCAAAGGGTTCGTCAAAAATCCTAACAAATTATGTTCTGATTAATGTAAAATTCGGGTAATTAACTAATTGGAAGCATTAACAATGCTGCTGCAGGCAGAGAATATCTTCAAACTTGCAGTGTCTTCAAATGAGCGTAGCCAGCTGCTGGACACCCATAACGGAGGTCAGCCTCTCTCGACGGAATTTGAACTCTTTTATTTGGAAAGATTGGTTATAGTCAATTTTCGTGGACTTGCAAATTAGGAAGTGGAAATTTATACGTAGTTTGAAGATAATAAAGAAAGGACAATTTGGATGCAGATCATCTACCACTAGCCCGTAGAAAGTCGCTGCAGAGGTTTCTGGAGAAGCGCAAACAGAGGTAAATTCGCAAACATCGTTGCGCTAGTGTAGGGATACTGATATCTAGATACAATTTATGTGTTTGGAGTTGTCCGGGACGGAAACTGAGATGCAATTTATGTGTCTAGAGTTGTCCAATGCACATGAGACCCAAGTGGTTGCGACGCGAGTCCCTCTATCCCCGAAAGCCCATTTGACTCCTTTAATTATGGAGCTGTGCACATCTGCGTCCCTGTATCCGTTACTTGTTATCTTAGGTTTCAGTTATAATCATTGAAACCTTACTTTAATTGACTTGTTACACATAAAAGAGGAAATTAAGTCATCCAACATTTTGCCTACCCATTACAAACTGATTACCTAAACGTTATCGGCAGGCCTGACCCTGAGATTTCTGGGGCCCTAAGCGCAAAATCGATTTGGGGCTCTTCACATTTAAAGAAACACTACAATTCCGAAAGGTACAAATCATCCCAACAGTCTTTTTAGGGTTTGATTTGATTTTGAATTTGGGGGTTGGAAACTTATGGCACAAAACACAAGCAACAAAGAGAGAGAGAGAAAGAGAATAAGAATATAGAATGGAAGTGGAACCCGAGAATTGGGTTGATTTTGACGTTTTTATTGTTTCCATAATTTTCAATTTATTTTTCTTTTAGGATGCTCCACTTTTGGGCTCATAAAAACATTTTGACCCTCAGTTTTTGAATGGGCCTACTTAATTGAAGTTAGTTGGGACCCTAATTAGTTTGTATTGGGCTCAAAAGACTAGTAGTAGACTATACTAACCCATAATAAGAGGGGGCCCTTATTGTGGGGGCCCTAAGCCAGCTTAGAAGAAAATTTCACCACCAGATAAATATAGGATTTGGAAATAAACTAAAAATAGTCGAATGTTATTGAATCCACATAAGTTATTAAAGTTATAAAAATAAGTTCAATTTTCCAACCACGTCTTGACTTCGTTCGTTGTCATTTATGCACAATCATAAGTTCACTTTCAAACCGCAACTTGAATTCATGTGATCGCGAAAATCTCAGAGCGAATTTTGTTTTAACAGCAGACGGTTTTGCCTTGTTTGCAGGCTAAACTTGACGTCGTGTTATGGCTGTCCAACCGACTACACCGCGTGTCCGGGCCGGAAATCACTAGCATATTGCAGACTTTAAAGAAGGAAAAGGATGGAGAAGACATGGAAAAGCTGGAGAAGAGTAGTTCAATATTTAGTGATGGCGGGCTTACTTCGCTAAATAAAATCCAACAATAGTAGCACGTTTTAGCAGTGGTATTATTACAGTACCAAAAAGTAGCTGATGCCTGTCTTTTGCAAATGGAATCGAATACCCTCTCCCTCCTTGCAATTTCCTTCGTTATATTGCCTAGACTTTTAAGGGTTCATTGCATTGCATCTATATGAATCTTTGCTTGCTTTAACCCATGTGTTAGTACTGCATCTTTTACGTGAGTAATTATTCCGTGCTCCTCAACCAATGTTTCCATCCTCTCGTAAAAGTATCTGGGACCCACACACTTGAGAATGGGATCCGCACACTTCTGTGAGAGGGTGGAGTGGAGGATGCAAAGAACTTTTTTTTGGGTACATCGGAATGGAAAAACAGAACAAAAACAAACATAAAACAAACAACAAGAAGAATGATAAATCGGCAACAAGAATGATCAACCCAAATCAACATGATCTGGTTCCAGAGAAGAAAGATCTGCATCCAACTTTCACCGACGCCGGGGTCTTACTTGCTGTCGCCGCCACCGTCGCTCTTGCTGCCGCCTGAGAACCACCCACCACAACCTCCAGCAGAAGCCATAGAAGCCGGATCTCAAGATCCATCACAGATTGGTGATGGTCAAACCAAAAATGCAAGAGATAGGGCAATTCAAACTCTCACGAAAAGAGTGACTCAGCCCAAATCTACTTGGTAGGAGAAGAACCAGAAAGAGGAGAGGAGAGGAGAGGAGCGGGCTGGGGAAGTGGGTTTGGGGGGGCTGCTGGGAAAACCCTAAGAGAGAAAAGTGCAGAGCACTTTCTCTCTCTACCCAACTTCAACTTTTACTTAATAGGATGTTTCAATGAAGAGCTGTGCTTTGATTTAATTTTAATTATATCCTTCATTGGGTATTGGGTTCATGTAAAACATGTAGCTGAGAACCAGCTATTGAGTTCTAATGCTGGGATTGAATTTTATTTGACCTAGATGATCAAGAAGTTTCGTTTATTTAACCTCTGTGAACAAGCCATGTACCATCATTTAAAATTCACAACCATGTACTATGTGAAGTTGGATCCTGTTTCATTGACGCTACATTTGCCACAATTTTTGACACACGGCGTGATCCCGTAGCATGTTGTAGTTGCTTTGTACTCACAGAAGACTTGGTCCTGTTTTATGTGGTATGACGTGATCTCTGGAATGATTTGGTCCATACACGCATTGTAATTGCTGGACCCACAAATGACTTAGTAGTACTAATTATGTTGCGTCAAATATTGTGTTAAATGTCGTGTCCGCGGACCCATAAAATTCAAACAGTCGAAAAGTCCAACCACAAAAACAACTTGACCTCCAACAATGTGCAAGCCCGACTAGCCCACAGAAGACTTGGTCTTGTTTTATGTGGTACAAGGTGGTCTCTGGAATGATTTGGTCCATACACATTGTAATTGCTCTGGACCCACAAATGACTTATTACATAAGTTGTGCCAAATGTTGTGTTAAATGCCGTGTCTGCGGAACCGTGAAATTCAAACAGTCAAAAAGTCCAACCACAAAACAACTTGACCTCCAACAATGTGCAAGCCTGACTATCTCACAGAAGACTTGGTCCTGCTTTATGTAGTACCGTCATACGTACATTCATAATCAGTAGGGTAGACGGTAGGCATTCAAACTACCCAAATCGAGCCGAGTTTTAAATCATGTAAGTTTAGCTTGTTCAAAATTCAGTGAGCTCGAGTTCAAATTGAGCCCAAATTTTGAGGTCGAGCTTGATTGCTATTAGAGAACTTAAGCTGGGTTTGAGTACTAAACGAGCCGAGCTACAACTAACTCGAACTCAACTCGTTTAATAAACAATCCAAAGATTCTATCAGAGAGCCTCTATACTAAACAAATCGAGCCGAGTTGAGTCAATTTCTGACTTTTCCTTCCAAAACTATACATGAACTTGATTATGTAACGATTATAGTTCAAGGGTCATGCGTGTAACAGTTTCATAATTCAAGAGGCATATGTGTTGAATTGATAGTTTAATGACGAAGTAAAAAAAAAAAATTAATAGTTTAAGGGGCAAATATATACTTTACCCTAATTTTATTTTTCTTATTAACTGAATAAACTAATAATCTGGCTTTTTTTTTTAGCCAGCCTATTAAAAAAAAAAAGTTGAGACAATGAAGGCTTCGCATATCAAAAATATCTATATTACATTACACAAGGGTTTTCTAAAATGTCCCTCTTACAAGTGTCCTCCGTAGCACTTCCATCAGGGGAGCCTGCTGTCCATCATGGACAAAAGGGGTTGTTGAGAGAGGAAACGTAACTGTTCTAGTGAAAATATGAGATGTTGAGAGTGCCTGGAATTTGGCTTTTTTTGGAATAGGTGTACAGTTTCGTTGCGCTTCGCATGCTGTCAGGTTTTAGGGCCGCCCGGGCGGTTTTGACAGTTTCGAAGTTTTTCGACGTTTTTCTGGAAATCCCGCCCGAACGGTTTTGTCCGAGTTATGTACAGATTTACGCCGGTGACACGTTTTGACGGGTTGTAACCTAATTTTTTTGTAGCTTCTTATATAAAGCAGTGTTGTGGGCTTTTAGGGTTGCATCCTTTGTCTATTGCTCTCATATTTGTGGCCTCTCTAGAGTTACGGATCATAGCCGGCTCTTTGTATCTCTTCTTCACTGATAGTGAACTCTCTCCCTCCTCGCCGGTGGACGTACCTCAATCTTGGGGAAACCACGTATATCTTTGTCTCGTGTGATTGCTTGTTATTTTGTTTGCTTTCTCCTAACTTAGTCGCATTCATAGCGTTCTCCTAACTTAGTCGCATTCATAGTGTTCTCCTAACTTAGTCGCATTCATAGTGTTCGTTACAACATGAGACACCCCATCCCAGGTCATTACACAATGTTTGGACTTTTCCCACCATTTTGCGTGAGCAAACTCTCTCCCATAATCTCCTCTATCCTTATTTTATCTTAATTACACCATTTGTATTTTTGCGTTGCAGATGTAGATTTACACCCATATGTTATGGTATAGACGTTAATAGTTGCTTTTGATAAACACGTGGTTGGGCAAATTTACGCACACCAATTCATGACTTATTCTCAAAACTAACACATGTTCGGATAAACTTACGCACACCAATTCATGACTTATTCTCAAAACTGACTTTTACTGACTTATTGTGTTTTATGAGACAAATCATTCTCTTATAATACATTATTCAAAAAGCTAACTTAAGTCAGGAATTGGAACAATCTCAAATGGATTCTTGAAAATTAAATAATGGCCCCAAGAACTTGTAACTCACAGTGGGAAAAAATAAACGAGCAAGTAAATACTATAATAAACGCACATCTCATCGTCCACTAACGGGGCCCATCTAAAACCGAGGATGTACATAAGATTTTAACGCTGGGTGGGAGAACATTAGTTTGTTCTTTCACATCTAAAAGATGATATTGAAATAATTTTTGCCAATTCACTTTACAAAAAAATGTAGTGAAAAAGTTATTATAGATATTTTCGATTAACCTATACAATTAGGGAAAATTATTGAAATGGTCCCTGTAGTTTCACCCGAGTCTCGATTTCGTCCCTCTAGTTTCAATTGCACTCCAACGAACCCTGTAGTTTCCATTTTGGTCGAATTTGGTCCAATCGATAACGGACGTTTGCGAATTGGACGAAAAACCCAATTTGGGGGTTTTTTGAGGGGCAAAATTGACTTTTTGACCCTCCTTCTTCCCCAATTTGAAACCCTAACTCTAATCCTTTGCTTTGCAAAAAAAATAAAAATAAAAATAAAAAAATCAAAATAATTTCCTGATCTCTCTCTCTCCTCAACTGTAAAACCTCCTCTTTTCCTATTGTCCATATGGTCGACTTGTTTAGGTCGTATCGTTGTCCCTGCTTGATCATGACGGTGTCTTTCTCCTTCTCTTACTGGTAGTGGTAGGCAATGGCAACCAAATCAAAGCCCTGTTTCGACTCTCGTTCTTGTAGGGCTGGTTCTCCTCTCTCTCTCTCTCTTTCTCTCTCTCTCTCTCTCCCCATGCGTGCGCACACACCCACAAATTTGCATCTCTTCCCTCCATCATACCTTTACGACTTTATCAAAACAAGCCCTTTTCACCCAGACCGATTCGGTCGATTTCAACCATATTGTTTGGTTGACAGTAGGTTAGTTAAGTTGCAACCAAGATAATTCAGTTGGGTTGGCGGGTCAGGGTGAACTTGACAACCCTTAATCATCCCGTCGTTGCACTTTTGGATCTAGTAGAAGTATGAATTGTAGGGGTTGTAGATATTGTTGCAGAGTTAATTTGGGCACATGTTAATTGATTGAATTGGTCTTGCACGGTACCTTTATGATAACAATTTTGGGCATGCTTGAATGAATTGCAATATAGATTATGTGCGGTGTAGGCCTCATAGTTTCTCGAACCACCGCCGTCCATCGAGTCTTCGGTGAATCTGATTTTGACGTTGGGGTCCATTGATTTGAACAATTTTCGAATGAACCAATGAATGTATCCGCGGAGGTGGGTGAGCAGGAATTGTTAGAGCATGGATAGGACCACCATTGATGCCACGATTGCCATGCCCATACCCATTTGGCTCATCCCTTCTTGGCCCATGAAGAAAGGCAGAATGTTCACCATTTTTTGTTGCAGTTTTGAAGTGAAAAGTGGGGTAGGGGAGATGTGTAGGAGAGAGAGAGAGATAGATAGATAGATCAGGAAATTATTTTGATTTTTTGATTTTTTGATTTTTGATTTTTGATTTTTGCAAAGCAAAGGATTAGGGTTAGAGTTTCAAATTGAGGAAGAAGAAGGAGGGTCAAAAAGTCAGTTTTGCCCCTCAAAAAACCCCCAAATTGGGTTTTCCATTCACTTCGCAAACGCCCGTTATCGATTGGACCTAATTCGACCAAAATTGAAACTACATGGTTCGTTGGAGTGCAATTGAAACTAAAGGGACTAAATCGAGACTCGGGTGAAACTACAGGGACCATTTCAATAATTTTCCCATACAATTACTAAACCATATATAGTCCTTCATAATTTTAGATACGTACAAGTTTGTGCATCCATATACACTCAAAAGATAAAATACATTGGCTTTTTCATTAAAAACATAGTCTAAAATACAATTAAAGGGGCGGTCTACGGTCGTCCAAGCTCATTTGCCGCTTAGTCGTTCTTATTTCGAACGTCGATTTATTAAAAGTTTATTTTGAAGTTAATACTATATGTTATTTATTAATAGAAGACGGAATTGGTGATTACGTGGGATTTATTACTGGGGAAAGAGTTGGGTTCTTTGTTTTAAAGGAATAGGACCAAAGAAAAAGATAGTAAGGACTAAAGAAATAAGGATAGAGTGCTATACAAAGTTTGCTCGGGCAAAACGGTGGGAAAAGTCCAAACGTAGTGTAATGACGTGGGATGGGGCGTCTCATATTTGACCAAAACGGCTACGTTTCCTGTCTCAGCATTCCCTGCTATCCACTCCCCGGATCCACATTGGAGGGATCTGATTGAATTTTGAAGTACCCTCACAACTGATCCGATGGTTTTTATCACTCTCAATTCAAATTTAAAAAGCCTAAGATGGAGGAGTTCCCTTTTATTGTTGAGGTGCTACATAAAAGAATCAAAGGGCTGAGATTTATTTTATCTAATTGTTGTGTTCCCCTTGCCATCCCTCTTGCTCACTCACGTCTCGGGTCCGAGGTTCCAGTAGTGAGGCCATCCGACCGTCCATCTCAGCAATAAACGCTCGGATTTTAATCCAAACAATGAACGAGTCGAATCATTTGAAGTTTATATTAAAACCAAGCCATCGATGTCGAGATGAACGGCCAGAGTGGCCTCACTACATGGCCCCCAAATCCCTCACGTCTCACCCTCAGAAAAACCCAAACCTCAACTTTATCTCTTTGCCCTCTTTACCACTGCCAACTCCGAAAGCCACCACTGCGCCATCCGCCCTAGCCTCTCCCATCCCTTGCAACTCATTTTCGATGGAGGGTTTTTTACCTAGTTCTTCGACAGTGACTTTTGAGTGAATTTAACTATGCACCATTTTTCTATGTCGTCCTCAAACTACAAAAATCACTGATGTCGTCCTCAAACTATTCAATTTCATCCTTCTGAATCTAATTGTTAACTCCTGTTAGGCTCTTGGACGAATAATTGACCATGTGCTCCTCACGTGACTTCGTCAAGGCATATCAAAGGGCAGAATGGCCATTCCTTGTCCATTCTCCTACCACTCCAGCTTTCATCTCTTGTTTCCTCCTCTGGAGCCCAAAGCCTCTTCTAATCCAAGGATTGTTGGAGTATGTAGGTCCATCTTAAGGGGATTCAGATCTAGAACAAGGATCTTTCCCTCTCTCTTCCCCCAAATTCAACATCTCAAAAGGCTGAGAAACGCGTTGTGGCTCCCCTGAAGAGAAGAAGCCACTGTCCTATGCAACCAGAAGAACATGTATCTACAAACATCAGACATCCATGCTACCATCGTCGCTCTACTCCGATTCCATTCGGGGTTTTTCGATCATTATTTGGTCAATATAGTGAGAATGGTCGGCGTCGGACTCGGTACTCTTGAAAGTATGCTTGCTATGGATGACGAAGATTCCATCACTATTCGGGCTAACTGTCAATTTAACCTCATCAATTTCACTTTTCAAGATGTTGGTCAGTGTTCTCTTCTTCCTATGTTCTTGGCGTATGAAAAATATCTGGATTTGTTATTTACTATTTGATTCTTGTAAACTCGTGTAAATTTGATGATTGTAATGGTGTAGAATTGTCTCACTTTAACCTCATCTATTTCACTTTTAAAGATGTTGGACAGTTCTCTTACTTTGTCTTGACTCCGATACATATCTAATCAAGTGAAAGCTACATTTCTTAGAGTTTCTTTGGTTAGATTGAGAAATAACAAGAAAAGGGAATCAAAATTACTAATAAAATTAAGAGATTCTTGAATAGTAGGAGCATGCCCTGGTCTAGGTTAATGTGGTCCTATTCATAGCATATATGCTCTATCCTTGGTTTGAATTGATTCTTGAAAACCCGTTTGAAGTTTGGTTTTCTCTTTGCCTTTCGCCTAATTAAATCCCAAGTTCCAAACAGGAGTTTTTCGGCGAACTACTCCCCTTTCCCAAACAAATTCGCGAAGTACTCTGATTTCCAAACTATTTGTAAAAATACTTCTTAACGCAATCACGAATCGCGCTTTCGGACGGAAGCGCAAGTTGGAATCGCGCTTTATGGACAAAGCACGTTTTGGGTATGTGCTTTCCTTGCAAACTTGAATGAAGCGCAAATTGGGATTGCGTTTTACAAGAAAAGCGCGATTTGGAATTGTGCTAAGAAGTATTTTTACAAATAGTTTCGAAATCAGAGTACTTCGCGAATTTATTTGGGAAAGAGTAGTAGTCCGACGAAAAACTCTCCAAACATGTAGTGAACAGTAGGAAATGGCAATTCGCCCCTTTAGGAGGGCATGTGAGTTGCACCTGTGTAACTTTCCATCCCCTTTTTTAACAGAAGTTAACAATTAAACCTAATTGGATGAAATTGAATAATTTGAGGACGAAATGGGTGATGTTTGTAGTTTGAGGACTACATAGAAAAATGATACATAGTTTGAGTGTTATAAGTGAAATTCGCTCGAGACTTTTCCTCTCCGATAGACGCTTGCTTCATTGCCCAATCGAACGACGGCAATTTCAGTTTTTTTTTTATAATCTGAAACTACAAATTCATGGAGAAACCCCTTCCTCCTCTATCTCTCTCAACTCTGTCATCTCCTCCCCCCTCCGGGTCCTCCCTAAGATTGCAATAGAGGTGCTCAGTGTGTTTCCCACCGCGATACCAACGCCACACCACGCCGCCCTATTCTAAAAGTGCAATAGCAGCTCTGCTTTCGCCAAGTTCCATCTCTCGATCTCTATTTGTTTAATAGGTAATACAGTGCTTCGTCAATGAATCTGTTCATTAGTTTGAGAGATTTTACGTATGAAGCTTCTGAATTTTGGTAGTGATATGCTGATATTTTTTTTTCTTTTCTGAACCCTCATTTTCTAAAACCCCCATCATAGGCACAGGTTTCATTCTCTGTTTTGCAATGGGATGAACCAAGAAAAAGCATTGGAGGCGCCAAAAAAAAAAAAAAGTTTCTGAATTTTGGTAGTGATATGCTGATATTTTTCCATCTTTTATCAACTGAATTATTTATTACATTATCAATTAAGGTATTAGGTGCTATGAACTGATTAACAATGGTGGATAAAAATTATTCTATTTAGTACTCAACTGTTAAGGGCCGTTAATACTTTTTACGGAATGTATATTTTCAACCATTAAAACTTTGTATCTGGTGCCCCTTTTATGGTTGTCAAATTAAATATTAGCATCCACTATATTTCTCGCTAATGTTTGCATTAGTTTCCTTCTTTAGGTAGTGCATGTTATATGAAAATTGAGAGGATTCTATTAACTCTGCAAGTGTGAAATACATTCAGCGTACGATCAGTATTTTTGTGATTATTGGTATGATGATGATTTGATTTTTGGGTTCTTTTGTGAGTATTTTTCTATTATCTAATAACATCCTGATGTCTTCTCTCCCATTTGATCTCCCGGTCAATAATGTGAATCTATATCTCAGGCACGAAGGAGCCAACGTGAGACAGCTTCTCAGTTTTCGTAACCATGACCCTGACGAAGTAAGTTTTCCTATTTTATTTTTCTTCATCTACCTTTGTAAATAAAAATTGAAACTTTCTGAACCCTAATATTCTGAACCCCCAATTTCTAAAATCCTAATCTTCTAGCCCAATTTTAGCCATATTTCCGAGAGGTATTTTGGTGGCTATTATCCATTAGATTTCTATTGGACCAAGAAAAAAATATAGGAGGCTCAAAGAAAAATAGGGGCTTTAGCAACTAAGGCATTAATTTCAACATTTTTTGCTTACTCCCTAATTAACTGAGACACTCCGATTAGCAAACTAAATAGTAAGGGTTGTTATCCTGTTAATTGTTGATTGGATTCTGTTGAGATTTGTATTCTAATTTTTTTTCTTCACATCTCCACGTTTATAAACATTAGTATGAAGGGTTATTTCATTAGGCAATCCATTATGATGTTGTTTCAGAACTTCGAAGGCTGGCTTCTTTCAGAAATTCACTAAGAGAGTAGCTCCTTTTTAATTGGGTTTTGTTGTGAATCCATATAACTAAAAGAATGAAACCTCATCTGCTTTATATTTCAAAATTTTCATTGGCCCAACTTGCATGGTTAATTTATTCGTTTCTGTCATTATTCTAGCCCATGTAGGAATTAAAGGGCTAATCTTGCAAATTCCATGCTTGCAGTACATTTGGCTAAATCTCCTTTCATCACCATAAAAATCACAAAGATCAATTTGAAGACCCGACTAATGCTGATAGTTATGAATTGGGTTGGTTTCGGGACCCGTGATAATGAATCTAACTTTCGGTGTCTTTTAGGGAGGACAACTTAAGTTCTCCTTACCTTTTTGTTTAATTGGTTGGAAACGACTTCTCTATTTTGTTTTGAAATTCATTTTTGCTTAAATTAGTTTGATAGCCATGTTTGACGTCTATTCGGAAAATTTATAGTTTATTTATCAGAATGGGAAATTATACTTAGGTTTTGTTCAATACATTGTGTGTTGTGTCTTTAGGTGGGCAATTACAACAAATGTGCTATTTTTTGAACAATTTGTAATGCTGCATTGAATTGAGATATTCTCTACTTGGCTAAACCCGTTTATTAGATGAACTATATTTAAAGCTTCTTTACGAACACTACTTCTAGGAGAAGTCGGCTTGGTTGGCAGGTTAGAGAAGCATAATTCTATTAAACTGTGTTCAGAACACGTTGTTTCGTACCTTTAGGCACAAGCAAACCCTAGTAGTAGGATACTCGAAGAGTTTTCTAGAAAACGTCCGAGAAAGAAAAATCAACAAGTCAATTTCTTTTTCTCATAAATCTAAGCCGTTTTTTTTTTCTTTTTCCAAAACGTTTTTGGAAAAGTTTTTGCTAACCCTGCTACAAATTCCAGAATACAGATGTAGAGAGGGAGATAATCAACCATATCGTCGACTTCTTCTGCAAATGAAAATGAGTCCCGGTAAATATCCAACCAGCTCCTACGACTCCTACCCACCACTCTTCCGCCCAAACAACGTCCCAATCCACGACCTCAACCGAAACAATCACTCCCCGACACCCATACCCGACCCGAATCCCGACCCAATACCCTTAATCGACTTCCAAAACCTGACCGGCCACGGTGCCGTTTTTGAAGCCTGCCGAAATTGGGGCCTATTCCGTTTGGTAAACCACGGAATACCGGACACCCTTCTGAACCAACTCCATGACCAAGCCGAAGAGGTTTTCTCTCTCCGTTTCAATTCCAAACACGCCCTAAAGTCGTGCGCTGCTATGGCCTACTTTTGGGGTACCCCTGCCCTTACCCCTACTGGGGAAACCATTGAGAGGGGTCCCACTCTACCCGCAGAGATGAAGTGGTTTGAAGGGTTTAATCTTCTTATGAATCAGCTATCACAGCTTCAAGTTGAAGATCCCGTGTTTGATAATTTCAGGTAAATTTCACCTCTCTCACTAATTTGCTTTTCTGCATATTTGGACTTTTTACTTCATTTGACTCTGTGTACTCCGTTGAAAATGCATTGGGTATGGTACCGAAAATGTACCAATGACATGCGAAGTTCACCTTTGGGTCCTACGCAAATAAGTCGAACTATTCATTTTAATTTTTTTAAATAATTTTTCAAGTGTCGCTAAAAAATTTAGCTCAATTGGATATGCGTGAGTTATTCAATATTCCAATTTCTCATTCATAATCCTGAATTTTGAATGAAAACTTAAAGTTTTGCTCAACCACTTATACATATCCAATTGAGTTGATTTTTTACCGCTTGAAAAATTATTTTTAAATTAATAAAAAGTTTGAATTATTCGTGTGAGACCCAAAACTGGGCACCGCATGCCGTTAGTACATTTTCGGTACCCTTTGTTGGGTACTCATAGGCGGTACTTCATTTTGTTTTTGGTTTTTCTGTTTGCTTGTTAATTTGTTTTATTCCCTCCGTTCCTAAAAAAGAGTCCCACTTTCTCTCTCTTGCTATTTTTCAAATCAAAAGATGAAGTACTTCTGTGTATCATTTTTTGAATTTTTTTGCACCGAATTAAAGTACTCGTCAAGTACTTTAACATGGTGCAAAAAAAATTGAAAAATGATACACGGAAGTACTTCATTTTTTGATTTGAAAAATGGCACGAATTTTCGTAGTGGACTATTAATTTGGAACGGAGGGAGTATTTCTTTAAAGAGGTCCCCGTAGCCCAAGGGTTAGACAGGTTACGTGGATTGGTTTGTTTTCGATAAAATTGACTAGGGTTCAGTTGCTGTTGGGGCCACACTGCAAAAAAGTAATTTATGTGAAATTTCTAGTCTTAGCATGGATGACTAGAGAATAGTCGAGTTGTGCATAAGCCCAGACAAACTTGATCGTCTAACCCCCAAAAAAGATGGGGTCGTGTTCAATTTGCTTAGCGCCCGTTCCACAACAAGTGTCTTTCATATTCTTTGGTTTTGTCTTTATTCAATGTTTTTCGTGTGCGTTAGTTTTGCATCAAATTTTTGTGTATTGTTGATTCGTCTCGACGTGAGAAATCGAAAAAGAAAAAAAATACATGAATTACCCAAATTTTTTTGGAAAATATCCAAGAAAAAGACAATGAAAGACAATCCAACTGTCTTTTCATAATTTTAGGTGGATATTTTCCAAAAAAATTTGGGTAAGTCTCATAATTTTTTACTTTTGCGATTTCTAATGTCGAGCCAGTTCAACTGTCGTTTCATACTTTTAGGTGGATATTTCTCAAAAAAATTGGGTAATTCTCATAATTTTTTTTACTTTTCCGATTCCTCAAGTTGAGACGAATCAATAATCCACAATAGTTTGAAGCAAAACTAACAAATGCGAAAGAAAATTGAATAAAGACGAAACTGACTTATTGAAAAGCCAAAGTTGTGGAACAATTTATTTTGTCGCGCAGAGGAATGCCATACGAACATTTTTTTTTGGTCAGTTCTAATATTTAATTTTTCGGTGTTTTCAGGCCACATTATTTTAGTAGAAGTATTTGCTGGTAGTCAATTATTTGATGACAATAACCAAATGAGCAATGCTACATGCACTAAATGTACACATGACACTACCGTCTTAATATATTAAAATATACTATCCACAAAGTTTTTCTTTTCGTATGGGATTCTCATCTGCTTTTCAGAATTTCGTGACAAAAAATATAGCATGATTGTTGCTCTTGAGAAGTTCAAATATTATACTGATACATCATTCTACTTTGACAATTCTCGTAAAGAGACTCTGCCTATAAGGCTATAAGAAATTTATACCTCAAAGATCTTCATGGAGATCAATAAATTATTTTTCCATTTATTAGTAATGAAAGAAACAGAAAACTGTAACAGTATTATCAGAATGATTTATAGTTATATGTGTACTTATTCGTTGCATGATTGGAGTATTATTGTTGATGGATGTGGCCTCTCACGTGCCTCATACGTGTAGATCCGTCAAGTAATTATTCACTGGTCTGGGGACACCGCCACATGGTACCCAAGACGACCAAATAATTTTTCCGATAGGAGGGAGTGGTTATTATTAAGCTTCAGGTTTACTACTTTTACACCTAAATTGCATGTGTTATTGTCCATGACCAGTACCATATATTGGTATTTAGTCTCAAACAAATATTCAATTAATGCCATATGTTTTTCAAGACTGGTGTTGGATGAGTATGGAAGGCACCAGTCGAGACTAGCTACTGCAATTTTCGCAGCCATGGCAGAGAACCTCAACTTCGATCGACAACAACACAAGACTTATCTCTCTCCATCAAGTGCATCCATGCGTGTTTACCGTTACCTACAATGCCCGCTTTCTATGTGGGGCCTCGATGCCCACACAGACAGCTCGGTGTTTACCATACTCAACCATGATGAAGTAGGAGGATTTCAAGTGTGCATAGGCGATGATGAATGGATCGATGTTCAACCTATTCCCAATACGCTGCTTGTTGTCCTCGGAGATTTGATGCAGGTCCGTATCCAGAGCATAGTCTACACTTTAACTCTAAATGTCAAATTACTATCAAATCATTCTCTGTGTGTGAATATTACTAGCCATCCGATCGGAAAAAACAAACAATAATAATTATAATACTCTCCATCATACGAAGTAGTTCTCGTGGATTATGTTTATTGGAAAATGCTAAAAGCAGCCCACCGACTGTTGTTAAGGTTAAAAAAAAGTGTATTGAAATGTGTCAAAAAGTATCAAAATTATATTGGTAGTGTAAAATGTGTATTGGAACCCATGTTTTTGTTATAATAAGATAGTACTAGTTTTCCATGTGACTCGGGTACGATGTTAAGTTGCCCCAATGTGTCCCGGTGGTCATGACAGAAACACCTCTTCCCTTGCGCTTTGTACATGTAAACCTTATAGTAGCATGAACCCTCGAGCATGGAGTAATTTTTTTCGAGACCATAGTTGTTTACCGTCACATCATTTTGTATGAATATTCTCTCCGGCAACTCTGCAGGAATAGCGTTTCTTTTAGGGATGTATAATTCCGTTGGATACTGTTTTTTCGGTTAGGCAATGAGCGATGACAAGTACAAGAGCGTGAAGCATAGGGTGAAGGCAAACAAGTACAAGGAGCGAATCTCAGTTGGCTACTTTGTTTTCCCAGCCGCAGATGTTGTGATCCACAGCTCAAAGTACAAGCCATTTACCTATGCTGATTTTCGAGCAGGAGTCCAACAGGACTTGAAGACCACTGGGTACAAAAAAGTTGGGCTGGGCCATTTCAAGCTTCACCACGCCTCTTAAATGTTAGTGGGCTGATAGTTGTTTGGGACGTTGTTTTTCCCATCAAATGTACACCGGATTGTGTGGGATTGGCATGTGCCTTCTCGGTTTCTCCCTCTCTCTTCTTTTGTAGAAAAGCTTTTGTTTGTTGGATTTAGTCATTTTTTATACTTGTGGTATATTTTGTCTAAAGCAGTTTTCTTGTATCTGAACAGAACAACCATACTGAATTATATGTAAATTGTGCTTATTGATTAACAAACAAGTAGAAAAAAACCACTTTTCGCAACTAGGTGAATGATTTTATCCTTTTTTACTCTTATATTTAACAAATCGATCTTGTTTCTTAAAACGGTCCTTTTTCCAAAATAATTTGGAAAATCCAATGTACATTTGCATAAGGAGCTTGATCTGGATTTCAATCGTGTAGAGGATAAACTTGTTGATGACAGTTTAACAAAGGGGATGGGACTTGGGAGGGACTAGATGGTCTGTCTGGGTCAATTCCAGGCCTTTTTCGGACCTGTGTTTGCTGATAGGGACCACTGATATTTTAAACCTCGTCACGAATATTAGCCACGCAAAAAGTCATGCTAATCAGATATCGTTTTATGTATTTTCAAAACATATTTATCTCTAGAAAAGTGGATTTTTATCCGAGGACATACTGCTCCCATGGCGCAGTTGGGCCTGAGAAGAGGTTGCAGTCGCAATCTAAGATCTGGAGACAGACTCCTAGAATTAGAGAAGCACTAGAAGGGAAATGCTGAGGAAGCTTCCCAATTTCTTTTATTCTGAAGGGATGAAATTAGCCCTGAACAAAACCTTGAAGGGCTGCAATCAAAGGGCTCAATTGGAAAATCAGACTGTCGGTAGGCCGAAGGATTAAGAAACACACACACAGACGACAATGAACGGTACCAAAAGTATAAGCAAAAATCCACCGGCAAAAGCATCCCAAAAAGATATGACCATCAACTCATCAATGGCGATAACATATCTCCTGCAAGTATCGACGAAAGCACGGGTTGCTCCCATATATCTATTGAATCTACGACAGGCGACCAAAAACCCAAATACCAATAGCCACAATGATTATATATACATCAGCACAAAACAAATAATCATATGGCAATAAAAAAACAATAAGATCGACTTAAGATAATGATTACACAAGCCCCAAATTCAAATTCAACAAGGTTCTCATTCGGCTAACACAACTTCACCATCACCACGATTCATTTTCAAGAAAAACACCGGATAGTGCTAGACCCATGACGACATTCCAACATTTTGAAATGGGTTAAATCTCCAATTACATTAATACATATGGGTAACTTAAAGGCTCAGGAAGACAATCGTGCAATACTATCACCTTTTCTTAAAACCATACTTTTTACGCTCATAGAACAGGTCTGTCTTGGCACTTCCCAAATTGACAATTTTTGGACAGCCATCTCTATCTTTCTCCTGCTGTGTGCACTCCTTGCAATAGTAGGCATCAGAGATTCCCACTCCTCCACAGATGACACAGCGACCCTGAAAGGATCCGTAGTTGCATTCATCGCAAACTCGCACGAGTGTGCAAGGGCGCACATAGGAGTCACAAATCACGCACTTGCCATCATCTTTCTCACATAGTCGTCCAATGGCAATACCTGGCTGCTTCCTGCACATTATTAAATCAGGATGATGCTTGGCCATTCTTTTTGCAACAAGGTCTTAAGTACCAAACTTGATGTAACCTGCAAACAAGGACAAAAACGAGGGTCAGTGGGTCAGTACTGCCTACAGATAAACTACAAAGCAATCGGCAATGATTTTCCAGTGAGAAACGATGACCAATAACTGCGGCCACTTTCCTTTGACAATATGTAGCTTTCGTTTGCCTGGACCGTTACTGTCCCTTAAAGTGTAACACATACAAATCAAGGACAGATTGGCCCAGAGCCAACAACCAGGCTAATTACTTTTAGTGGCTTAGGGAATGTAGTAAGGAGTTGGTTAATGAGATCAGGGGTCAGTAGTTCATAGAGTAGTTGTTTTGAAAAAGCAAACTCAAACGGGAAAATTAGAACCATAGATAGGATAAGGTGCACACGCCTAGCTTGTGCCAACCTACGAGTTGTACAACAAAAATAGGTTTACTCTCGTCTAATGATAAAGGAAAGAAACAAAGAACAAGGTTACTTGTACCCATATCTTCATCACCAAGCCGCGGCCTTGTATTCGTATAAATTAGTCAGATTGTCTGAAATGATTACTATGTTTCGGATAAGACATAAAAGAGAAATCTTCACCAAAATCTTAATATCATGTACAAATAGGCGCAATTTTGACTTGAGAATCTGCGCATAACATAATTGTCAACGGTGGCTAAAGGGTTAGGGACCGGTACAGACTTTGAGGCATATTGACATGTCCGGCCAACTTTAGCTTGGTTTTTGGACTTCCTCAAGCTTTGTTGTAAATGTTTCCTTGATGGTTTTGGGCTTAGATTCTAAGTGCTCCTTATTGGGAGCAGTGAACACATTAGACGTGGGAAAAGTAACTTGCTACAAATACAGTGACTCACTCTCTCTCTCTCCTCTTCAGTTCCTTGGGTGACCCGTTTAGGATCCTTGGTAGGCAGTGTTCTAAAAGAAGGTCTGGAAGGCCGAGTACTCGCCGCCTAGGCGCTAGAAGGCCCCTCGCCGACTAGCCCGACTAGCTCAACTATCCCGACTAATTGCCCGACTAGGCGCCGAGTACTCGGCCCTGGAAGCTCGAAGGTACCCGACCGCCCTGGGAACGCCTAGCGAGTTTTAGAACCTTGTTGGTAGGTCTAATGTCAGTAGAACTTTTAGGCCTTTGTAGTGATCTATGTTGCCTGTTTTGTTGAAGCTTGAAACTAGACTCATGTGCGACTTGGAAGGACTAAGGAGAGTATTTTTATTTTTTTTGCGAAGAGGGCTTTTTTTAATGAACTTGCACCTTTTAGCATAGTTCTAGCTCTTTAGAGCATTCATCTCCTCTGCATTAGTAAAACCATTAGTTTTGTGTTGGAATATGATGCGGGTTAAAGGAAGAACCATAAAGCTCGGCTTTTCATGTTTGTATTCGTCATTTGGTATCTCCCCTTTGATTTCAAATATGTGTGGATTGTTTCTTATTCTCCATTTTCTTACATAAGTCTTAGTACGGTTGATTTGCAGGAAGCTCTCCGCACAACATACCTAAACCACGCTTCTCTAAAGCCACGAAGCACGTGTATGGGCATTGGGATCGGGTATAGGTACAAGATACAACAAAACCCTAAAAAAATAGGTACATGTACTGCTAGGGTATGCCAGGAAACTTACTTTTCAGAACAATTATAGAATGCTTAATGTGTAAATTTAGCAAGTATAAGCCCAATTAACCAACAAAAGCAAGATAACAAAAATACCAATTGCCTGAACAGAGTGATTTAGGGACCGTTGAAGGGAAGATTAAGGATTGTAGTCCGTATAATTACTGATTTAATATACAAAGAGGGCTGAATGCAATCTACTCACAAATAGGTCTAACACGTAACAATATGGGAAAACAGCAAAAGTAAGACTTCTTCATATGCTTACAGTTGACGAACAAAAAGAAAAAAGAAATTGCCTGTAGTCTACAAAAGCCTCGTCACCAGAGTTGTTGGAGTCGGTGGAGTAAAGATTGATCAGAAATTCAATTGCCGAAGAAGAGAGTCAAGAGAATGGAAGCAGCTGCCGTCTTCCCTCGTAAAAGACGATACAAGTTCTAAAACTTTTAACAACCCTAGATCTGAAACATCGCTGTCTTGAGTTCATGTCAATAAGGAATTGTATTCTAAGGCCAAAACTTTGAGTTTATTCGCTCGGAATTTAAAAGCATCGAAGAACATGTGCCAATGTACAGAAATAAGAGAATGGAAGCAGCTGCCGTCTTCCCTCGTAAAAGACGATACAAGTTCTAAAACTTTTAACAACCCTAGATCTGAAACATCGCTGTCTTGAGTTCATGTCAATAAGGAATTGTATTCTAAGGCCAAAACTTTGAGTTTATTCGCTCGGAATTTAAAAGCATCGAAGAACATGTGCCAATGTACAGAAATAAGTACCCATTGCCATAGCCGGCCCACAATGTACCAGTGTCGTACCCTATGAAGCATGGGTACGGGTAGGGTTGGGTACGTCTTTATTTAATTTTTTTCCTATTTTACAATGTTCCCATAGGGATTAATTTCCTATGTTTCCTGGTTAAAAAAAACTTCCTCATCACACTAACGCAGCATCAAAAGCCCTAATTTAAGACTACTAATATTAATAAGAATCATGGATTTGAGTAGATATTCAAGATGACCAACCAGAAATTTGGCGCTAGGACTTGCAATGGCTCAAGTCAATAGAGTAATAAAAATATAATTAGATGTTTAGCTTTTTTTTGTTGAAAAATACCAGATAAGAAAGATAGCTTAGCACATGAACTGCTTCAGAGCTACAAAATGGAAAGAAAAAAAAAATAAAAAAATTCAAGGTTCAGACCTTCACAGAGAGAGAGAGAGAGAGAGAGAGAGAGAGAGAGAGAGAGAGACTAACCAGCGTCCAGATGTGAGAAAGGAAGCACCGAAGCAGTCACCGGTCGGATGCTCTCTATCACCCACAGGAACAAAATGTCTTGTATAAGCCCTAAACAAACATCGTGGACTTTGAGTTTGAGGGAATGACAAATTGCATATGAACCCCAGAAGCTTAAGGTTTTTCATTTAAAACACCCGAAATTTTAAAAATATTACAAATTTACCCAAATGTACCCCCACCGATTGAAGTACCCAAGTAGGGATGACCATCTCGGCCGCCCCGCCCCTATCCAACCCGTCCCCTACCCATTCAGGGAGGGAATTCAGGGATTTTTTCGGAGATCAGGTAGGGGATGGGGATTATTTTTAAATTATTTCGGGGATCGGGTAAGGGATGGTATTGTCAATCCCCTACCCGATCCCCTCCCCTCCCCTTTCCCCACCCCTCCCCACATCCCTATTCATATATATATATATATATATATAGAGAGAGAGAGAGAGAGGCCCGATCTAGTCCGGGAGTCCCGGATCCGGGACTCCACCTTCCTGATATTTTTTTGACGATCCGAACCGTCTAATGTGTTCAAAAGGTGTTTTCCAAGGCCCACGCGAGAAATCTTAAAAAAAAAAAACACCGGGAAGGGCTTGATCCAAGCGGTTTTCGCAAAACTGTAAATATGCAATTTTTGCGAAAAACTGCTTGGATCAAGCCCTTCCCGGTATTTTTTTTCGAAGATTTCCCGCATGGCCCTTGGAAAACACCTTTTGAACACATTGGACGGCTCGGATCGTCAAAAAAATATCGGGAAAAGCATCAAAACGCTTCAATCCGGGAAATCCGGGATCCTTGATAGGATAATTCGTGTATATATATATATATATATATATATATATATATATATATATATATATATATGCATGTGTATGTATGTATAGTTATAATATATATTTATATTATAAGTTTTTAAAAATTCTTTTCCCAGATAACTTAAGTTAGGGACTTACTACTTAGCCACTTAGGGTTACGGGTTAGTGGGTTACCACTTACCATTACACTTCACACTTTCACAGCCGCAACCGCCCCCTGTCTGTCCATCTCCTCATCTCTCAACTCTCACCCAAAACCCAGGTCATGTATTCCTCTCAACTCTCACGCACGTCTGGTACTTTCTCTCTCTCTCTTTCTCTCTCTCTCTCTCTCTCTCTCTCTCTCTCTATGTAAGTCTCTGTTTTCTCATATATCTCTATCTACAAATCTACTCTTAATTTCTCCACCCGACATTTTTAATGGAATGGAAAAGAAATTCAAACAATTTATAGAGATTAGAGACTAAGTTGTGTGCTTGAAACTATTGGAGACTTGCTTAAACTAATTTATGATTTTTATTTGATGTTTGTTGAAATTGTGAGTTGTGTGCTTGAAAATATGATGGTATTACTATTAGAATAATTGTTGTTGAGTAGAAGACAACCACCATAAAAATATGATGTTTGTTGAAACTGTAAAGATGAAACCATTTTATGCAATCCTGTGTGTTGCAGATTGAAAACCCTTGTAGTGCATGGATTTTCGGATCCCCGATTCCTCGTAGGGGTCCTCGTTCCCCGCATCGGGGCGGGGATGGAGGTTAAAATAAAATCTCCAGTGGGGATCGGGGAGGGGATGGGGATTGATATTGGTTCGGGGATCGGAGATGGAGGTAGTGGTATCCACCCCCTACCCTCCCCATGCCCATCCCTGTACCCAAGACATACCCGAAAACTCTAAAAAGTAACCGGTACGTTTTTCCGTACCCAAAATGTACCTGTACCCATACCCGGTACTCGAATGGCACCATTTCTGAAAGATTCGCGCTCGAACCAATCCGTCCGATCAATCCCAGTCCACATCCTCCGATCAATCCCAGTCCGTCCGATCTCCGATCAAACCCAGTCCGTCAACCCTCTCTCTCTCTCTCTCTCTTTCTCTCTCGCGGCCAAACCAAGTTGATTGATAGGCGCGCAATATCTCATGATATAAGCGCCTAAGTAGGGCAAATTAGCGCATTAGAGGCGCGTTTTATTTCATTTTCCACTTGATGCGCTGTTGTCTTTTGTTTTTGGTGTTTGTGTCTATTTTGTAGGAAACAGGTCGGAAAAGAGCGCATAAAGTGGACACATGGCGGTCAGGCATGTGGGGCATGGTGGGACCCAAGCAAGGACGACCACACAAGCTGAAAAGTCATTTTAGAGGAGGCGGTATCGATACAGGAGAAGTCCTGTATCGATACCCAGGTCACCAGCAGCGAACAGAAGCTACGGGTATCGATACAGGACTTCTCCTGTATCGATACCGAGGGTCTTAAAAAGCCAGAAGTTGACTTGCCACGTGTTTGGGCTTCGGGAAAGACATAAATACCTCTTTTTGAGGTCGAATTAGGGTGCCAACTTTACTTTGTTTTTCTTCCGTTTGAGGAGCCGACTTTTCCTTTGGAGATTTTCCTTTCAAGTTTTCAAGCTTTGTTCAATTACTCGCATTCCGGTAACTCGTTATTAATTCCCGTTCTTTAATAAAGTTATTCTTTGGTACTTGTTTAATTCGTATCTTTTGTTTATTTCGTATTCAGAAGCATGTTTCAATCTAGGGTTTTCTTCGCTTATTGCGTAAACATGAGTGAGTAGTTCCATAGGTACGGTCGCGAGGTGATTAACACGCCGTGACCAGGGCTGGGTATGTTCTCGCTCCTGTTTTCAGAATTAATAAACGGACAACCAATTTTAGGTTATTAAAGAACTTCCGTGGACGAATCCGGGCATTGTCGGAGCCCATGTAACGCGGGGAACGGGGGACCAAAACTCGTTCTTCGTTGTACATGGGTAAACGGCGACCACGAGGATTCGCATCTTTCGAGGTACCTTTTTCTCTCTAAAATCAAACGTTTTTAGAACACCGAACGGAGCGAAACTGTCTGGGCCTTGTCACTGGTGTTATGAACCCTACGACCGTACTTGCTTTTAATAGTTTAATCAAATCAGTTTTATCTTAGTTTAGTTAATTTTCCCATCAAATCACAAAGGGTGGCTACCTAAGAGCCGTTTCAAAGTTCACAACCCGAGTTTTTAGTTAAGCACTCTCCGCCGTCTCTGTGGATTCGATTCCGGCCTTACCGGGTATTATGCTACACCGGTCTCAGCCCTACGCTTGGGGCAACCCATTAATTTAGGTCTAGGATTTGGTCAAGCATTTTTTGCGCCGTTGCCGGGGACGGCAAGAGGTGTAAAGAATTCGGGTTAGTATCTTTGTGTTTTTATCTGAGTCAATAAAAAAAAAAAGTGTCTTTTGTTTTTAGCATCTTTTTGTTTCTAGGTTGAGTCATCTGGAGTCAGTCGAGTGGTAAGTGTTTTGTGTCTTGAAAAAAAAAAAAAAAAAAAAAAAACTGATGGGGCTTTTTGATACCCCTGGGGAGTTAGAGCGACACCATAGTATCCTGTTGAGTAAATTTGCACAAATTAATGAACCCTATTGGAATTTTGAGAGCCAAGTAGGTATTCCTTCGAGTCAATCTGCACAAATGCAAAATTTTACTTGGGGTTATGAGAATATCCCTTCAAGTCAACCGGGTACCTTTGTGTCCTCTTGGGATCACGAGCATTACTCAAACATTTTTTCGAGTCAATTGGCACAAAGTCCTGAACCCTTTTGGGACTATGAGGCCCACATGACCCAATTTGGCTCCCTTTCCCAAGACCCGCAAGGGTTTGATCCTTATTCTACTGGACCACCCCCATAGCTGACTTATCCCCCTCATGATGACGAGTTTGAGGAAATGGTACAGACTTTTGTGCGATCGCAAATGTCCTTCACCGCGGAAACCACCCAAGCAATTGGGGACCTTAGGTCCCAGTTGACTAAACTCACAGAGGCAGTGGGACAAATCCAACAGGAGTGGGAGCCATTTCCTTCTCCGCCTCAAGTCAATAGAAGAGAGGAGGTCGACCCACTTCTCATTGAGGGACGAATTGATGATCTTTTGGGGGAACCTTCCGAGTTGGGAGGGAATGAGGAGTTTACTGCTAGGGAAGAGGAAGTAGGTCAGGTTAACGATATTAAGGAGGTTGACTTGGTCTTACCACAGTCCTCTGAATTTGGAGGGGATGAGGAGCTTATTGCTAGGGAAGAGAGAGAAGAGGAAGTTGACCCACTTGTCGTTGAGGGTGGGGTGGATGATGGTTTGGTGGAACCCTCTGAATTTGGAGGGGATGAGGAGCTAACTGCCCAACGTTTCACCCTTGAGTCTAATGTAAAGGTCGATCCCCCTCTCATGTATCTCCCACTGTTGATCCGCGCTGCCTACGTTTTCCTTTTGCGTTCCTATGAGTCTAGAGAACGAGGAGCTCACTGCCCTCCGGGTGATGGTCCGATCGGAAAATCTCCCACTGCTGAGGAGTGGGACGCTGAGCTTGATTATTTGCAGTCCTTAATGGACGAGCAAGATAGGAAGTATGGGTTTGAGAGTGAGTCTCTTACTTTTGGGGATCAGGATTTAGTTGAGGAAGTATTGGTAGAAGAGTCCAAATCGACGGGAGTGGAACATATTGATTTTCTTGGTGTTGATGATAACGATTTTGTTTATCTTCCTTCTATTGCACATTATGTCCATTGCTCGAAACTTAATTTGGTTCCACGTGAGCACTTAGAGGCACTTAAATTTCTTAACACAACTCGGCAATTGCTTTACTCAAAGTATCTTTTTTTGTGGTCTGGCCGAGTTCAGTTTTTAGCAAAGAGTTTGAAGTGGAGTGGAATGTTCATAGTACTAATTTTTGTTGATATGTTGAATGTTCAAAATCCACATTTGGCTAAACCCTCTCTGTCTCTCTCTCTCTCTCTCTCCCAATTAAAATTAGTCTAAAAAAAAAAAAAAAAAAAAGTTTTTAATGGTCCGGTATAGCCACCTAATTTCTAGCCTTAAATTTGTGTATCTGGGTTTCTAACAATCTTATTGCCGTGTCTCGGATAGTCATAAAAGACGATTGGCTCTGATTTCTTTAAGGAAAAACCTTGAGTGATTTAACCTGTTGAGTCATGACTTACCCGGGATTGTTATGATGACTTTCTCTACACAAATTTAAGTGAGAAATTCGGGAGAAAAGTAGTACCCGTGCCTTTCACGTGACGAAAGTGGTGGTGTATTTTCTTTTTCTTTTATTGTTCTTTCGTTTTCTCTGTGTACGCCCGGATTCCACGAGCGGGCGGGACTGATGTTTTTTGCAGGGTGCACGGAGAGAGTACCCGAAATTCCTCATACATCGGCCGAGGTCATGGTGGTTGGCTGCCACCGAGAGGTCCAGTTCTTCCCCTTGTTATTTTATTTTGTGTGTCTCCATGCTCTGGGGACAGAGCACATTTCAAGTTGGGGGGAGGGTGTACTTCGCACATGTTTTTGATTTAAAAAAAAACAAAACAAGAAAAAAAAGACTTTGGATGTTTGGGTGTAACTATTCTTGGTTGATGACTGCTAATTCGAACTATAGGGGTTGTTGTGCGAGTCGAGGTCTCGATATGATTTCATGGATAGACTTAAGCTCGTGAACATGATGTTTAGGAAGCCTTTAGTTAGCCTGTTTCGTCTATAGTCGGATAGCGTTTGGTCATTTGGAAACATGCTCTCACACACACACTGTTCCACTTAAGTATTTACCAGTCTCGAGTTTGGTTCATATGCCTTTGATATTGCGGTATGTGTTGACTTATAACTCCTTCCTAAAAAAAAAAAGAATAAGTTGTGTGTGCTATATTGTTAATGCTTATCCGGGCGTCCATTGAGTAGTAACCGAACAATCGGGGTATGCTCCCACCGTGTTGTTTGTGTCAAAAGATGGATAGACCTTGTGGAAGTATCGGTAAATTTGGTTAGTTGGATCTCAATAAAGCCTTTTTGACTTGAGCAATTAAGTCCGTAGGGGTCTCTTAAAACCTGGTGCTCTAGGGCCGTTTGGCTTGGGGATAGCCGACCCAAAGCTCGCTAAAGAGTCAACTAGAAAGCCCGAGATATCCGGCATTACACGACCACACAAAAAGGGAAAAAAAAGAAAAGAAAAGGGAAGGAGTGTGCTTAAAGAAATATTGGGCTATCAACGGTGTGGAATTATTCTCGAGATTGGTGAATTTCTATATGTGTTTTTTTTCATACATGCATGCCATTTGAAAATTCTTTATCCGATCGTAGGTGAGAGGATTAATTTTTGTGCTAAGATTGCTGCGAGTTCACTTGTTTAACTTTGTCCATGGATGAAATGTCTTGTCTTTGACGTGCCTGACAGTCACTGTAGTGTTCCGAGAAGCTATTGATTGGGTTGAGTTGCATCCCAATGTTCGAGCCCTTTGTGTTTTGTGGGTTATCACTGCTGAAAACCCTCACGAGACTTCACTCGTCCTACCGGGGCCGCCTGGGGGTTTAAAAGATCTATCCTTTTATTTATTTGTTTTATTCTTTTCGTTGCTCGGGACTAGCAACCTTCAAGTTGGGGGGTGTGATAGGCGCGCAATATCTCATGATATAAGCGCCTAAGTAGGGCAAATTAGCGCATTAGAGGCGCGTTTTATTTCATTTTCCACTTGATGCGGTGTTGTCTTTTGTTTTTGGTGTTTGTGTCTATTTTGTAGGAAACAGGTCGGAAAAGAGCGCATAAAGTGGACACATGGCGGTCAGGCATGTGGGGCATGGTGGGACCCAAGCAAGGACGACCACACAAGCTGAAAAGTCATTTTAGAGGAGGCGGTATCGATACAGGAGAAGTCCTGTATCGATACCCAGGTCACCAGCAGCGAACAGAAGCTACGGGTATCGATACAAGACTTCTCCTGTATCGATACCGAGGGTCTTAAAAAGCCAGAAGTTGACTTGCCACGTGTTTGGGTTTCGGGAAAGACATAAATACCTCTTTTTGAGGTCGAATTAGGGTGCCAACTTTACTTTGTTTTTCTTCCGTTTGAGGAGCCGACTTTTCCTTTGGAGATTTTCCTTTCAAGTTTTCAAGCTTTGTTCAATTACTCGCATTCCGGTAACTCGTTATTAATTCCCGTTCTTTAATAAAGTTATTCTTTGGTACTTGTTTAATTCGTATCTTTTGTTTATTTCGTATTCAGAAGCATGTTTCAATCTAGGGTTTTCTTCGCTTATTGCGTAAACATGAGTGAGTAGTTCCATAGGTACGGTCGCGAGGTGATTAACACGCCGTGACCAGGGCTGGGTATGTTCTCGCTCCTGTTTTCAGAATTAATAAACGGACAAGCAATTTTAGGTTATTAAAGAACTTCCGTGGACGAATCCGGGCATTGTCGGAGCCCATGTAACGCGGGGAACGGGGGACCAAAACTCGTTCTTCGCTGTACATGGGTAAACGGCGACCACGAGGATTCGCATCTTTCGAGGTACCTTTTTCTCTCTAAAATCAAACGTTTTTAGAACACCGAACGGAGCGAAACTGTCTGGGCCTTGTCACTGGTGTTATGAACCCTACGACCGTACTTGCTTTTAATAGTTTAATCAAATCAGTTTTATCTTAGTTTAGTTAATTTTCCCATCAAATCACAAAGGGTGGCTACCTAAGAGCCGTTTCAAAGTTCACAACCCGAGTTTTTAGTTAAGCACTCTCCGCCGTCTCTGTGGATTCGATTCCGGTTTTACCGGGTATTATGCTACACCGGTCTCAGCCCTACGCTTGGGGCAACCCATTAATTTAGGTCTAGGATTTGGTCAAGCATTGATCAAACCCAGTCCGATCTCCGTCAAACCCAGTCGATCATAGCCAGTCCGATTCCGGCGATCTATTGCGTCAAACTTTTACTTCAAGTTGCTATTCCTAGATAAATCAAGTGGCTAAAATCCAAGGTCTAGCAAAATCTAACAATATCACAGCCTAACCCCTTTGCGTGATGTTTCACAATTTCTGATGCTAAAACCATAGCCAATCGTCTTCTGAAGTTGACAAGTGAATCAATACAAGCGCATGATTAGATACTGTCTTTGTAAAACGCAGTCAACCCAATGCAAATCCAACACTCGTATCCACTTTCCACTATATGGGTTCTCAACCCAAGCAGTACTAATGACCAAACAACACACGGTTTTCACAAGCCATAGTACAGCATCAGAGTTCAGTTCTCATGCGTACGCAATTACGCTCCAGAATTGCGTGAAAAATAACGAACCCACCTCAGGAAAAACCCTCCACTGTGATATTTCAAAGAGGGGTGGTTGTTTGGCCTTATTTGGGTGGAATGTCCTCTTGAACATGTACGTAAAAACAGACTTATTGTCTGATGCACGCAAGTTGTTTGACGAAATGACAGAAAGAAACACTGTGTTGTACGTTACAATGATTCAGGGGTGTGCACAGTCTGTTAACTATTTTGAGGCTGTTGATTTGTTTGTTAGATTACACAGGGAAGGTCTTGAACTTAACTCATTTGTTTTCACTTCGATTTTGAAGTTGCTTGTGAGTGTGGAATCAGGAGAGTTGTGTAGGAGCGTCCATGCGTGCTTATATAAGCTAGGTCACGGGTCCAATGCGTTTGTGGGTACGTCGATTATTGATGCATATTCTGCCTGTGGCCTTGTTGATGATGCTAGAGAAACATTTGATGAAATTATTTTGAGGATATGGTTTCTTGGACCGGGATGGTGACATGCTACACAGAGAATGGTGTTTTTAAAGAGGCTTTAGAACTGTTTTCTGACATGAGGATGGGGGGGGTTTTGGCCGAATAATTTTACGCTTGTGAGTGTGTTTAAGGCCTCTCTTGGACTAGAAGCCATTGACGTAGGGAGGAGTGTTCATGGATGTGCTTTGAAAATGCGTTATGAGTTGGATCCTTTGCTATTTTCAGAATTTTTTAGAATTCTTATGTAGATCTACTTAAATAACTCTCTTTACCTTTCCCCGATTTGATAAGATTTCAAAGGGGAGTCCAATTCTGATGATTCTTGTTAACTGACAACAGCTTTGGATTAAGTTGTGTGAAGACTTGAAGAGTTGGCATATGAATATGGATGAAGGATTTTGAGAAGATAAATAGTGTGAGGTGCCAAGGTACGAGAAAACTCCTTCAAAATCCTATTACTCTAAGCCTCTCGAGTGATAAGTATAGTTACTTAGAGTATAATGGTTAGGAATTAGAGTAAGCTTTAATAACCTACCTATACCACAAAAAAAGGTAAGCTTTAATTTAAAATCACGTTAAGGGGGGATAATTGAAACTGGAGTGCACAAAATAACTACAGAAAAAAAATAAAGCTTGAAAAAATCAGCTAAAATACTACTACTCCCTAGGGTAACAAGATCTGTAAGCAGGTACGCAGGATATTATGATTGATGCATAATACTAAATAACTAACATGGAACACAAAATTGAGAGTAATTGCTTGAAAAAGAACAAACAATTTCAAAGACAAAACTGAAAGATGCCAGCCTTGATCGAAAAGGAGAAAAATTCCAGTCGGAACTAGCACAAGTAAAAGGTTTGGACGCAAAATGAGCCTGCTTGATCACAAAAATAGAGATAAATACGAGTAGCAGCTAAACATCGGTCTATAGGGTTTCAAAAATTGGGGTTGATGAAGCTGAACAGAGGGAGGGATAGAGAGATTTGTCATGATCTCTTACGAAAACTGAATTGAAATCAACCTCCGTTCACTAAGTGGAGCCTGTGAATTATTTTCTGATTTGTGGTGAACTCGGAGGGAGGGAGAGAGAGAGAGAGAGAGAGAGAGAGAGAGAGAAAGCGTAAAGTAATTCCTGTTCAACTGGATAAAGATTCATCTAATGGTCTGTTAGTGATAACTGACAACTACATTTTTAAAATTAGAGTATATATTTTTGGGAACTCTTTAGTTTCTAGTACTGTTTTGCAATTGCTTAGAGGGTTCCTAACAAAACAAATGTTAAAGATTTTCTTTAATCGGAAAAATTTCATGTTTACTGAGATAAAGGTTAATTAACAAATTGAAACCAAGATAATGTTGGGATTGGTTCCAATTCCAATGGGTTCTCTTTTATTATCTTGCTCATGTGCTGTTCCATATTCCCCTTGACCATGTGAATGCATATCTCGGAAAAGGCAGGTGAGTTGGTGAATTGCTCCATTGGTAATTCCACTCATCATTATTATGGCTGACAACTTTCCATGTGATGGATGGCTATATATTCACGCATGCATTGGTTCGGCAGGGGGGGGAAAAATATATGGTGAGCAGTGAGTGCAACTTAGTGCTATTTAAGTTGTGTGCAAGTGTCAAGTTTAGGCTTGGGTGAGAGTGAGTTCTTGTATGAGTTGGGTATAAGGGTTTGGGTGTGGGATATTCATACTCAAGTGTACTTGTAAAATTTTTACTCATAGTGAAAGAACGGGATCCTCTCCGTGGAGTAGGCGTGTTATTGCCGAACCACGTAAATCTTGCGTGTCTCTCTCCATTTTATTTTTTCATTGTGTTTCTATTGGTTGCGTTGTGGTTGTGGTTGTGTTTGAATCTCGGTGCTTGGGTGCTTCCGCGTTTTATCCCAACAGATAGGTTGACGAAAGCCAAGATATTACGATTATTATCATAGTGGAATAGTTAATGTCATGTCATCATGCTGTGTGAGGTATCAAATTAAATCTAAGTCATGCTATTTTTAAGTTAGAAGTCACTTAATAGGAAATGGTGGTATGATATAATGGTTTCAATAGGAGTTACTCCCCTTGCACTTAGCCTCTTGACTGATAAGTCTTTACTCGAATAAATGTTAACTCAAATATGAATGTGTGGTTATTGGTTATGATAGTATGGCCTCTTGACTGATAAGTTTTCACTCGAATAAGTGTTAACTCAAATATGAATGTGTGGTTATGGGTAATGATGGTATGGTAGAAATCAAAAAGCGTCACTCCTCCAACTCTTAGCATGTTGAGTAAAAGTCTTCACTCACTCACTCCCCCTCCACTCCTCCGTAAGCCACCAAAGGTCCTGAAACCAGAAGTCCTAGGGCCGAGATCTAAAGAATGGAGATGGTGTATAGATCTAAAGAGAAGTAATTGGAGGCCAGAATTGTGAATTTGACGTAATGGTGGCCAGATTCTGGGTCGAAAGTGAGTCCAGAAGCTCATATGTAGGCTTTAATAAACCATATCTATGTTGTTTCTTGCTGTAATTTGTGTAAAGTCCGTTTGTTGTTGCCGGAATTACTCATGCAATTTTCCGTTGTTGCTGGAATTACTCGTGCAATTTTCCCTCGCACTGATAGTTCGGCTGAAATGGGTCTTGGACCTCACTGAAACCATGGCTGATACTGTTACCCATCACCATGCTCCTCACCTTGTGTATGAATCTGTGATTATTTCACGTCAAGGTTGAATTGAAGTAGTTAATATAGGTGGGGAAAGCAAATATGTTAGGTACGTACACCCCCATTGATGGAGGGTGGTAAGTAGACGATAGGTTAATAGATATGCAATTGACCCTCAATCAGCTACATTGGGATACAAACACAATTGACAGGTTTTACTCAATCAGATAACAAATGGGTTCTTTTGGAAGTATTCTAGAGTTGCAGTGGTTAATTGATGGAGGCTATAGTGCTTTAGAATTTACGGGTCAATTTCGTATTGGATGTGGTCGTATACCATTATTGTTCTTTATTAGTGCACCTATATATTATGAGTTGTTGTTGAGAAAGTAAATTGAGACATTAGATTTTACCATGTTTCAGTAGCATCAATTCAAAGGTTGTTTCTGTTTTTTTATGTGTTTATGAAGGCTATGAATGAGATTCATTTTAGCATTTAAACATAGTTGATACTTGATATATCTTCAATCCCCCTCTTCCCCTCCTATTTTGCTTATCTATCACCTAAGAAGCATGTATGTACACGCATACGGACACGGATACTGAAACGGGACACATCAATTTCAAAAAAATGAGGACACAAACATGACGGGGGACACGAAAATAAACTAGATAAATAAACATGTGTGTGTGTGTGTATTATTTTATCAAGCAATAACCAAAACTTATAAATACTAGTACTAATTCTATGTGTAGTACCAAAAATTCAGCACACTTTTAGGTAGAATTCTTTTTATTTGTCTTACCTTTTACTTTTAAAATATATGATTTAGTCCCCAAAATAAGTTGTTACTTTTGTTATTTGACCCCCACCGTGTCCCATCCATGTCTAACTTGAGACACATGTATCCCCGGAGTGTCCCCAGCGTGTATGACACCGATACAGTCTATCACCATGTTTCGTCTTTCTCCGTCACTTCCCTTTGTCTCATGCGCTTTGTTGTCGCTACTTCTTTTCATTAACTTTTTGATATCTTGATTGAATGGAGGTTAGAACAAGAAGATAGTTGCTAATTGTTATGTCACATTTACTTCATCTTTTTCTCTCTTCTTTGATGTCACAGCCTAACATTCACACTCGGTTTAGTTCCCCAGCTTTTGGACTGTATGGCTTCTTTCAGTTGTCAATTATTTTGTGCGTGAAAACAAGTGTGATGAAGTATATAGAAAAGGAAACATTTTTCTATGTGCTCATTTTCAAAAGAATTTTTTGGAAGAAAACTGAAATTTGGTGGTTCAGTAATGTAGGTACTTGCCAAAATCTTATATTTTTTGCAGTTTAAGTTTTGAGCCAGAGTTACATTTTTTGGCGGATTGTTGTCAAGATTTTGAACAGTTCAGGGGAATATGAGGGTTTCTTGTTGCATGCTGATCTTTCTTCCAATGTAGCTTTTGTTAAGGTTACCACTCACCAAGGACTACCAGCAGCAAAATTTGGAAAGTTGCAGTCTGTGTTGAATGGAGAAAGTGTGGTGGCTCCAGGCTGTGAACCTCGGTACAGTGGTTGGAAGAATGCAGAATCTGTTTATGATCTAGGTCGTCTCAGGTATTGGAAGTGTATTATTAACCAACTTAGGATTTGCTTTTATATGCTTGGAAATAAGTTTTAGGTGTTATGTTCGCTTAGGCTGCATGGTGTTGGTAACCATCAGTTACTGGCCGGCTTACTGTGTAAGCTGATATAGTTGGTGTAAAATCATAAGTTTATGTGTCTTATTCATGTCCCTCATGGCCCACATCTATTGCCATACTCGCCATTGAGGGTGGGCCTGCCTACCCAGATAGTAATTACTTGTTTTTATCGTCCAATATATTACAATTGATGGAGTTGATCTCTCTGTGCTTCTTTCTAGTATTCAGATATTGTTTTGTCCACATGTTGTGGTCTTCTGTTTTATCAATTCCAACCTAGCATTAGGAGTACGACCAAGAACTTAGAAGCATATGAAATATATTGTAATCATGATCTGGTAAGTGACCATTGATATTATAGAGTCAAGATTTATCAACTAAAGAAAAGGTGAATAAAAAATTCTTTAGGACTCTATGCAACTCACGGAAAAAGAAGTGTAACTATCACGAGAAATAATAATGTGAGAATCTCAATGATTTAATCTCTATCAGGATTCCTAACTCCAACGATGAAAAGTTACTTCGATGGTGATATCGAAAGGAGTCAGGCGAGATTGAGACATTGAATATTTTGGATGTAGTCAACTGGCTACGACGGGTATCATGCGAATGTTTGTTGGCAACCTCGTCTGTCACCCTTAAAAGAATAGATCTCCTCTGAGAAGATATCTTCCTACTCACAAACAATGTGTAATCCTAATTCGTTTTGATCCGTCTCCTCTAGGTTAAGGCCCGTTAGCCATCCAGTCGTTTGGCTGTGCCATCTCATTTGTGGTGATGTTGCGGCGGGATCTTGTTTCGGAGGTACTGATTTTGGTTTTGAACATGCTACTGACACTGAATGGGATTAGGATTTCTCCACAGTTGATTTTTCTGCTGTGGACGCGGGTTGTACGGCGTGTAGGATTTTGGTGCACGTATCCCTAGTTGTTGTTATTGGTCCTAATTGATCCTCCCCGGTCGGACTTCCTCTCCTCTGCTTCCAGCTGGTTTTTGATGTCAGAGTCTTCTTTCTCCGTCATGAGAGAGCATTTCTAACACTTGTGAATAAGTGGTGTATGACTGGGTCATCACAGAGCAACGACTGCTGCTGAGTCCCCATTCAAACTTCCTTGCATTTTCCTCATCAGTAGGCACGACGGATTTAGCGTGACACGACTGCTCCTCGAGTCAGGCGGCATATTGAGTGATGTTCATGGGGCCTTGTTTCAGGTTTATGAATGCTTGAGCCATCGCCTGCTTGATCAGCATGGGAAAGTACTTATCGAGAAGATCTTCCCGAAGTTCTCGTAAGGTCATAGTCTCGATGTTGTGGGCGGTCTCGATCAGCTTCCCATCAGTGTTGAGCTTTTCCTTGAATCTCGTACGTCTTCAGTGTGATACAATCGCCATCTCTGCAGATGTCTAACGCCTTGAGGATCTTCTTGATCTACTCAAACAAGTCAAGCTTATCTACACGAGCCGAGCTAAGACTAACTCAAGCTTAGCTTGTCCAATATATGAGCGAAAAATGATGTCCAAGCATAACTCCTATATTAAACAAACCGAGCCGACCCAAGCCAAGCTTCTAATAGCTCGGTTCATTTACAACTCCAATCGATAGTGCAGTGTAAGGCTCCTACCCATTGTAGATATGTGCATACACATGTTTGCATTTTTTTGTGCCTTTAATTTCTTTATAACTGTGCTGATCCTGGAAGATTGGGAGGTCAAAATATACAGTGAATATTTGAAAGCTTGTGCCATAGGAAGTTTGTCACGTTGTTAAGCTTTTACAGCCAGTGGCGAAGCCAGGATTTTAAACCGAGGGGGGCGACTTAAAAACAATATTTTTCAACCAACAAAAGTACTTAGTGCATCGTGTAGATTGTGCAGTATATTACTGTATATAACATTATTTTGTTTAGTGATTGACAATTACAACACCCATGTATAACTAATTGCATGCGTCTATGAAAGAAATTGAGAAAACTTTACATGACAATGTATAATTATTTTAAATTTGACTATATCAAATCAAAACTATTTAAATTTCCAGAGATTTATTATACTAAGTAGGGGCTGGGCCACCCCGAGCCCCTACGTGGCTCCGCCAGTGTTTACAACCCCCTTGGATGGTGAGAAAAGTTGAGATAAAAAAAGGGTGCTATTTCTCACAAATCTCACCATTTTTTGTGACATGAGATTTGGTGACAAAGGGGTCGGAAGAGTCAATCAAAAAAATTTGTATTTACTTTTTTCTCCAATTCTCATCCAAATATGAAGGAACTTTTAACCCTTTCTTGTCTTTTCTTACCAAATCTCTCGGTCTAAGGGGGCTGTTACTTCGAGTTGCTATTCCTAGACAAATTAGGTGGCTAAAATCCATGTCAAGGTGTAGCAAAATCCCAGAAAGTGGTTCGATTGAACCGAAAATCTGATTGAACCGACTGAATAGGTCAAGTTTTAACAAATTCGGTTGGTTTTGATTCTTTTGAAAGTGGTTCGGTTCTGTTTCGGTTTCTGTAAAAATAACAAAAAAGTAGAAAACCGAACGGAACCGAATTTTATATTTAGTTTACATTGTACATGTGTTACCCTTTAATCCTAGCTGTCCATTCCTTCATCCCAATGGCATAACCAAAACTCACATTTTTAAAGTTAGCAATAGGGATGGGCATGGGGAAGGATCGGGGCCGGAGACTACTATCTCCACCCCCAATCCCCAAACCCCTTACTCATATCCATCCCCTATCCAATCTCCAACGGGGATTTATTTTTATCCTCCATCCCCGCTCCAAATGGGGAATGGGGATCCCCACGGGGATTTTGGGGATCCAATCATTTTCCCTAGAGTAACAAGTAAATAGTTATAGAAGCCCAATTACAAATCATTTCCCCTAAAATCAAGTGTGAACTCCGAACAAAATAACAGGCAGCCCAACATATAACATTGTGAATTCCGAACTCCCACCAGTTGGAAAACATCATTAGAAGGCCATGTTTTCCATTATGTTTACATTCTCAAAACCCTCCAAATTTTTTAATGAGATGTTCGCGAAGATGGAAACTAAATGGGTCACATCTATTGATATGTACTTTGACTTGTTTCAATTGGCTTTTACTTGATGGAATTAATTAGGTTCTAGTCACAGGAAAATATATACCTAAGCGAAGAAAAAAACCAAAAATCATTAGAAAAACATGTTTCTAATGATTGGGAAAAACATGTCACGCTAAAACTCATTCCACTTGCTAAAGCCACACAAATGCACACAACTCCATAGAGTCCTGCAGCCCGACATTAGTTTGGCTGAAAATCAATGAAACTCACAAAATCCGTTCTTTTATCCTTTCCTAAGGTAAGTTACATACAACTTGCACCAGCTCACGAAATATTAATAGAACATTCAACATCCATTAGCCTAATTTTACCACTCAGTGTTCATTTTATGCTGGTGTAGTTTCATAATTCATAAATAGACTCCTATATTTTGGGGATTCGGGGACGGGGTAGATCGGGGACGGGGCGGAGCGGGGCGGGGACGGAGCGGGGAACGGATTCGGAGCGGATTCGGGGCGGGGACATGCCTATCTCCACCCCCTATCCAATCCCCAAACATTTTCAAAAAAAATCTCCATATCCTATCCAATCTCCAAACAGATCTCCATATTGCCGATCCGTTCGGATCGGGGATCGGATCGGATCGGATTCGGACGGGGCGGATGAAATGGCCAACCCTAGTTAGCAATGTTGGTTCAAAAAGGACTCACAATGTTGGCCAAACCCCAAAGGCTTTGGACAAATGGTTATGAGAAAGCACTAAATGCACCTCCATGAGATCACATGTTTCATTCAATCTTAGGCCACTAGAGGTTTGTTCAATCATTAACTTCAGGGCCCCGGAATTAGTCGAGGTGCACGCAAGCTGGCCCGGACATTAGATTATAAAAAAAAATGGCATTATAAAAAATTAACCCCTTAGCAATACTCAAATTTTGGCCTCTTAGGGAAGGTTTGAAAATGGCATGAGTTATTCCCATTTTTTTGGCCAAAATTGCAAAAAACCCTAACCCAATGGTCTGCCATTTCCAAACCCATAAATGGCTACACCCATTTCTTCACCCATTTTCACCCAAAAATGGCACAAAAATGGCCCAAGCCATTTATGCTAGATCACCAAACCAACCGCCAAATCCTTCCAACTCTCTTGCTTCCCAGCAGAAGAGAATAATGATAGTATATTGAGCTAGTGGTTCCTTTGGAGATTTTTTTTCTTTATAGAGATGAATGTCCTATGGTAGTTGAAAGGTTGAATGGTAGATGAAGAAGGGTAGATGGAGAATGGTTGTTGATGAACGGTTTCCCTTTTTTAAATGAATAGTAGTTGGAAGGGATACAAAGGGAATTATTGAAAAAAAAATGACACTGGAAATGCCAATGCACTATTGCACCAACGTTGTCATTTTTTTGGCCAAATGGAACCATTCATGGTCATTTTTTGGGAATTGGTTGTGAGCAAAAGGAAACAACCATTGAACTTGCCCTCAATAATCAAAACTAGCAACCTTTCTTAGTAACCAAAAATTGCGAACCCCTCATCTTCTCATATCAAGTACACATATCATTACACAAACTCTCTCTCTCTCTCTCTCTCAACAATGTTTTCAAGAAAATTGTTTTAAATTTTAGATAACTACTTTTGAAAAACTGTAAAACTTTGTTTTTTGAAAAACTTGTTTAAAAAAAAAAAGAAACTGTTTTAGAAAAAAACTGTTTTCTAATTTTTTAAAATTGTTTTCAAGAATTGTTTTATAAAAGTTGTTTTCTATTTTCAAAAAACAGTTTTTAGTAGTTTTAAATGATGATGTGATAAGTTTTGCTTATTCAATTTTGATTATGCCATTGTGGACATCAATATTGCTAAGCTTAACTACCCCTTAAATGAATACAAAAGTTGATGTGCCAAATTTTGGTTATCATTTTTTATTATGCCATTTGGATAACCTGATTCAGAGGTGTGCAGAGTATGTTCTCTATCTTGAGGCTGTTGATATGGTTTCTTGGACTGAGATGGTGACATGCTATGCAGAAAATGGTGTTTTTAAAGAGGCATTCGAACTGTTTTCTCATATGATGGTTGGGATAAGACCGAATAGTTTTACACTTGTTAGTGTGTTTAAGGCCATTGATGTACGGAGAAGTGTCCACGTTTATGAACTGAAAATGCATTATGAGATGGATCCTTATGTTGGTGTAGCGCTTCTTGACTTACATTCCGAATTTCTAAGCTTGTATTTGATGAAATTCCAAAATTTGATGTCGTTCCTTGGAGTTTCATGATTGCCCGATACTTTGAGAGCGAGAGGAGCAAAGAGGCTCTTGAACTATTTTGTCAAATGAGGCAAAGCCTAGTTCTTCCGAATCACTTTATTTTTGCTAGCGTGCTACAAGCTTGTGGAACTACGGCAGATTTAGACTTGGGAAAGCAAATCCATTGCAATTTTTTGAAGGTTGGTCTTGAACTTAACCCATTTGTTTTAACTTCATTATTGAAATTGCCTGTCAGTTGGTAGGAGCATCCACGTGTGCTTCTATAAGTAAGGTCTTGGGGCACATCGGCTAATGATACATATGTTGCTTGTGGCCTTGTTGATGATGCTAGAGAAGCATTTGATGAAATTATTTGGAAGGATATGGTTTATTGGACTGAGATGGTGACATGCTATGCAGAAAATGGTGTTTTTAAAGAGGCATTCAAACTGTTTTCTCATATGATGGTTGGGTTAAGACCGAATAGTTTTACACTTGTGAGTGTGTTTAAGGCCATTGATGTACGGAGAAGTGTCCACGGTTGTGCACTGAAAATGCAATATGAGATGGATCCTTATGCTGGTGCAGCGCTTCTTGACTTACATTCCGAATTTGCTAAGCTTGTATTTGATGAAATTCCAAAATTTGATGTCATTCCTTGGAGTTTCATGATTGCATGATACTTTGAGAGCGAGAGGAGCAAAGAGGCTCTTGAACTATTTTGTCAAATGAGGCAAAGCCTAGTTCTTCCGAATCACTTTATTTTTGCTAGTGTGCTACAAGCTTGTGGAACTACGGCAGATTTAGACTTGGGAAAGCAAATCCATTGCAATTTATTGAAGGTTGGTCTTGAATCAAATGTATGTGCTTGTATCAGATACCCTCATAGATGTTTATTCCGAATGTGGAAAGATGGAGAACTCGGTGGACCTATTTGTGGAGTCGTCAATAAACAGAAATGAGGTGCTTTGAACTTTGTTTTTACAAATGCGTGAAGACATTGTGCAGGGAACCGAGGTGACATTCTGTAGTGTCCTTTGTGCTTGTGCTTGTGCTGGCTTACCAGCCTTGGAGCCTAGGACCGAAATTCATACATCGTCTATTAAAATTATATGTATATGACAAAGCTTTAACAGTTGGATATGCCTTAATGACATGTATTCCAAGTGTGGGAGCATTAACGATGCTCCTGTAGTAGTGTTCGAAACGATAAGCAACTGAGATAGGGTTCTGGACTATGGCTTATGGAGTGAAGCGACACTGGGTAATGGGTTGGAAATGATAGGGTTTTGGACTCTCAAAGATAAGAGAGATGAACAATAGATGAACGGCTGGGATTAAAAGTAAATTCCTAACTCTTTGAGGTTCGGTTCGGTGCTTCTCGGTTTGTTTTCTTCAGAAACCGAAACTGATCCGAAGTTTCATTTTTTTTTTTTGGTAAAAATCAAAACTGAACTGAATCGAACTAATTTTGAAACCACCCGAATTCACTATAAAACGACCGGTCATCCCTAACTGAAATCATGTTACTTTGCAGAAGATGTCAGAAAGCGGCAAATAATCATATGGAGAAGAGGGTAAGGTTTATAGATGGGCATAGTCATTCTTTAAGAGGGAATTGACAAACCAATTGCCACTTCACCTTGATCATTCCTTACACTATACTTATGCAGAATTCCATCAATTTCAGTTTGCTTCTGCCCTATGGCCTATGCGGTTTTGTTCCTTTTTTCCCTGCTAAAGATATATATGCAACAAGCTTGGATAGTTTATTTCCGGTTGCTTCGAAATAAATCTATTATCTCCCCAGAAAAGGTGAATTTAATTGACTATGACATGTTTAACAAACATCTGTTGTCTTAGCCTGCTTGTTGACATCTATTATCGTCACCTTGTTTATTATGGATTCTTGCTGATGAAGTCGGTGAGATTTACTGAAATTGATATGATCGTCTGCTTGCTTTGAAGAGGGGCAAGATCATCTGATCAAGATATCTATTACTCCCTCCGTCCCTTTTTAAGTGATCCACTTGAGAAACGTTTATTTTTGTGGACGTTTAAAAATGTACTTTCGCATATCGTTTTTAATTTTTTTTTGCACCAAATTAAAGTAGTCAATGAGCACTTTAGTTTGGTATAAAACAAATTAAAAAGTTATATAGAGAGAGATATTTTTTAGGGGTTTGAAATTGCACGTATTCCCGTATGGATCACTTAAAAAGGAACGGAGGGAGTCATATTTCTGCGCAAGTTACTGTTGAGTAACGATTCTCAACCACCTACCCAAGAACTTAGCTTTGTTACTATTATTCTAGCTTTCTCTTTATTTGTATCCATCAGTGTTGTCTTTTGGATTTTTTGTTTAACTGGTATGTACTGACATAGGCCTTCAAATTCCAAACTGATACTTTTACGGAATGTGCGAAACAGATCCTCTATTAGCCATTTTCTTGATGTTTACTTAAGTTTTGAGAGATTTCTTTCATTGATTCCTTTACCTATTTTTATCATTGGCAGAAAGTTGGGATGATAACCAGAGATTCAGTTTGGTAACACCTGAAATAAGTAAGTTCATCTTGATTGTTTCCAAAAGTTGCGTCGAGAAACTTGACAGGATTTGAGAGAAGGGTTGATGTACGCATCCTTATCCTTTGAAGACGCAGAGGATATTTGCGAGAATCGAACAATGACGGAACAGGCGTACCCAGTAGTATATATGATGCTCCTGCATATGCAGAGTCTGGAGAAGGATTGATATACGCATCATTACCCTTTGAAGACGTAGAGGATATTCGCAAGAATCGAACAATGACCTGCATTGAACAGGCGTACCCAGTAGCATGACGCTCCCGCATATGCAGAGTCTGGAGAAGGGTTGATGTACGCAGCCTTACCCTTTGAAGACGGAGAGGATATTTGCGAGAATCGAACAATCACCTGCATTTGGAATCTGACAACGAACTTTATGCCTTTTTGGCATTTATGTCAAAAAAGTAGAAGTTTTAGTTTTGAATCACTATGTAGTTCTGGTGAGTCTTTCAAACAACTGAATGTAGTGCTTAGGCAAGTGACAAAAGACTGAAATCCCATCGTATGAAGAGTCTTAGCTGTTGAAGTGAATTGCCTGTTACTCCATATGTCATGCTTCTGTTTTATGGATATGTACAATACCATATGACTTTCTTTAGCCCATCCAGTCCTTCCCACTGCGGGCTGAGTTGGGCCCAACTTTCAGACCTATCCGTTTGCTTGACCGACCGGGTGACTAAAAATAAAGACGCGTCCCAAGCGTAGGACTCTCGACCGGTGTAACACAATATCCGGAAGTACCGGAGTCGAACCACAGAGACGACAAACGGTGTTTGACTCAAAAGTGTGGAATTATAGTTTAACCTGGCTCTTAGCTAGCCACCCCTTGTTCGATGAGATTAATTAACTAAGTTACCGACTAATTTACTGAATGCAGATTAAAAATGAGAGTACAGCTAAGGGAACCCAGCGTCCGCGACTAGCCTAACCAATGTTTACTCGGCCACAATTACTCTTTTTACTGATTTTAGAATAAGAAAAAGGATCCCTAACAAATGCGCACCACCTGTCACCAGATTCCGTGAGCATTTGAATTACGGCGATGCCTGGGTTTTGTTTGTTAGAAGAGTTTTCGTTTCCTAAAATTGCTCAAAAATCAAGTTAATTCGGTCCCGAGGTAAAACATCGATTAGTCTAGCTGCGAAGCGCCTACGCCCCGCAGCCGCACTCTATACGACTACTCACTCATGGCTTTAATAATTGCAGAAATTATATTAATCCTAGATCTAGACATGCTCTGAGAATTAAAATAGAAACAGGAAATAATACCGCTGATTGCAAGAAGGGAAACGAACTTGAATATCACGCTAAAACATCAACCCGAAAGCTGGAAATCTGAGAATTCTGAAGTAAACTTGAATGTTGATTGTTGAATTGAAACTGCAGCCGAACTTAATAGTAATAAAACCTAAGTTAAAAAATATGGAACCCTAATTCGAATTAAAGACGAGTATATATATGAAAATCCTCGTTAACGACCGACAATAACACGAAAATCTTTCCCCGCGAACCAAACGACCGCGTTTCAAAGCCGAGATAAACCCTCGGTAGCGCTACCTAAGAATAGGTGTAGCGCTACCGAGCCCATTAAGTGCCGTTTGACCGATGACTCCCTGTTTGACCGTTGACTCGAAGCATCTCGGTAGCGCTACACCACTTTTGGTGTAGCGCTCCCAGGCCTTCTGTTCACTTTCTGAGCCATGTTATGCCACTTCTGAGCGCTCCATCAAATTCCTGTAGCGCTCGCGATGGGTTACGATCACTTCCACGCGAAATTCACTTCAACACTTAGCCTCCTCAGCCTTTCTCACTCTCGGTCTACGTGCATGCCTTCCCAATATCTTGAACTTTGTGCCAACATTCCTAGATTTCCTGCAAATTATGCTCAACATACAAAAACCACCATGTGCACATATCAAATGGAAAATGAGGCTTAAACCGCACGTCTAACATGCTAAATTACCCTACTTAGGCGCTTAAAAGCATGCTCTCCACGCGCCTATCACCGTTAAATAGAACGGAGCAGGAAAATATCATAGAAGCTATGGACTGTATTTGCAGTGTATATGACTTGTGTATTTAGAAAAGTTTCTAGGTCAATCAATCAGATGAATATTTTTTTTTTGTCACACGTTTAAATGTTAGTATGTTAATAGAGATAAATTACTACAGCCGGCCAACATCGCTCTATGGACTTAAAACTTGTGATCTCATACACTGGCACATAAGTGCACACTCATGACCGTTTGAGCTATAGCTCGGTCCTATTTTTCGTGACTTCTTCCCCAACAAATAGAGATCATTTTGCATCTTCAAGGAGCATTAAAGATTGCCACTGAAGGTGGTATCTTGAATAGCAAGATTGAGTAGGCCTAAGTGCTCCCTCCCTCCCGCACACGATCCGTCCAGGTTTGAGTCCCGCCAACTGCGAGCGGAAGGTCATTTGTTCATCTAATGCCTAGATGGTGCTATGGTAACGAACCCACATTTCTAGACTATAGCTATTGTTCAAATTGAACATTCTACAATGGGTCAGGAACTCCTATGATCACACCCAAGAGGAGTTTCTTTGCTGGTTTCCCCTTACCACTCTTTTAGCAGTTAAAAAAAAAAAAAGGAGCATTAAAGATTCTTCCACTAACAAAAAACAATTTTTTTCAAAAATCAAGACAAGTCATTTTCTCATAATGCATCATATAAAAACCCGTGAAAAATCAATTTATTGTAAAAACACTCTTAACGGAACACCCCTAAATAGTAAAAATTCATCGTCTTCTTTTGACATTACTGGCTACAAAAACCCGTTTTTTTCGTGTGAGAAATAAAAGTCTGAAAGGTTTGGCAGTGGGTCCTTGTTAAGGGCTTATAGTGTTGGACTTGGGCCTATGTTTTAGCCCGAAGAAATTCCATTCCATGACTTCTTCATAAAGCTATGTGATTAACCCGAAAAAGTTCTTCACCAACCCAAACCAATGGAATTCCAAGAGAAAACACAAGCTCCACAACAGCTTCATTACTCTCTCCCTCAAGCTCGCAGATTCGACTCCTGCTATTAAATAAAAATTCTGGAAACCACATAAAGTAAATGATTGTGGCCTTGATTTGAGATCAAGGCGCTCAATTGTAACAAAAAATGTAGACGACTGAACAAAACATCAAACTTACTCGACTATGGCCCTGTTCCGCTGAAGGGTTTTTGTTGGCTTTTTTGGATTATTATTGTGAATTTCGACACAGATCATTCTCTCACAACACATCAACTAAAGAAGTCTCTGAAACACTAACCCTAATCAGGTTTAAAAAGTTGATTTCTTTTCCCATTAAAAAGAGTGAGGGACCCATAAAGCACAAGAAACAAAGGTGAATTTTTATAAGATGTTTATTAACATAATAAGCTTTTAAAAGTCAAAAATGAAGATTGGAGAGAGAGAGAGAGAGAGAGAGAGAGAGAGAGAGAGAGAGAGAGGCCCCCATGAAGTTGGGGTTTGCACGCGTAGTCAGGAGGGGAGGCAGGTTTGGTTTTGGGGGTGGACCCTACAAATTAACAAAAGCAAATAAAAAAATAAAAAAGCCCAACACCAGCCCCAATGCACGTCCCATGCAAAGCAGCAGCGTGGAATTTTATGGCCTACGCTTCTTTGTCTCGGGAATTACGACCACCATCTCTCCATAACCATACATTGTCGTGAGACTTTGGCCGAGTTTTCCGTTTTTAACATTAATTATTAAAAGTCAATTTTTCATAAAATTGGTAAAAGTTAAGTTGTTAAAATAAAATTTGTTTTTCATTAACTAAATGCTAAGTTGCTAAAAATCAATTTTATCTTACCTATTCTTTTTGTTAAAAAAAAGTTGCTAAAACAAATGAGAATTAGGATGCTAATTTTTTTTGATTGGCAACAAAAATTTATTGAAAAAACTCGAAGAAGGGTACATCGAGAACAAATCCAATCAAAAGTTGGAAAACACCTCAGGGCCTAAGAGCCCATATACAACAATAAAGCACAAAAATGTCCATCCCAAACAAGTGGACTAAGCCTAACCCCAAGAAAGACCTAAACCTAACCCTAAAACACAGTGCAAAACATCACCGCCACCACCACCATAGCTCCTGACAACCACCACCGCAACCCCGACAACCACCACGACCACAAAACCTCCACACCACCATAGGTAACCCAGGAAGTGGCGGAGCTGAAGACGAATAAGCCATGCTATCTCGGATGCTGCTTGCGACCTAGCGTTGTTGTAGTTAGCGTCGCCCCAAGCGTAGGGCTAGGTCGTCGAAAGCATAGTAACCCGGCAAGACCGGGGTCGATTTCCACAGGGACCAAATGCAACCGGCATGAGAGTGACTTGCGTTGAGATTGTTCGGCATTAAGACGGCCAACTTTTTGGTTTGGTTTGTTTGTGGGATCCTCTCTTTACCTCCTAATTTAGTGAAAACGGAATTTGACTTGGAAATTAAACAAGGGCTTGGTTAGGGGTTTAAACTACCCATGACTTAGCTTTTTTCACGTTTCTCAAGGATAACTCAAATGAGAGTCGATTACCTCGCTCACATTCGGAATATTTAACAATGAAAATCAAGTTTAACAAAAGATGGGGTTTGGTAATGGAAAGCAATCTCATTGAGGCATTTTATCAAACACCTAGTGTGCCATGGTTCTAAGCATTGTGTGTGCCAAGATTTTGTCTACACCCAATCAAAGAGATAAGCAACACCATGTTTTGATCATAAATAAGAGAGAGCTATCCATTCACAAACCCGTATTTAGCCCGAAAAGATGAGAAATCGTGAAATCCCCTAAGCCATGGGGTAGAAATCACCCCATGCCAAGCCTAATAGACTACTCACACATGATTAAACTAGACATTGAAGAAAAACGTAGAGAAATGAAAATCATGACGAAAATGAAAATAAAATACGGGTTTATATAGATTAGAGAGAGTGCTACAACATTAATAAAGAGCAAATACCTTGAATCAAAGTAGAAAAGCTTGAATCCTAGAGAGAAGGTAGAGCAAAACCCAAAAGAAATAAAAGGGAGTTAGAGAGAGAAAGTGTCTGGGTAAGAATCCCCTAAAATCTGACTTAAAGTAGTATTTATAGGGCCCCCATAAAGTTACAAAAAGTGCCGACCCTACTTGCAAAAATCTGTCTGAAGAAGCAGGGTATTGATACCCCAGCGTCGGGGTATTGATACCCAGACGGTCTGTGATTTTCTGCATTTGCTGAGGATGCTGGGTATTGATACCCAGTTTTGGGGTATTGATACCCAGAGGGTCTGCGTTTTCTTTGCTTTTGCTGAGAAGGCTGGGTATTGATACCCAGTTTTGGGGTATTGATACCTAGAGTGTCCGACTCATGATTGACTTTACGGCCTTCTCTTGGCTTTTGGTTGTTTTGGGCCTTTTTCCAAGGTCTTGAACACCTCGAATTGGACTTGGGAAGAATTCATCTCGGCCTTGAATGCACTTTGGTACTTCCGGGGATTATTGAGAGCGTCCGGCTACTCCATTTGCTCCATTTTCCTATAACTCAACAAAAACACCCTTCGCGCGAAATCAAGATAAAACAAAGATTATATGCGTGCGAGTGTGCCAAAACAAAGGGAGTTAGGCACCCAAATATGCAATGTTGTGTGCCTATCAGATGCACCCTCAGCCGTTAAGCAATGAACCACGGCACCCACTGGTGCCCATGGCGGGAGACCACGACAGTAACCTCCACCACCGCACATCACCTAATTACTAAAAACAAAGTTTTTAGTAGACAAGAAACTCACCATAAATACTCCCTCCGTCCCATTTTAATAATGCCATTTGGCAATTTCAACTTTTTAAAATGATTCCATAAAAAATATTCAAGTTTTCAATTTATGCGCCCTTTACTTTTGAAGGGAATACAATGATTACACTACTTTTTAAGAATAATAACAGGATTTTACCAATTTTTTATGGATGATTTGGGAAAATGGACATGCATGTTGGAACGTCCCAAAATGAAAAATGAGACCATCAAAATGAGACAGAAGAGTATATATTCTTGACTCTTGAGCCTCACATCAATCTTCCTCTACATGGAGGGTATTGTGGTATTGTGTTGCATAATTTTACGATCGTTACTTAGTTTTTAGCTTATTTATTATGATTTTTATAGTGTTAATTACATACTCCCTCCGTCCCTTTTTAAGTGTTTAACTTTCTATTTTGGGTTGTCCCTAAATAAGTGTGTGGTTTGAAAAGTTAATGGGTAAAAGTTTATACAATTATCATTTTGCCTTTTTGAAAAGTTAGTGGGTAAAGAGTTAATGGGTAAAAGTGTAGGATAATTTTAGAAAGTAGAGGTAAAAGTTGATGTGAAAAGTGTAAAGTGGAGAAAAAAGTTGATGTGAAATGTGTAATGATTATGTTTTTTTAATAAGTTGAATTTACGAAATAACATATTTAAAAATGGATGGAGGGAGTATTATTCTAACTAGTTATAAGTAAAAATTTATAGTCTTTATGTTAGTTTGACTAAATATATCAAGGAGTGTTTTGGCCTAAAGTTATGCCGGATTATATTTTGTCATTACTAATTTTTTCCCATATTTTAAGTTCGTTTAAATGAGAGGAATCTAGTAGAATAAAATTATGAACCAAGCTAATTTTTTGAATAAAAATATGTCTGTTTTGAGCTACTTTTGTCTTTTTTGAACCTTATAAAGATTTTGACCATAATTTGACGCATATTACAATAGAATTTTTTTAATAAAGAAAAAAAAATATTCCAGAAAAATTATTAAACGGACCTAATATTAGTAGTTAAGATGAGTAAGCTTCTCCGAAGATTCATTTGTAAATGTCATAGTGCTTCCCAAGAAATAATATTAATCTAATTAACTCCTCGGAATTGCGAAGTACTGTTGGAAGGTGATTTTTAAAAAAAATTTATTGGGGGAATAAACAAATAATTTCTATGCATGTTTTTCAAATAAAACAAACAAAAAAATTAATAAAAAATAATTTATATGCAGTGATGATGGTGGCATTTATCTTTTGAACCTAGAAAACTATAATTAAGTTTAAAAACATTGGAAAGTGATTTGCTGATTAGCTTGTAATTAGTCTAAGTCATGGTTGAAATTGTAGGCATAATTATTGAACCAAGAAAACTTTCCACCGTGGTTTCTCTTTAAAACAATTATTCCCACCTAATAATTCCAGCTCGTGTAACCTCAGCAATTTATTATTATTATTTTCTATTTTTCTTTCTTTTAATCGATTTCATTATTTAGAATTGACATGAGGAAAAAAAAAGCTGCTTTATTAGGTAGGAGATATGTATCGATGTTATATTCAATATTGTTCAAGATTATTTTTAAGACTAATAAAAGCTTAATTAAGCTCCGTCCGCATCACACGGGGGATGGGTTTATTAAATTTTAAAATGAGCTTTCGTTTCCCTCCTTTTCCTTGTATTCCAAATATTCATATTATTGAGTTATTGAGTGCCTAAAATAGTGTAAAAATGAGTGCTTAATTTGAATCTTTTCTAGTGACTCAGCTTCTTTCTTTTTTTAAACGTGATGGTATTTTTGAATTCTCTATTCACGCGGACAAAGTTAGAGAACACCTCTGAAATTATTTTAGTCGGCTGAAATTATTTTAATGTTGAGGCTTTGAATATATATATATATATATATATATATATATATATATATATATATATGTAATAGTTCCAAACTAAATCTAAAGAAGATCTTCGGACTCATCATCCCACACGAAACTCTCGTTATTGAATTGAATTAACCATAGGCATTTATGGTAGTATGTTTCAAGCGATTCACATGACATCTGAAGGATCAAGTTGTCTTGGATAAGAATCCACGACCAGGAAGATAGACGTACTCCTATGAATGTGGAAAATATATCGGGTTCGTGGATATATATATATATATATATATATATATATATATATATATATATAACACAAATAAAACACTGGCTATATATAGAAAAGGAAATCATAAAGCAACAAAAGCAGAAGCAATGGCTATAGTCATGGAAGAGAAAGAAAACGGGCATGGGCTTTGGTTGATGAATTCGGCCCATAAAGATACCAAGTAGGCAAGTATATACCCATGCCATGCATCATTTGAGAAAGGTCAATTTTGGCTGGTTCTTTTTTCTTTTTCTTTTTTTTTTTTTATTCGTCATTTCTACCATAGACTAGCAGATGCAGTAGTTAAGAGAGCGGATATGAGTAGCAACGCTCCGAGGAGGGGAAGACGCAAGTTGACATTAAATGTAGTAGTGCACAAAAATTTGAGTCTACTAGGTCTAAGTAAACAAACAATACTTGACAGAGCTCAATGGAAAAAAATTATTCATACGGCCGACCACAATTGATTGAGATATAAGGTTCGGCTTGGTTTGGTTTTGTCATTCATCATTCTTAATTTATTATTGAGGATGAGGGGAATGGTTTTGGTTTTTCACATTTTACCAAACAGAAAAGTCAAAAAGTCAAGTTTAGTGGAACGGAGCCTTTGTTTGGATCAATGTAAAAGCATGGCCACAACTTATAATGTTTAAAAATTTGTCATCACAACATTACGTATCCATAAATTATTTTAGATCGCCTATTATTGACCCATAAATTATTTTAGATCGCCTATTATTGACCCATAAATTATTTTAGATCGCCTATTATTGACCCATAAATTATTTTAGATCGCCTATTATTGACAATTAAGTTAGAAGAGAGATACCGATGTAGATTTTTTTTTTCCATGTTGATATTCTCATCATCTCAAATGTGGTTAATTATATTTGAAAATTACATCGTAGATATTCGGCATGTACTGCTAAATTTTTTAACTTTTTTTTTTTCTGAATAGTCTCTCACATGCTACAATTCTATTTTTATTGATTTATGTCACTATCTATTTTCTCCGTCAGCATTGGCAGCCTCCGTCTTATTTACTACTATATACCTAGTAGCGTCTATCTCTTCAATAAATGTTGTCATCGTTATCGAATGAAATTTATTACTCCCTCCGTCCCTTTTTAAGTGATCCACTTGGGAAACGTTATCTCTTCAATCAATGTTGTCATCGTTATCGAATGAAATTTATTACTCCCTCCGTCCCTTTTTAAGTGATCCACTTGGGAAACGTGTATTTTTGTGAACGTTTAAAAATGTACTTTCGTATAACGTTTTAAAAAAAAATTTGGTATCAAATTAAAGTACTCAATGAGCACTTTAATTTGATATAAAACAAATTAAAAAATTATATAGAAAAATATGTTTTATAAAATAATTTCTTCTACAATGATCATCAAGTATTCTACGATTTATAAAATAATTTCTTCTACAATGATCATCAAGTATTCTACGATTTATAAAATAATTTCTTCTATAATGATCATCAAGTTAGATATTGTGATTACAATAATACAACGTGATCTTGCATATTATGTCCACTATTGCGACTATCGGGGATCCAACTTATTAGATGCAAATTAGAAGTTGTGGATCTGATGTCGTGGGTCCCATAAGAAATAACAAAATGAGGTTCACCATGGTTCTATATTATGACCGCAGTAATTAATTTTGTCGGTATTAATGTGTTTATTATCTGTGCAGACTGCGCTAAATATCAAATCGATCGAATAAAGGCTTGGTCAAAATTGTGATGGTCAAGTCTGGTCATCAAATTTTCTTGTGACAAATATGCTTTGATTAAAAAGAAACTAATGCATGAACAATATAATTTATGTTAGATAAGCACATCGAGACCTATAACCTATAAAATGAATGACTTTGATAATCAAACGAACTTTATGGAGTTCAATTTTAATTTGCTGTCATATAGCTGTTTTTGCCCTACCCTTATTTATCAAAACAAATCAATGACGTCGACATTCGCAAAAAAGAGGTGTCAAATCATCAGAGATCAGAAACAGCCTCACCTTGTAGAACATGCGATTCCTAGTAAAGGTAAACTAACACGGCACACAGTACTGATGCCACGGTAAGTCAAATATCAATTTCAAAATATCAAATAATATCTAACATTTGCATGTGTATATCTTGTATGACAAGCATGTCATTTCAGGAAGATCATGCCCTTCCTTCCTTTATTTTGACAGAAATTAGCTCCTGGAAGCTGGTTTCTAGGCCAATTGGCCAGCTATATCTTCGAGACATCCATCCCGTTAGATGCACTCATTTTAACATTTTAGAGTGATTGGTTCAGGCCACATTAAAATCGGAGAATGTTTGACCATTGAACTATCACTCCACTTTTACCTTTACTCGATAAAAATAGGCGAACAGGGCCAAAAGACCCAGGTTTTGTCTTGTACTACTTCAAATTAAACCAAAATTCGTATTCAAGCTTCACGTGATGATATTAAGTCTCACGTCAAGTTTCGGGCGATTTCGAGCTCATTATTCTTAGGGGCACTGCGCTCACCGAGACGGCCGATTTCATGACTATGGACATCGGGACTCAATTTTTTAGATTTAAACAATTTATAATTCTATTTTTTATCATTCTGAAGTTTCTTGTAAAATTTCAGGTCAATCGAACTTCATTTGGCCATCCGATCGCTAACAATGCTCCAATTCAACCGATAGTCGGACGATTGCATTTCTCTATCTTCGAAGCACAATTTGAAAAAACAGACGCCGCCATAATATCCAGAGAACCTCAACCCTACGAATACCTCCCAGAACGTTCCTGAATGAAAGGACTACACGCGAACATGGTCAAGCCAGGGCCGCACGAAGCGGTGCAAACCCCTAGATGCCTAACCCTAGGCAGCTAATGGCTGCTTGCCACGTGGTAGGCGCCCAAAGTACGGAGCCTAGGGCTCCCCCCACTTTCTATAAATAGGACCCTCCGCCTTCATAATTTCACGCACACCTCACACAGACTTCTGAGTTCTGATTTTGTCTGGGCCTAGTTTTTCCCGTAGAGCGATTCAGACTCAGAAATCACTAGCCTACTGCTTGACCGAAATCCTATACCTAATTTAATGGGTTGCCCCAAGCGTAGGGCGGAGACCGGTGTAGCACAATACCCGGTAAGACCGGAATCGAATCCACAGAGAAGGTGGAAAGTGCTCACTAAAAACTCGGGTTGCTAATGTTTAACACGGCTCTTAGGTAGCCACCCTTTATGGTTTGATTGGTGAATTCGCGAAAACTAAAAGAGAAACTGATTTTACTAAAATTATTTAAAAGAAAGTACAGTCGCAGGATTCGTAACACCAGTGACCAGGTCCGGATATTTCCTGCTCCAATCGTTGTTCCGAAGAAACATTTGATTTTAGAAAGAAAAAGGGTACCCCGAAGGATGCGAATCCTTGTGGTCGCCTTTACCCATGTACAGCGGAAAACAAGTTTTGGTCCCCCGTTCCTCGCGTTACATGGGCTCCGACGAAACTCGGATTCGTCCAACGAAAGCTCTTTAATAACCTAAAATTGCTTTTTCCTTTACTAATTGTGAAAACCGGAGCAAAACATATCCAGCCCTGGCCACGGCGTGTTAATCACCCCGCGACCATACTTAGGGAACTACTCACTCATAATAAACAGAACAGATAACATAATTCTGAAGTAACACATGCTATTATGTTGAATCTGAATTAAAACCAAAATCCGAATCTCAGAACGCGGACAAACTCCCGCAAACTGAGATTAATGTAAGGAAAATAGAAAGTTACCGAAGCAAAACGAGAATCAGCGAACAAAACTGTAAACTTCAATCCCAAAGTCTCCAGAAAGTTGAATCTCTAACAACGAAAAACGGCTGCTGAATGAATGAAAATTAAACAAAGTTTCGAACCCTAATTTGACCTAAAATCGGAGTATTTATCTTCCCCCGAAGTCAACACACGTGGCAAGGTCAACCGCTGCTTTTAGGGCCCTCGGTATCGATACAGGGAAATACCTGTATCGATACCCAGACATTCTGTTCGCGTTTGATCACTCGGGTATCGATACAGGACAACCCCTGTATCGATACCGAAACCCTTAAAATGACTTCCAAGCTTGTTTGGCCGTCCTCACTTAGGTCCCACATGTCCCCCACACGCCCGACCGCCATGTGACCACTTTACGCGCTCTTTTCGACCTGTTCCCTACAAAACAACCAAAAACAAGAAAAAGCAAAGACAACACCGCATCAAGTGGAAAATGGAATAAATCGCGCCTCTAACGCGCTAATTCGCCCTACTTAGGCGCTTATATCTATGACATTGCGCGCCTATCACCTACACGGTAGCTCTGTCGGGTTTCTTAGAGAAGAAACCTCAGTAGCCAGAACTACGCAGAAGCTCTATTAGATTTCCCAGGTAGAATCTCGAGATATAGATACTTCGCAAAAGCTCTGTCGGATTTTTCTGAGAAGAAATACCAGTGGTTAGGGCTACGCGGAAGTGCCGTCGAAATTCTCCCAAAAGAAATCTGGATCATCCAATCCTGCAGTTATTCTGTCCGAGTACCAACTCAAAATCAACAACTTTCTGTCGGTGGCTATAGCGATTTTTCCGGACGATTTTATTCGATATCCAGCGAAAGCTCCGTCTAATTCTTTACCCGGGGTTCAAGTCAAGAGTTTGTAATTGAATCGGTTTCAAAAATCAATATCTACCTGCTTATTTTTAGCATGTAGTAGAAATATTTAGAACTGTGTTGGCCCGGCTACTGTCCATGGCCAAGCCCGCGTCTAGTTTCGAATGCCGTAATACTGCATATTTATATTCAATCAGTCTATGAGTTAATAAATTTTACAATAATATAGACGTACAAAGTCGCAGTGCACCGCGTTAGTCTCGTCGAGGTATGAGGCAGGGAATATCGAAAAGACTGACAACACAGCATGCGCGTTGAAGTAAGGCTTGATAAAAGTCTCCTTATACCACTGCCTCTCTACTGGTTCTTTGCTGATACTTTTTGAGATCGCTTACCTTGACTTGACTAGCCGTCCAGATAGTTCGTACAAAACCCCAAAAATAAAAGCATCAAGATTAATTCAATGAATTTAGATATATTTTCACAAACCGAACAGAGGTCCGAACTACATAGTGTCCTGATTCCCCTTATACGCGGGGATACGTAGGCAACCTGATGAGGGTTTGATCGCAACAAAATCAAAATATTCTCTCTCAACATGATAATATCATATTTTTACGATAATGTTTGGATACATATCATATCAGCCTTCGGGCCCCATGTTATACTGTCCGAGTTCCCGCGTAGGATCCGGACAGTCTTTTATATTTTATCTACGATATCATTTATACTGTATTATGTATACATTTTCAGATAATGTCATGCATACCCAAGAGTCGTAGGGCCCGTCTTGACATTGTTTCGGACCCTAAATCAGTTTCTCCCCAAAATTACCATAATGTCCTTTCTAGTCTCTCTGACCTAATTTCCCAGAAGAGTCAGTTAGGAAGTGTCCTAGGGTCCGTTTCGGGTATCCTCCGGTCTCAAAGTCAGCTCTATGTCAAAATTACCAAAATACCCTTATGTCATTTCCAGAGCCATTTCAGCATATGGAATTGATTTGGAAACTTCCCGGGTCCGGAGTCCCGAAACCAAATTTTACAAGTTTTTACCAAAATATCCCTCAAACCTCCAAAAACCTATTTTCAGCTTGTAAACCCTATCGGGGGTGACCCGGGACCTGCCTGAGACCATTTTAAGGCTCTAGGTGGCAAAATTCAACTTTTTACTAAAAGTCGGTTGTGCTCATTTTCAATATTTTAAATTGTATCGGATATTTATTGGGGACCATACTTGAAGGTTGCTAGTCCCGAGCAACGAAAAGAATAAAACAAATAAATAAAAGGATAGATCTTTTAAACCCCCGGGCGGCCCCGGTAGGACGAGTGAAATCTCGTGAGGGTTTTCAGCAGTGATAACCCACAAAACACAAAGGACTCGGACATTTGAATGCAACTCAACCCAGTCAATAGCTTCTCGAAACACTACAGTGACTGTCAGGCAAGTCAAAGACAAGACATTTCATCCATGGACAAAGTTAAACAAGTGAACTTCGCAGCAAACTTAGCACAAAAATTAATCCTCTCACCTACGATCGGATAGGGATTTATCACATAACATGCGTGTAAGTGAGAATCACACATAGAAATTCACTAATCCCGAAAACAGTTCACACAATATCAATAGCCCGGTGTGTCTCTAAAAACTCACCCCTTCCCCTATTGATTAATCTTTTTTTCTTCTTTTTTTTTCACAATTTTTCTTGTGGTCGTGCAATGCCTGGATCTGTCGGGCTTTCTAGTTGACCCATGTAACGAGCTTTAGGTCGGTCATCCCCAAGCCAGATGGCCTTAGGGTACCAGGTTTAAAGAGACCCCTCAGACTTAATTGCTCGAGTCAAAAAGGCTTTAGGGAGAGACCCAAACTAACCACATTTAACCAATGCCTTCACAAGGTCTATCCATCTTGTAATGCGAACAATACGGTGGAAGCAAACCCCGATTGCCCGAATACTCAATGAACGCCCGGATAAGCAATACCAATTTAGCGCACAATGTAGGAAAGGGGTTCCAATAAGCCCGTGGGCGCAATCAACTAACACCGAAATATCAATAATATGTAAACCAAATTCAAGGCTAGTGAATGCTCAGAGTGGGACAGTGTGCGTAAAAAGCATGAACTCAAGTGATCAAACACTATCCAACTATAGATGATACGGCTAACTGAGTGCTTCCTAAACATCATGTTCACGAGCTTAAGTCTATCCATGAAATGGTATCGAGACTCCGACTCGTACAACAACCATTATAGCGCTAATTAGCAGTCATCAACCAAGAATAGTTACACCCACACATCCAAATTCCTTTTTTTTTTTTTTGGAAAAAAAAAAAAAAAGAAAAACATGTACGAAGTACACCCTCCCCCCAACTTAGAACATGCTATGTCCTCAGAGCATGAAGACAATAAGAAAAGAAAGAACAAGAGAGAGAGATGGACCGTCGGATGGCAGCCAACCATCATGACCCCGGCCGATGTATGAGGAATTTCGGGTACTCTCGCCGTGCACCCTACAAAAAACATCAGTCCAGCCCGGCACGTGGTATCTGGGCGTACACAGAGAAAACGAAAGAACAATAAAAGAAAAAGAAAATACACCACCACTTTCGTCACGTGAAAGGCACGGGTACTACTTTTCTCCCTAAGTTTCTCACTTAAATTTGGGTAGAGAAGGTCATCGTAACAATCCCGGGTAAGTCATGACTCAACAGGTTAAATCACTCAAGGTTTCTCCTTAAAGTAATCAGAGCCAATCGTCTTTTATGACTATCCGAGACACGGCAATAAGATTGTTAGAAACCCAGATACACAAATTTAAGGCTAGAAATTAGGTGGCTATACCGGACCATAATTTTTTTCTTTTTAACTGAAAACTAAAACAGACATGAAAATACAAAATCGCCCTTACTAACCGGAGCTGGGCACACGATCCTTATTTTAATAGCGGCGTGCGAAGCTATAAATACCCAAGTCAATGATGGGTACCCCTATTGCTAGGAGTCGGGTCCACACTCGGTGAAGAGCATGGTACGCGTGAGCTACCCGTCAAACATGGCTGAAAGAAGCCTACTCCACTGGGTCTTCCTTATAGACAGGATCAACCAACTCCTGATCTGGCTCTCCTACCTCGGCAAACTCCAAATATGGCTTAAGACGCCGACCATTGACTTTAAACACATGATTATCCTTAGGGTCATGACAATCTACGGCACCATTTGGATAGACTTTCACCACTAGGTAAGGACCATCCCACCGGGATCTCAATTTGCCTGGGTCCCACATCACACCACATGCGTCCCCAATATCATCAATATGTAACATAGCCACTAGACTCCCAACCTCTGGGGGGTTCAAACACGACGCCTTCTCGGCGGTCAACGCAATCTCTAAAGGATCTTGGTACAACACACCTTCGACATGCTCTTGGACGAGTGTGTCGATCAAGCTCACCTCATACACATCCTCATCATCCTTGACTCGGCTGTCCACATTGAAAACATTCACCTCCATCTTTAAGTCCCCAAACGATAATTGGACTTGTCCAGTTTCGCAATTCATTACAGCCCTGGAAGTGGCTAAAAATGGACGGCCGAGGATAATGGGAGTCTTCTCAAATACTTCCGGAATTGGACACGTGTCCAAAACAATGAAATCTACGGGGAACAGAAACTCCCCTACCTGAATCAACACATCCTCCACTATCCCCTTAGGAATTCTCACACTCCGGTCAGCCAACTGTAGCGTGACCGGTGTGGCTTTAAGATCACCTAAGCCTAATCTCAAGTATACCGAATATGGGAGCAAATTGACACTCGCTCCCAAATCCAACAAGGCCTTATCAAAACTCTGACCCGCAATAGCAATGGGGATGGTGGGACAACCTGGATCTTTCCGCTTAATCGGAATATCAGCTTGGAGAATGGAGCTCACTTGCTCCGTCAGAAGCACGTTGTTCTGACTCTTAGTTCTCCGTTTCGATGTGCACAGCTCTTTTAGCACCTTAGCAAACTGAGGAATAGCGTCAATGGCTTCCATTAAAGAGATAGGAAATTGAACCTTCTTGAACAACTCAAGAATATGGAAGTTCACATTGACATTCGGCTTTGCCACCAAGCGATGGGGATATGGTGCAACGGGTGGCAATGGAGTCATGGGGGCCGCAGGTGCAGGCACCACCACCTCAGGTGACTCCGATTCTTTCTTTTCCTCAGTATACTTCCCCACGTCTGGAGCAACTACTCGTGCAGCGACCGGCTCCGGAGGTGGAACCGGTTTTTGCTTCGGAGGGATTGTCTTATCAATCACCTTCCCACTTCTGAGAGTGGTGATCAATTTTGCTTCCTCCAGCCTGGGGTTCGAATTACTTGTGCCCGAACCATCTCTCAGAAAATTAGTACCGACAGCATTGGTGTAAGGTTGAGAGGGAAATCTTCCCCTCTCCTGTTGGGATTGCCCAACTGCTGCCGTCAATTGGGACCTAATGTCTCCTATGGCTTGCTTAGTCTGCTCAGTAAAACTCAGTTGAGACTGCATGAGAGCCTTCAACATATCATCAGTCTGCTTATCCCTCGTAGGATGATTTATGCCTGGGGGTGGTCCAGAAAATGAAGGACCGAACCCCTGCTGATTCTGTGAGGGATAACGGTATTGGGACATTTGGCCTTGAGGAGGCCGATATGGTTGCATCTGTTGCTGAGGTGGTGCCTGGGGTGGCACTGGTACTTTAGGATCTCTCCAACTCAGGGCTGGGTTATGAGCCCAGCCCGGATTATATGTGTTGGAATACGGATCCCAACGTTGGTTCACCGCATTCACCTCAGCTTGGTTACTTTGGTATGCCTCCTTAACCATCGGAAAAGTGGGGCAGGCAGTCACTGAATGCCCCGGACACTCACAAAGCGCACACACTTCCTCAACTCTCACATCATTCACCTGTTGGACTTGCATAAGCTGCAAGTCCTCCATCTGCTTAGATAGTTTGTCCAGCTGAGACTGGACAGTGTGTTCTCTCACACTAAGGGGGAAAATACCGGACCCACTGGGTCCCTGTGCAGCTATGGCCCTGTCAGCGAGGTCGGAAGGTTCCCAACTTCGATCATTTTCGGCCAACTCCTCTAGAAAATCCCATGCCTCATCTGGGGCCTTATCTAGGAAATCTCCTTCTCTACAGAGGTACTCAATCTGCTGGGCCGTCGCAATGTTTAGGCCCAACTGGAAGAATGTCACCAACTGGTGTTTCTCAAACCCATGGTGGGGTAAAGACAACAGCAAGTCCTTAAACCTCTCCCAACACCTCAAAAATGACTCGCCTTCTTTTTGTCTGAACGACTGGATTTGGCGAGTCAGGTGCTGTGACTTGCTTTCGGAGAAGTATTTCCTATAGAATAGCTCCCTCACAGCCGCCCACGTCGTGAGAGATTGCTCCTTTTGCATTCTGAGCCACTTATCCGCACTATCTTTCAGAGAAGCAGGGAAAAGCTTAAGGCAAGCGTTTTCCCACTGGGCAGTGGTGGCTAGGGTGCGCACCAATCCCTCGAAGTGACGGACATGTTCATACGGGTCCTCATTTTCCCTCCCATAAAAGAGAGGAAGAGCATTGTGGGTTCCCGGTTTCACAGTGAAGGCGTTGCGTGCCTCCACAGTCTCAGTTGGCAGAATTATTGGACCACGAGGGGTAGTCCTCGCGGGATGCATGTAATCGCGCATAGTTCTTTGTTCCACCATCGGTGGCTCACTCTCTAATTCAAACAATGAATTGGGAAATTTTATGAACAGGCTGTCTATGGGAATGGATTCAGGTTGACCTCCGGAAGACTCGGACTGAGTGGATGACGACTCAAACTGGAATCCTACTGACTCAGACTGACTAGACTCGAGTGGGACTTCTACCAACGACTCTCTATCTATCCTAACTAGACGCTTAGACGGGCCTCGGTAGAAGAGCGGGTCCGCCTTTGGTGAACCCTTCCTACCTTTACCTATCTTGACTAAATTCTAAAAATAACAACTAAAGATTTACCTAAATTTTTTTTGTTTTTTTTGTTTTTTTTGTTTTTATAAGGATAAAATTAAAGCTAAAATTCAAATAACACTAACTACCCGAATTCTTAACACCTCTTGCCTTCCCCGGCAACGGCGCCAAAAATGCTTGACCGATATCCTAGACCTAAATTAATGGGTTGCCCCAAGCGTAGGGCTGAGACCGGTGTAGCATAATACCCGGTAAGACCGGAATCGAATCCACAGGGACGGTGGAGAGTGCTTAACTAAAAACTCGGGTTGCTAATGTTTAACACGGCTCTTATGTAGTCACCCTTGTGATTTGATTGGTTTATTAACTAAATTAAGAGAAGAAACTGATTTTGATTAAATAACTTAAAAGGAAGTACGGTCGTAGGGTTCATAACACGGTGACCAGGTCCGGACGTTTCATGCTCCATTCGTTGTTTCCAAGAAAACGGACGATTTTAGAGAGAAAAGGTTACCCCGAAAGATGCGAATCCTCGCGGTCGCCGTTGCCCATGTACATCGAAGAACAAGTTTTGGTCCCCCGTTCCTCGCGTTACATGGGCTCCAACGAAGCTCGGATTCGTCCAACGGAAGCGCTTTAATAACCTAAAATTGCTTTTTCATGCTTTAGTGTAAAAATCGGAGTAAGAACAAATCCGTCCCTGGCCATGGCGTGTTAATCACCCCGCGACCATACTTTTGAAACTACTCACTCATATTGAATTGAACAAATAACAAGATTCTGAAATAAAGCATGCTTGAATAACTTAATATGGATTAAAACAAAGATTCGGAAGCAAAGCGCGGACAAACTCCCGCGAACGAAGATTTAATGAAAATAAAACAGAAAGTTACCGAAGCAATATCTGAATCTGCGAACTAAACACCAAAACTTCAATGCACAAGTCTCCGGAAAGTAGAATCTCCAGAGGAAAAGTCGGCTACTACTTGGAAGCAAAAATAAAACAAGGTTCGAACCCTAATTTGACCTAAAATCGGAGTATTTATCTTCCCCCGAAGTCAACACACGTGGCAAGGTCAACCGCTGCTTTTAGGGCCCTCGGTATCGATACAGGGAAAGACCTGTATCGATACCCAGACATTCTGTTCGCGTTTGATCACTCGGGTATCGATACAGGACAACCCCTGTATCAATACCGAAACCCTTAAAATGACTTCCAAGCTTGTTTGGCCGTCCTCACTTGGGTCCCACATGTCCCCAACACGCCCGACCGCCATGTGTCCACTTTACGCGCTCTTTCCGACCTGTTCCCTACAAAACAACCAAAAACAAGAAAAATCAAAGACAACACCGCATCAAGTGGAAAATGGAATAAATCGCGCCTCTAACGCGCTAATTCGCCCTACTTAGGCGCTTATATCTATGACATTGCGCGCCTATCAACCATCGACCGCCTTTTTCGGACTCCGGTCATGATTTTTCAACTTTTTACCATAAAATCTCCTATATTTTTCGTACTCACTTTTACTCTTCAAATTTGTACTAGATATATTTCGGGGTCATCCAACAGCCAGTTTCGGCTCCGGACGTGATTTTTACAACTTTTTATACGGACTTGTAAATAATGTTTTAAACCCATTTCAATCATGTAGCCACCCAATTAATATCTCGGGACCTCCCGTCAGCCATCGACAGTCCCGGACGACTATTTTTCAATATTTCCCCCACCAAGTCGTGTAGTCTGTTTAGATTCGTCTCCAGTCTCAGAATCTTCCGGAGATGTCTCGAAGTTTCTTTTATTATTTTGAACCCCCAGCATCGTCATCGCCAGAGTTTAGACATTGTCCTCTGTGTATGATAAAACGCCTTTGTGCCTCGCTAGCTAAATTCCGCAGCGAGATTACTTCTCTAAAACTCCAGTCTTTGCCCCGAACTACGCGAGACCTGATTATCCTGAGGCTGGAGATACGTAGGCAGCCCTGAAGTCAGGCTCGATCCCATTTCCCAATAAATTATTTTGTCTTCTTGAACTACAGGGTGACCTGATTCTCCTATGGCCAGAGACACATAGGCAGCACTGAGGCCGAGCACAATCCAAATCCTTCTTTTGTATATATTTTCACCTGTTATTGTAAACGTCTCATGCAATAAAATACATTTAAGACAAAATATTAGTTTTTCTTCTTCTCAATGTATATATGTCTTCATTTGAAAAAGGTTTGTTCCGAGTGCCGAAAGGGCGGGTAGAGTGCTTCAGCTTCCCTACACGTAACAGTGAATTACCGAACCTTTTCTTCTATAAAAACATAGACCAAACAATAAATCGAGTCATTTATATCAAACAAAACCAGGTCTTTTCTACTCAAGATATTTATTTCTCATTTTTCTAAAATATTTATTCATATGTTGACTTGACACACCTAAAATCATGTCAAGTGGCGATTCCGAGTTATTTCATATTAAATTTTTATGGCTCAGTCACAACTGTAAAACCTGTGTTTTATAAAATCACGTCACTTGAATATCACTTGGATCACTCAACCATTAACCCGTTTTCCAAAACCCCTTGGTCAAAATTTCGAGCGCGACAATGGGGTGTTTGGAAGCCTCATTTTTAGCTTTTTATTTTCAACTTTTTGACTTTTTGGCGTTTTAGATTGTAGTCAGAATGTATTTCAAATTTGGTAGAGTGTTTGAAAGAAATGTACAAAATGTATTTTGCAATAGGAGTAATGTTTGAGAGATATATGCAGAATATATTTTGTAGGTGTTTTTGTTAATCAAAATGGGAAAAGTGAAAAATGAGAAGTCAAAAAACTCCACCCAGCCATCTTTTGTCGAAAAAGCATACCACATTTTCACATAATGCATTTTTCATTTTTCAGCCCAACAACCAAAAACCAATAATTCAAAAAGGAAAAAGTAGAAAATGAGAAGTATCCAAACAGGCCAGAAGAATCATATGAAAAATTATCACCGGACAGATCTTAATTTCCCACTAGTAGAAAAAGTGTAATCTTATCTCTGTTTCTTGCATGGTTCATTCTCAAGTCATTGTAGTTGGTCGGATTTTTGTAACCTGACAGCCAATTCCTTGGGACCATGAAGACGATAGGGCAAACATATGAGAGAGAGAGTTGTCCCAAGGGTTTAGTTCATATTTTGTGGTTGAGTTTATTTTTCACACAATTAACTAGGCTTGATTCTCGGAGTCAAGTGATCACAAAAAAAGGAATTTAATGTGAATTTCTTAATCCCGGTATTCATACTTTGCCTTTGACTAAACCGGTGAAGAGACTGGACAAGATGCGCGTAAGTTGGCCTGGATTTTCATGACAGTGGAGAAAACAAAATGAAAGAAAGGAGAGAGAATAGAAAAAGGTGATGTTCCAAGTCAATATGAATTTAATTGCAAGTAGTACCACTTTATTGCATGTAGTAAAAACTAATAATTACTGATGGATGTAAACAATGATGAAAAGGGAGAAAGTTTGTAGGTAGTGTAAAGAAATCAATCTGAAAACCCAGCCGGCCAAAAAGAAGTAAGAAAAAAAAAAAAAAAAAGTAAATATTATTTTATGAAAACATGGAGTTGGAAATGATGAGGGTTGTGGGTAATGATGGTTGAGTGGGGGGAATTTTAGCAGCAGTAGTGAAGGAAAGAGGGGAAAAAAGAAATAGTAAAAAAATAAATGGAATATTTAGGGTCTGGTGACCATGCAAATGGTACTGTACTTCTTCTCAACTTTTTAATTTTTGTATGCATTGCAGATATTATTTATTTATAAGTTAATATTTTATTTTCTCTGAATTTGGTAGTGTCTTCTGCATGTGTGTGTGCTTTGATTGAATCAATTAAGCGTGCCTGATTTCTCTTAGATGAGGGAAAGAAAACCCACCCCAGTGTTTTGGGATTGCCCCCCATTTCCAACAGTTGGCCAGTAGAGTATTGGTGGTGGTCGTAGGGCATCGTCACACGATTTTTCAATGTCTTTTTTAATTACATATATTTTATGAGGGATTTTGAAAAAAATTATATGCCTTAAACGTGAATGTGTGGTTGGATGAAAATGTTAAGACATCACATGCCGGTGCCCCAGAACATCTCCAGTCTTGACCCATTTAAAGATCAAAATTCAAAATTTGGGCAAAACCCTCAAAATTCATCTTCAATGGGTGACCCAAATCCCTCCCCAATTTGGGGTTTACCCATTTCTTGCCCTAAATTGGGGACAACCAAAGTTAGATCCATTTTTTCCAACGGCTCTTTTAAGAGAGAGAGATGAAACCAGACCTATTTCGGGATTAATTGAGCTTCGCCAGAGTAGAGCGGAGCGTCGCTAGAGTAGTGTTGAGCGTCGCCAGAGTAGCGCATGTAGGTGTAGATGAAGAAAGCAGAGATGCAAACGAAGGAGGCAGAGATGTTGTTTTGGTGTGGCGGTGTGTGTAGCTGTGGCTATGGCCGTGGGGGTAGCTGTGATATTGTTCCTTCTCGAATACTAAAAAAACAATATATGTGGGTAAAAATTTATTTTCGCATATTGGAGTGACAAACCCAAACTGAGGATTTACCTAAATTTGTACCCAAATATGGGGAAAATTTTGGGTCAAGGCTAGAGATGCCAAGGGGGGCGTAAATCGAAAAAAGAGGGGGAAATGGGGAAAAGTCGGTCTGATATGGCTAGATGATGAGATTGACACTACATCAGTAACATCACTATACGAGGAACTGTGTGAATTAATTTGAGGTGCGTGTAAATTTAGACAGTAATAAAAACAACTTATATTCCTTAACATTAAAAAAGGAAAAACGCCCTGTTAAAAACATTTAAAAAATAAAGGGAAAATGCATCATTGAATGACAAATTCAACCTTTCTTTATGTGTTAAAATTCTCTTTTTGGATTCCTTACATCATTGAATGACAAATTCAACTTCAGTTCCTTTTTCGTATTTATAATTTTTGTAATTTTCATCGCCGAAACTCTGGAGGAGGGAATTAATTATTATGAACAACCAAGCATGAAACACATTTTATCCTACATTCAAAATGGGCGAGATTTAAAAAGAAAAATAATAAAAGAATACATAAATGACAAATAAGTCTTCCCAACTAATGGAAATGCAGTCCCCACATTGCATAAACGAGTAAAGGGGTAGGTCAGATTGCCATTTGTGTAAACATGAGGGAATATTCTGTAGACGTGTGAGATTTCTTTGCTCCATTTCAAAGGGCAACATGCAATGCAAAGTGCGAACCCTAAAAGCAGGGGGGGTGCTTATGGAAAGTTAGCCCCCTTTTTACTTTTGGAATGATAAAAAAAAAAAACAAAAAACAAAGGACTCCCCCACAGGCCACAACGCACTAATATGCACAATTGCACATACCACTCCTATACATGTATAAATCATGTACATTTCAAAAAAAATCAACTCAATCGATTATTGTTAAAAACTTTTTCAATAATTCATAGGGCAAACCACTTAGTTTTGCTCTACAGATTTTAGAAAAAACTTTACTGATATTTGATTGAACTGATTTTTTATAAGAACACTTCAAAAGATGTTTCAAGAAAAATGACCAGTTCGGTTCATTTCTATGGAACTTGAGGTGGGCCCCTTAAAAATGTCTGTGTAAGAGATCTGTGTGCACATATCATTTGTTTTAATAATTTGAGATCCAGCGTAATAAACTAACTGAATCGACGGATCATTCTCACCATTCACTTGCTTGGGTGGACTTAAAATCGGAGTAAAGTTTCGTATAAACTAATCTGATATGATAATTAATAACACACGGATGAGAGTCGACCTCATATCAAACCAAAGTTCATTTTTGCTTCTGAAACGATTAAAAACAAAAAAGACTCCCCACAAACCACTAGATACATCATACACATAACACTCTTGTACATACATACATGCATGTACCTGCCATGACAAAAAAATCCAAGGCACTAATTAGAGAGATCCTTACCTTTCCCTTAAAGACTGGTCTCTATCAAAAGATATTTCAAAAGGAAGCCCTAGAAATTAAGCATGTCTTTCCTTGGAGTAAGAGACAGGTCCAACTTGAAACATTTCAAAAGGAAGCCCTAATAAACTTTTAGTAGTACTTAAAAAATCAATACTCCTATTTGTTTTTATACATGATGTTTACATTAGATAGTTTTTTTTTGTCCATGATACACAAATGGGTAAAACCAATTTATTAGTCTTGTATGATATCATTATTTCATAAAATGTATTTGGCATGGTGTTATAAATTGAGTTTGCCAAAATGTTTTACATTGATACCATTTCTGGTCTATAAGGTGAGTAGCAGTCGTAGAGTGGTCGATCGCCAATCAGAAACCGACCTCTACATAGCGAGAATCAGTTGATGCATTGCGATTTATCAGTATTATTGAACGGTTTAAAAATTGATGTATAAAGGTCGGTATGGTAGGTAGCTGCGCGGAATTATTTAAATCCATGATCCAATTTCATAAGATGCTAAGAGCAATATCTCCACTTTGTCAAGCTGCATGGAATGATGATTGAAATTGAAATCATCAACAATGGCATAAGACACATCAATAGATCATGTCATATTGTGTGGTCTATTTCAAAACGTTGTTCACCTTTTGGGCAGCTTTTTTAAGTTCCCATGCCCCAAATCCGTTCAATAATTAAGATCAACTGATTGATTTGTAATACTACAACTGTAATTGCCTAATGGATGAGCTTTTTCTTCAATATATTCAAAGGGCATCATCGATCACTCAAATCCTGCAAATTTTAAAGGATTGTCCTTAATCAATGATGGCAAATTCGTCCTTGTTCTTTCTTTTTCTCTCATTTCTTCTGTGTCCAACTTCATTGTTTCTGGCCGGCCCTTTTGTGAGGATGAATATAAGCTCATGCATTATGACAGTTCATTACATAAACATTTCAAAACATCATGGACAAATAATTACATTATTTAACCACACACGCTCATAAGAAAGATCGTAAATAAACCAAGTCGTTCGTGAACTATTCAAGGATCGACTCGGTAAAGACTCGTTTGAGGTCGATTTAATTACTTAATGAACTGGGAACTTGAACCTCAATTTTAGACTTGTTTAATAATGAGCAGAATCTGAACCTGACAGTATTTGACTCGATTAGGCTCGCAAACTTGGAGCATATGTGTATATCTCATAAGAATTGTGTATATAACATTGAATATGTTTAAACTTTCACATTAATTTACATTACAAACATTTAATAACTTGTACATGTATTTTTTTTTTTTTTTGGTACTTCAGTAATAAATAACTTGTACATGTATAAACTAATAAAAGTACTATAAACTTTGATTTCAATATATTTGTATAATTTTACATATGCATGAACCAATGTATATGCTAAATAAAAATTTTATTTGAAGTTCTAGACTTGTATGAGAGCATAAATATCTAATATTTTTTACTCGTGAATAAGTTTAAGTTCGAATCAAACATGGGCAAGCTCGACTCGTCAAATTTTCATTGAGTTCGAACTCCGCTCGAGGTCGTTCAAATATTCTTATGTTCGGCTCGATTTAGCTTGTTTACAACCCTAGTTGTAAGTAACCAAAATAGAAGAAGAAGAACCCAGACAAATGCATCTTTTTTTTTTTGATCGGCAAAAAAAATTCATTAGCATTTGAAAAAAATACAAATATTAAAACAATCACGGACACAACAACATATGCCAATTGCGAACCAATCTGGAAGGCAAGAAACCAACCTAAATACTACACCAAATTGAGAGCCCCAAAACCTTTAATTACACAAATGGGTCTAACTATTCAATGCTCACATCCGGAACACGACCAGAACACTCTAACACTACACATTTTCGTGAGTTCCAAGTCTAAATGTATGAATTCCACATAAATATTTAGTGTTGAAATGGTCCAGAGCATCACACAAGCCGTATTCCATGAACTATTGAATAATTACTCGACAAGTGGTGGATTTGTTCATTAAAATACTGAAGCAGGTATGAGCTCAAACTCTGAGGGAAAGTACTTTGTACTGCCCACAAAAACACACACCCTCACATAGCCATTCAAAGCCCCAAGCATGAGGTACTCTACTCTATGGTACCTTTCAAAAAGAACCTGACAACCTCCCTCACACGCCAATTCCTGCTGCTCTCTCTCTCTCTCTCTCTTAGTTCCACCATCTAGATATCCAAGCTAATTTACGAGCCAGTAAAGATACGTGCACAGATGCATGTGTACAGACGGCATACCGATGGCGTCGCCGACGCCGTCATGAGTTCCATCCGGTCGATTCGAGCCGTTCATCCTTCTCAAAATCAAATTCCGAGTGTTTTTTTTAATGAAATGGGGTGATTTTGGATCGAGCTCATACAGTCGTCCGATTGCCTCGATTCCCGCGTAGGCCCACTCGAAATTTGATTTTGAGAAGGATGAACGGCTCGGATCGACCGGATGGGACCCACGACGGCGTCGGCGACGCCGTCGGTACGCCGTCTGTACACGTGCATCTGTGCACGTAGCAGCGTTCTTTACGAGCACAGCTCGAGTACTAATCCTGTTTCAGCTTGGTTAAAGTAAGTCATTTATGACGAGACTATGGAATTCTCAAAATTTACTGTTTTACGCCCTAAATCAACAAATTAAACTCTAATCAATTATGCAAAGATTAGCAAACTCATCAACCAACCGAAGCCTTCCATACTCTCTTTCTTTTCTCAAAAGGACTTTCCAACATGGGAGCAGGTTTAAGTCCCATTGTGACATCCCTCCACAGTCACATGCATGGACTGACATGTAGTACTACTCATTACTCCACATGCAAACGCCAATCTTTCAAGTAAACTAGTAATCTCTCTCTCTCTCTCTCTCTCTCTCTCTCTCTCTCTCTCAAATGAATGCACAGCAGAGTTTTGCAACCACAACCCTTTCCAAATACAAGGAGACAGACTTTGGTGTTTTCGGATACAAATTTGTTTCACACATATATTATTATGTAGGACTATAATCATGATGCATTGATAGTGTCATGATGACGATATTAAACAGTCACCCTTCTTTTCCTTTTCTTTGTTTTTTTAGGCCTTTTCATTTGAAAACTGAGAATTGCTCTCAACAGTAGAGTGGGGACGAGCTAGAAGGATGAAATTCCCACTTTTTTCTCTAATGGAAACATGCACATTGAGAAAGCTATTATTTTGTTGGTCCCCCTTTAGTAGTAGTAGTAGTAATAAATAAAGGAAAATGCTAAATTCCCTCCCTTAGGGTGGAGGATATATAATGTGTAAATGTATCAATGTCCGAAAAAAATGCAATAATATCCATGAAGGTGTATTGTTATCCGTGAGACGTATATTAACATCCGAACTCGTTTGTCTTTATATTTATATTACCTTCCGCCTAGTAGATGGAGGTTAGCAAGACCCATAAATAAATTCATCGTATGTGAATGAACTCTTCTATATTCTTCTCTCTATCACACACAGACAGACACACACACACACTCACTCTCTCTCTCTCCATAAAAGCAATCCCATGCACTATCATTACGTTTACACTCTGCTGCTACATGCTTTCATGTTTGGGCCCCCATTCCTTTAGAAAAGGGAAAATTTTCATATCATGTTGGGGTTTTGCTCTTGGCTTCTTGTTGTTTGTTGGATATATGTTTTTTTAAACAGATAAAGTAATATCATGCAGAGGCACCCAAACTCTTATTCTTATGAAAAAAGAACTGGAAAATGTCACACACTATGGCAAGCGGATGTTTTAATTTGATGACCTAGCTAGCCGTAAGAGATGACATACATTAGAGGATGGGGAAATGTTGATGACAAATAATAATGGTGACATATTCCAAAAAAAACGGGACAAGGGTACGTGTAGAGGATTGAGGCCCAATCGGGGTCCAGTTATTTGATACGAAGCATTCATTTTAATTTGTTTGTCCTAGACAAGTATGTAATGCGCTTGAAATTCAAGTTGATTGGTTTCGGCAACTCTGTGACCGTGCGTTGAGCTTTTACATCACAATTTTCTTTAAATAAAATGTCTATAGCTATTTTTTGCCAAGAAAAATTCATTCTGAAAACATAGGTATCGATGGACAATCAAAATGAATGTTTATGTGGATTAACTAATTGACGAGAAAAAAAAATAACGGTTCAGATCAACTAATGGAACCGAATTGGGCCCCATATTTTGGGAGTGTTACAGTGTAGCCCTTGAGTTCAAAAAAACATTCTCAAATCTTGTATTATTTTTATCTACACTGAATAATTCGTTCGAAACTTAAATGCGAATTCACAAAAATTTATAAGAAAAATGATAATTATAGGTCCAACCAATTTTCAGAAATCCAAAATGGAGAATGTATGTGACATATTGATGAGAGATTTTGCAATGGCCCGAATTTTCGTCATATTTTATTCGAATAAAATGTTTTAATTAGTAATGTTTTATTTTAAAATTATTATTTTCTTAATTACACTTAAGGCCTAGATAATCGTACGATATAGACCCTATAATCTTTTTTTTTTTGAAACGGCAACAAAATATTATTAAGCTCGACAATGGGTACATCGAGCGAGAACAACAAAAACAAGGTTCAAGAGAACCACGAAAACATAAACAAACTGAAGATTCAACAGAGAGTTGAATCAACACCAAGGAATATTACAAAAAACCGAACCAAACTCTAATCCTCCAACCACGATCAGATTGAAGCATCCTCCTTCAAAAACATCAAGCAGCAACTACCTCCAAAACAAACAGCCAGCAGGAACCAGAAGAGATGATGAAAACATTAGATTTTGATTTTCCTGATCCCATCGAGACAACGTTTAAAATCATCGACCGAATGGGCTTGTTTGTTATTTTCCTGGAACCAGAAGAGATGATGAAAACAATATTAGATTTTGAAATTCAAGTTGATTAATTGGTTTCTAGCTTGTTTGTTATTTTTCTGATCCCTATAATCTTGTTTGTTATTGTTAATCACCCCATAATAGCTCAACCCAAACTATACGATGTGTTTTCTCGGAATTAATTCCCGTTCGGAAGAGAATGATGTCCGTCCGTCTAGACGGAGCGTTCTGGTGCCAGATTCAAGTTTAAATGTTATAATTACAGTTAGACCCCTGTACTTTGATAATCATACGATTTAGACCTTATAATGTTGTTTGTTATTGTTGATCACCCCATAATTGTTAAATGTTCATTGTTTGATTATTCATATGTTCCATGCATCCTAAGAGCAAATCCAATGCTAGTTTCAAAATGGATACATCCATTGCTATATTTTGACACCAAAAAGTGGTTTTTTGTGCTAAAATAGAACTCAGCCTCCAGTGATTGGTTCTATTTTAGAACCAAACAATTCCAAATTTAACTAACTTTCCCACCATTTCACTTTTAATTATTTTTTCAACCTCAATTCAACTATCTACGTTATATTGAACCCCGTTTCCACAAAAAAAAAAAAATTACTTCAAAAATAAATTTTTGCTTGATTATTAATTTTTTTTTTACCTCAAAGAGAGGAAATTAGCCTGTTGAAAAAAAGGAGAAGCCCATTGGACACCACTATCGACGTTTGTTCTCTCCCTCTCTCTCTCTGAAAATCAATCGATGAAACACCACACCACACCTCTTCCAGATTCCGATCGGCCCCATCCTCTATGTGTGTGTGTGTGTGTGTGTGATCAAACCCCTCTACCTCTCTCTCAAAATGGATCAGCCAACCCTAAACCCTAAAAATTGATCACCCAAACCCTAACTCCGATTAGCCATCGCTCATGAGATTTTGGTTCTGAACGTGAATACTGAAGTCGATTTCGGAGTTTATCATGGTGAGAGCATATTCCACCATCAACTTCGGCAAACTTTCCGGCGATAGCAACAGTTTCCGGTGACTTTCCAGTAATATTCAGGTACTCTCCGGTTTGTGTAGTGAAGATGGCAGTTGATATTTTGATGATGTGGCAAGGATGGCTATAGCAATCTTTGATTCTATATTTGGCACCAAGTATGCAACTTACGCATTTTTCATCTGATCATACTATCATAGCTATGCATTGGATTGATCAGTTGCAAAATTTGGTTCTATTATAGCTATAGAACTGCTTATACAACCTGCATTGGATTTGCTCTAAGTACCCCCATTTGAATGTCCAGATGGGAGTGACGTCTGTCCATCCGTTCATTCAGACAAAGCATTCTGGTGCCAAATTCAAGCTTATATGTTATAATTACAATTAGACCTCTGTACTTTGATAATCTTACGATTTAGACCTTATATTGTTGTTTGTTATTGTTGCTCACCCCATAATTGTTAAATGTTCATTTTTGTTTGATTGTTCATATGTTCCATGCATCCTAAGTACCCCCATTTGAATGTTCAATTTTTTTTTTTATTGTTCATATGTTCCATGCATCCTAAGTACCCCCATTTGAATGTTCAATTTTTTTTTTTATTGTTCATATGTTCCATGCATCCTAAGTACCCCCATTTGGACATAAGTTTGTCTGATCAAATACATAGAGTAAAAATATTTTTGAAGCTCGTTAAATAAATAAACCAAGCTGCAACATTTTACTGTTTTTACAGTATGCGTAAGCAGATTTGAACATCTGAATTATCACAAAAATATCACTCCTCAGCTTGTTCATTTATTAGCCTTGCTTTCACTTGAAGGATGATAGAGAGTGGGGTGGGTTTTCCACTAGTTGAAAATCTTGAGGAAGAATCATTTGGGTAGAAACATCTCTCCATCATCAAGGCTCCCATACACATATGTAGCTTTCATGCTTTAATTCCAAGCTGCCTTAAAAGTTAATTTCATGCCCATGCACTGTCACCAATGGCCACGCCTCTCTTCTCTTGCCTCCCCCTTTTTTAGAAGCTCTCATCACGTATGTACATACTTCTTTTATTTATCGAAAATGAGTCCTTTTCTTTTATTGCCAACAAAATTTCCATTGAAGAAGGTAAATTATCTGATGACCCCACGGCCACACGGTTCACGGAGCATGGTCACCTATTGCAATAAACAAAAGTGATGTCATGTCACCGCAGTACGACTCCGGCTTTAATTGAGCTCTCTGGAAATAAGCGGTGAAATTAATGAATGCCATGATTAGTTGAGATGACCCAGAGAGAAATAAAAAGCCTTTAATGACTATATCGCAACTTAGGGGGTGTTTAGAAGGCTCATTTTTTGCTTTTCATTTTCAATTTTTTGGCTTTTTAGATTATGGTTAGAATGTAGTTTTGATTTTGGTAGGAGTGTTTGAGAGAAATATGCAGAATGCATTTTGCAACAGGAGCAGTATTTGTGAGATATGTACAAAATAAATTTTGTAGGTATTTTTGTTAATGAAAATGGAAAAAGTGAAAAATGAGAATTAAAACTAACAAAAACTCCTCAACCCCTCTTTTTCACTACTCCTCTCTAACTCTTAAAATTGAAAAGCTCACTACCCTAAAATTTGTTTTACAAGGAAGCTGCCAAACACCCATAAGTTAAAAATGGAAATACGAAAAGCCTAAAAATTGGCTGCCAAACACCCCCTTAGTTGGATGATTCTCATTCGCTTGGACATGGAGTCCATGTAGTACACCAGACACACTGGAAGATTGTCCTCGGTAGAGAGGCCTTTGAAGATTCAAAATCATGAGTAAAGCTCACTAATTAAGCACTTCATTTGTGAACAACATGAGATTAATCGGATGTTGACAACATATGATAAAACGAAATTTTTCTTAGAGTTTGTTTTCTGATCATACCGACCTTTTATTTTTTGCAAACAAATATTGTCGAATCATTTTGCCTTTTGATTTCGGATCTATCTAATTTTTGGGGCAAATAACATTTTGACAACCTCTATATAAAATGTACGATGATTGAGATGATGAAATTTCAAAAAGTCCCATTTAGATACATATTGTAACCCCGCAGTGCATTAATGCACTACCGGGTTCCCTCCTTGGGCTTGCTTGGTGTTTAATTATATTTTAGAACAATCTTTTAAAAAAAGAGAGAGAGAGAAGATTATAGAACTAAAAAAAAAGTAAAGAAAATTATATATTAGCAGTCTTGTTCATATCTATATCTCTTTTTGTTGTTTGAAAAAGATTTTGTGCTTTGTTAACAGGCTTATAGTTTTTCAATTTAGAGAATTGCCTGGTTGACCCCTTTAAAAGTTCCTCTTTTTATTTTTTTCTTTTCCATACAGGAGAGTACTTAAAAATATGAGAGAGAGAGAGAGAGAGAGAGAGTACTTAAAAATATGAGAGAGAGAGAGAGAGAGAGAGAGAGAGAGAGAGAGACCATGTTTGATGGGCTGGAAAGAAGAGCATCAGCTTTTCAGGGTGAGGGTAGGGCAGCCAAGATCAGCCATTGCTCCACATTTCAACGATATCATCCCTTTGAAGTTTGGACATTCTTTTTAATTAGTTCTTTGTATCCGCTTATGCATAACTCGATTAATCTCAAGATATTAAGCTAACAAACCGAGTGACCCCAAGAGTTTTTTGTTGCTCGAACGTCGTATGTACCCACTCATTAACTAAGCTCCTTATTTGTTGTTACGCTCCTACGTACCCGACAAATCCCTTCCGTGTTGAAATTTGAGCAGTTGATGGTGTAAGAAAAAAAAATTAGAAAAAAGCTAGGATAGCTACATTTCAAAATTATCTGGCATTTGGCATGCAGTTTGGATGTACTGATAAAAAATATGTTTATGTGAAATCGAACACAGAATGTTGTTGGTGTCAGATAATTATCTAAACCTCAACTAGTATTTGACAATTCGAATCCAGGGCAGTTTTGGAGGGAGGGTGGGAGGCACATGGTTAATAAGAAAACAATGTTAATAATGCCTTTCAAGGCCACGTCCCTCTGTTTTAATTCGCAGGCTTAGGGGAACACCATCATGCATTACCAAAATCTATTATTTATTTAGATACTAATGGTAATATAATCAACAAATTTTTTATTCTACAGATAGACATAGGTATTATTTTTCTTTTATACTCAGGTGCCGGGCTAGTTTATGCATACTTCGATTAGTCTTCGGGGGCCAACCCTGTCACCCACTTGCGGGCTGCGACCGGGGGTTTCAATTAAAGTCAAAGCCAACTCTTGGACTAATCTCAAAGAAATTGATAGGACCTTACAAGTTCTGAATTTGAAACCTTAGAAATGAACAAACCCGTAAGTCACGGGCCTTGGACCACTTAGCCGACCCTTGGGTTTGACATATATATGTATTGTCATCATATAAACCATGCCATTGATTTTGGCATTACCTTGTGAATTAAGGGCATAACCCATAGAACTGATCCATTTTTCCCAAAAGTGTTAGGACAAAAGCTTGGTGATAAAGAGAGACAAAAACTACAGTATCTCCCAATAAGCTGAACTAGCTGATTTTGCACATAATGAGGCTAATTTAGCAACACAATTGTAGTTTAGATTTGATTGAATGGTTATCTAATGATGTACCCTAATCAAGTGGTGTATGAAGATTTTGTTAAATCATCATTTGGACCTAGTGAGATATGCATGTCATCCAAATTATCCATGTGAAGATACCATTTTGATCTGATAATAATCAAAAGCAGGAAAATGCATGCATGGAGTATAACTTTTAAATTGGTTTCATCTGCCTAACATGATTGAACATGACCCAAACAAACAAGCACAAAACAAACAAAAAAGAAAACTAAATCCCATGGATTGTTCAAGTTTGTCTTCTCTTAACGTCTCGTGTTAATTTGAAACTTGTCAGGTACTATCAATTCCTTTAGAGCTTGTCTATACAAAGTTTTGCTCCGACTTTAGGTGGGCTTTCCGTAAGTGAGCGATGGAATTGAGTGTCGTTATGGGGTGTTCCACTAACAAAAAACAGTTTTTTCCAAAAATCAAGACATGTCATTCTCTCACAATACATCACATAAAAAACCAGTTTATTCTAAAAACACCCTTAGCTGAACACCCCCTAATCAAGATATGTGTATGCTGCCCTAGGCACTTGAGTTATTAAAAAAAAAAAAGACAAAAAGCTAGTTACATGTGTGTATATTTATACATATGCACAGCTCATGTATGTATGTATGTATGTATGTATGCATATCCCAAGAAGAGGTGAAGTTTTATCCAGTTATGGGTAAAAGGACCATTGGTTTATTTCAGGACTTGAAGCATGCCATACAAGAAATTTCTTTAATTACTGTAAATTGTAAAATGAGGCCTATAGTTTGGGTCCAGGCCCAATTCGGGCTATTTAGTTTTATGGTTCATGTCGAATCATGTTAGGTAGATGAAACAAATTTCTTCTGTAAATTAGCTTCGAAATTTAGTCAACTTTTGTGGGGTGGGTTTAGGCATCCGTTAATGATGAGGATTTTTCCTTGAATTTCATGCTTGGGAGACTTAGATCTCCATTGACAGCTTGAGCTCTTTGAAAGATAGGAAATCGTAGGCGACACTGCAGTATATATATGTTGACGACTTGACGCCCGAAAACGTCCTCTGATGACCAAGTTAGTTTACTCTCAAGTCTCAAGGGTAAACTATAAAGACAAGTGAGACTTATCCGAGAATTCAAAAATATTAGTATCAGTAACGAAACAGTACTGTTTTGCCTTGCAATGCTTTCTCAGTAGTAATTTTCCCATGGCTTTTGTCATCTCCGGTTTTGATATTTAATAGCCGAATGCCCTGTCATAACCACCAAGGGTAGTTACCATATGTTGAGTTGTGGTTGGACATGGGGACCCTGCTGACTACAAGGATCGGCAGGCCTTGCCCAGCCGATCATGACCGTCCAAACATGTTTTGGACGGTTCAGATTTGAAGGAAGTTAATGTTATGGCGGCCAAGAAGCAAGAGAAAAACAAAACAAGCGAAAAATCAAAGACACAAAGATTTACATGGTTCCACTTAAGTACGAAGCAAGAAGATACTCCACGGGTGAAGAGCGAGAGAGGATTCAATACAAAGAGCTGGCTATATCCGTATCTCTAATTTGAAACACTCAACAGATATCTAGAGATTAAGTCTCAAGAACACGAAAGAAACACACAAAAAAATCCTAATATACAATCCTAATTTGAAGAATGTATTTTACAATAACAGTAATATTTCGGAGATATGGGCAGATAGTTCTTTTTGTTAACCAAAATAGAATAAGAAGTCAAAAAGTTCTTCTCACCGTGCTTTTCCCTTCTACTCTCAAAATGCCAAAAATGAGAACAGAGTTTGCCAAAATGGCTTTTCTATTTTGTAACCAAACAATCAAAACCCAATATGCCAAAATGAGAACCGGAAAAGGAGGGATCGAAACAGCCTCTAAAATGCCGAAGGGTTGAATGGTACTACAAGTCAAGTCTCCACAGACTACATTGAGAATTACTCCAAACTTCAGGGGTGTATTTCGCAATTTACCCTCTTACCATTTTTTTTTTCCCTTTTTGCCCTCAAAAGAAAGAAAAAAAGAAAATGGCAAATCAGAGGAACTGGAATATATGTGTCGTCTTTACAAAGTCAAAAACATATTACTGTTCAAGCACAAGATTTTTTTTTTTATATAACTGACCGCCATATATCCATCTCTCTCTCTCTCTCTCTCTCCAACCAACTATTTCATCCCCACACCCACAACCTTCCAAACAAACAGAATTGATCGAAAAAGTGATCAAAGATTTTCCAAAGTTCCATTCTTTCTCCTTCTCCTCTTTTCTATACTCCTAATCTTCACAATAAAACAGCTTCCCCCAATCAAATGGCTTCTTCTCTCTCTCATCCCTTCACCTCTTATCCCCCAATTCCAAACCATGATTTTCTCCCAATCTAAAAAGAAAAAAACCTAACTCTGTTCTACTTTTCTCTCTCATATCCATGGGTACTTTTGAAACAACCAAAGGCAGCAGCAATCTGAGGGTTTTGGGGCATCTGGGTTTTTCAAGATTTTCAGTATGACTATGATTAATCCTCCTCCACATAATATATCTGATCAAAATCGTTGCGGCGGCGCCGGCGGCTATGGTGGTGGTGGTGGGCTGGGCGTTGTTATGGGCAGAAGATTAGAGGGAGCTGGTGGGTATCATGAGTGTTGTACTGTAGGATCCGATTTATTTATCGGGCCGACGATGGCCGAAGACGAGTCAAGAACCGAGAGTGCGACCAACGAGGAAGGTACAACTTCTAGCTCTAATAAGGGTACTGAGGAGATGAGGGACCACCAAGGGTGGCTCCAATTGGGTATTGGTGGGTCGAGTTTAGATCGAGCGCAACCAGCCCGGCCAGGGACCGAGCTGGTTGAGCTCGATCTGTTACCCGGTGGTGGTGGTGGTGGTTCGGAGCAAGTGATGATGATGACATCGTCGTCCTCATCCGCGGGGGCAACCGGTGTTGGGTTTCACGTGCCGCCGCCGATTTCGAATGTCTCGAGTTCTTTTTTGTTGCAGTATCCAGGTGGAAATAGTGGCTCGGGTTTTCCACACCATCAAAAGATTAATACTAACTGGGGATATAGGCCCCAAAATTTGCCACAAAGTATGATGATGCCGTTTCTTGCGACCGCTTCGACGTCGACTTTTTTAATGCCGGGTGGGTCGTATTTGGGCCGACCATTTCAATCCCACGGCGGCAGCGGCGGTGTAGACGTAGGCGGAGGTGGTGTTGGATCGAGTTCCGGTTTTTCAGTGATTGATCCTCCACGGAGACCTCATTCTGGGCTATGGTTTGTGCTTCAAGTTTCACAAAATCAGTAAGTGCCCAGAAAAACAAAAACAAAAACAAAACCAAAAACATTTTTCCTTTTTCCTTTTTTTTTTCACTTTCGGAATATTTAAACTTTTCGACCCTTTTGGTTTCTCTAATGTTTATTTAACGTAAGACTTAATTTTCATGTGTATTGTGGGTTTGTGTTTGGTTTCTCAATGCAGATCAAAAGAACCCTTTTTGCCTCAGATACCAAAGAGCTACTTGAGAATCAAGTAAGTTCCTAGATAATTCCTCTCTATGTTATCTTACATTTCAACTTCTTAAATATCCCTTTCAAAAAAATTCTTAAATATCAATCTACCCTTATCGAGCTTTTATAAAAATCTCCTTTTGCCGATAGAAAAGAAAAAAATTGCAAAAAAACTGTCAAGATATTTAGTAATAGTTTATCGGTCGAAAGACTAGAAACTCTCTAAATCATTATGTAATTTTTTTTTATCCTAGATTTGCTAGTTTCCTAATACTGCTACTTATGTTTATAATTTCTTTCCATTTTTCCTGCATTATAGAAAATGGTTTTCTTGATGTCTAATATCATTTCTTGCCAACCTCTCTCTCTCTTTGGATTTTGGAGGGCTTTAATTTGTTCGTGTGAGGCTTAACCCCTTACGTTCCGGCTTTGTTGGGATATTTGTCTTCGGTTGTGTTTTTTTTCCTATTGTATCGGTAACAATTTTTTTTATGAAAACTCGACAAATGATACATCGAGGAAAAGAAGCCACAACCGAGACCAAGCACTTGTCCTCGGTTGTGTTGCCGTTAGCCTCCGATTTCCCTTTAGTCTTTGTTCTTTCTACCAAAGATTAATAAATTTCTTCTTAGCTGTTAAAAAAATGTCTACAATGTGTTTGTTTCATTTTTATTTTTGTTTTTGTTTTGGTCAAGGGATGGAAGGATGACAGTTCGGTTGCTAATGAAGTACCTGGTTAATAAGCTGAAACTGGATAGCGAATCAGAGGTATGTTTTTTGGGACCAGTATTAAATATTATAGTACAGTTTAATTCCTTATGTTCCTCATAAATGGTTGTCCAAGTATTTAATTTAAGTGGTACCACGGCATGGCGTTTAGCTTACTTTTGCATATTATGTGTAGTACGTCTCATTGTTGGTATACTGATAAATTTGGCAAAATATATGGCACAAAAGACAACCCAAATAAGGTAAAAGAAGGATATGATGAAATACTATACGAATTCAACAATTAAATTATGGACTCGGCTCATCTCCAGTCCTATTTTATTGGAGTACCGTCCTATTACGGGTCAAGTTTTAATCTCGGTATCGTGATACATAGGGGTATCGGTGACACTACTAAATATCGGCCAATATCGAACAGTATCGGGAGATACATCATAGTACATAGGTGAAGAACAACGGTATCAGAGGTCCGAAACACGGTTACGCAACGGTCAAATAATATAGTGATCCTATATCGTTTCATATGATTTCGGAACCCATTTTTAAGAGAACAACTTTTAATTAATTGGAAGTGCATTTGTAATTAGAGAGGAATAAAATTAATTGGAAAGTATACATGGAAGTGGTTGGTAAGAGAAGCATGACAGAAACATCAGAACTAAAATGGATGTTGTCGTAGTGAAATTTGTTATCATTTCTGATTGCAACATGTTTAGGTGGGAAGTATATTTCTAGGTAGCAATTTTCTACTTTTGTATTACTAGCTTTTAGCAACTGTTCATGGGGATTAGGGTTAGAAAATCGGTTGTTTTGTCTATTTAAGGAAATTATCACCTGATGAGTTGCATGTTAAGTTGGTTATTATAATCTTTTTAGTGATGGGATTAAAGTTAATCTAAGATTTAAGTTAAAAAAAATTGATGGATTAAATTGGAGGTAATTGAGAAAACTACCTACCACCCTATTTTCCCAAAAAACAAATGGAAGAGTAGTGGGCTTTCGTTGTTACTGTTTTGCTTCCATTCAAATACATCCATGAAAGTAACATTGTTTGGACAAAAAGTTGTAAATGACACTTCCTTATCCTTAGAAACTTTCTGATAGAAAGAGTAGGATGGACCTGGCGTAGCGATAAATTCGTACATCCTATTCCGACCCAACCCAATGAACTATAGGTTGGACTTGCAGAAAAAAGTCTCTATTTGAACAATTAAGGCTACATGCATTGATCAAAACTTATCCTTAACCCCTCATATATATAAGGGGTTTCGTGCACTTGGTACCTGGTACGTGCCATTAAATTTTCTTAGAAGCTAAATAATCCAACTAGACTATTTTATAAGAATTTTTCATCGATATCTTAGGGTTATAAACATAATAAATTATTAACTCCAAAAGAAGAAGTGAAAATTTGAGCCTATGGAAACATTTGTATATAATTCAAGATTTTTTTTTTTCTTTTTTGGCTTGGTGAAAAAGAGATTTTATAAAACTCGATAAGGGTGAAAATTTTGGAATGGGATGGATCTCATTTTCCCGTGTAGATAGATATAACATTAATAGTCTCGGAGCCGTAACGAATGCACTGACCGATGGGATTTAGGGTTGATCTCAATCCAGCAATCAACGGTTAGAAGAAAAGTCTGGATTTAGACATTACCAAGTCTTCTCATCTAAGTAAATAATCCCTTTCTGCGTGATATGGACATGAAAGAATACATGTCGTATAACATGGGTTTCTGGGTATGGGTATGAAGTACGTACTTGTTGGTACACTCCTTTAATGGTTGATAAATTCTAGGGGAATTTTGGATGATGAAAAGAATAAAAGTTTTAGGGGAATATGAAAATTTAAATTCGCGTCGTAATCTCCATGGAGCTCTGCAGTTAATCTGCCTAGCTAGCCATAAAAGTTAATCTGCCTAGCCATGTTTTGGTGAACCTATGAAATTATAGGGCTTCACTTCTCCTACGAATATTTTTTTTTATTATTAGCAAAGAATTGTAATATTTCATTTATAGAAATAAAACAATAAAAGGAGATAAGAAAAAACTAAAAAGTTAGCAAGAAACCAAAGGAACTAAAAAACTAAATACCAAAATTCCCAAAACACCTAAAACCCATTGCACTCCCCGATATTTCAATTAATGAAACACCAAAGTTTTCATGCCGCCTACACACCCTATTCACCAGCCTCAACGGAAAAAGCTCCCCTTTTCATGTCTTGTTCTTCTGAACTAACATCTCATCTTCCCCATGCAAAGTAAATACTCCACTCGACCACCGTAGCCCTCCTCGGTCCGCCGTAGCTCTGCCCACAACAATATTTCACCACTGTTGTTCTACCACTGCCCCAAAGGAAATCCTAAAATGGTTAGCAATTTTGAGAGAGAGAGAGAGAGAGGAGCTGCAGAGGTAGAAGAAAAAGGAAATAAGAAAATGAGACGAGAAGGACAAGAGAGGAGTGGAGGACACCCCAAGGGTTGGCCTAGTGGTCAAGAGTTGAGACTTAGGGGTTTGCTCCCTCCTAAGGTATTAGGATCGAAATTCCGTAGGTATTATCAACTCCTTTGGAGCCAATCCATACAGAGCTTTGAGCTCGACTTTAAATAGAGAATCCACTAGTGGGCGGTGACTGGTCTCCCAGGATTAGTCAAAGTTTGCAAAAGTTGACCCAGACATCTAGTCATAAAAAAAAAGGAGTGGAGGAGGGGAAGGAGGAGGAGGCGCAGTCCCCTTTACTCCGCAGGAAACCCTAAAACAAGAAAAGGTTGGGGACATTTTCTACAGAGAAGGAGAAAAGGTGGTTGTTCTTCCTCGCCCCTCGTCTATAAATACTATTATGTGATCCGTCATTGTTCTAATTGAAAGGACGTAAGGGATCTTTGTCCCTAAGTATGTTTATCTCCGTCCCAATGCATTGACAGCCGCATGATCATGTCTCGTGTCGAGCTATCTATATACATACTTTCGCCGATCTCTCTGGTTTTATCCCGTCGAATCTAGTCTATGGTGTACGTAATCTTAACAAATCACGAGCTGATCTCTACGATAAAACACAAACAAGCACCATAAACTGATTGAACTCAATTGCACTTAACGATATATCGATCTTCTACTGTATTTATTCTGTACCCGATCACGAATTAGGCTGCTAAAATGTGAGGTGGCCACTGGCCATTTAATTTACTTGAAAGATGAATACGAGAAGATGCGATTACGTGCGATGAAATCATGAAGTAATCCTTCTAGAATTAAAGGTTACAGAAAATAATTTGCGTTTGGGTGTATAAATAGGAATTTTCCGGGCTTTTTTCTTCCTTGTCGATCAGGATCATCTCTAGAATTTTGAGATCGCATTACTTAATCAAATATAGTGCTAGAGTACCGCAGATTTTTGTCTTTGCCTATTGTTTTACGTGGATATATTGTGACGAAATCAATAAACCGTTGTAGATTTTTTAATAGAGTATAATATTTCCTCAATGTCATCAATTATAAGGAAGAAATAGGGAGAGGAAAATGCACGAGGTTTAGAATTTTCAATATGATAAACTAAGTCAAGTAGCCGAAGTCCTTAGTACTATTTTTTTTTTTTTTTTTTGAGATTTGTTATAGTCAATTCATCCCAGAAATAAAATAAGTCATTGGTAGTTTTTTTCCGGAACCTACACGAGATCATAAACTAGGTAAATAGATTTGAAAGAATAATATTTTCGGCTCACAAACTTTGACAACTATCGAGTATAGAGCGATTCATGTGTGTCGTACCTTTGAACGAATAATTTAGCAATTTCTATTTCGTGAATTGCAGGGTAATTTGTTATTTTTTGCTTCATTGAATTGTTACGTTTGCGTGATTATCTAGTTATTATATATGCACCATTTTTAAAAGAAGAGCTGTTAGAAATAATTTATAAGAAAATGCTGGATTAATGCATGTTGCATGATGCAACTATTTTATTTGTTATGTATAGAATATATGATAATATATGCAAATATTTTAAATATGTATTAGATTCTACTACTACTAAGTCGTAGTGGCGACAGCACAAATAATATTTGATGATGTAGTTTACAGAATTATTCAAAGTGCAATCATTCTAAGAAAAAGAAAGAATTCCAAGTCCTGTCACCCAACAAATAAAATAAAAAACAAAGACCAATTCTTTAGCTAGTTTTGCATGTCTTTAGAGTGTTCATGCACATTGACATGCAACTCAAATTCACTCAAATCATCCAAAAACTACGGTAAAGAAAAGCCAAAATATGAACAAATTAATCAAACATATCGTGTTCGAAGAATATAAATAAAGTAATCCATCTCTTTAATCGGTATATAAACCTTACTGCCTAGCTATCTGATAATTTAAAATATTGCATGTGTTCAGCCGCCTTCTTTTTTTTTTAACGGTACAAAAGATTTTATTAATCAAATGTAAAATTACAAGAGACTAAAGGGACGAGTGTAAAGGCATCACAACAAGCGTTGAGTTGTCTTATGGAAGAGACTGACTACAGCTGATGGGATGCATTGGGAATATAAATTATGATGTTATCCCTCTCTCCGGTAATTAATGATAAGAAATCTAATACGTGCTATGAATAATAAAAATATAAGAGTGCACTAATTCGAGCCTGGTCAGATTAAATAAAAAATAATTCAAGAGAATTATTATCCAAAACAGGCCTCAATTTTCTTTTTGGGTGATAATATGCGAACTTTAATCCTAATTTTTAAGTTCATTATAATTAGAATAAGGAGCCACGTCCGAAAATTGTGACGCATTGTGAGTTGAACTTTCCATAAAATACTTATAATCCAATTCTATTACAATCATACGTTGTTTTGTTAGCTAATTCAATTATAATTATAAGCTAATGTATTGACCCACAATATAAAAGTGAATGATAATTGAATAAGCCTCATTCGACAACTGTGACACATTGTGAGTTGAACTTTATAAACAAATATAATTTGATATTGTTACAATCATACAACGTAGTTACCTCAGGGGTTGGCCTGAGACTTATGAGTTTGTTCCCTTTTTAGAATTAAAACGTCTCAGTTGCTATTAATTCATTTAGGTCCAACGAATATAGAAATTTGTTCTTGCTTTAAATTGGGTCACCACTAGTGAACGTATAATTAATTTTACAAGATTAGTCGAGGTGCACGTAAACTTACCCGGATAGCTTATTATGAAAAAAAAAAAATCATACGTAGTAGTTGTTGGTATTAAAAATTAAATAATCTGGACAAGCTATAGGATGTTACGTGCCACACTCAAGGTCCCAAGATGTGAGTTGAACTTTTTGAACCAATTAAATTTCACTCTATTACAATCACACGTTTGTAGTGGTAGAAATCATATGAAAACAATAATAAATAAGACGTAAGCAAGTATGTATGCCACACACAACTTTCCAAGTTGTTTCATTGTTTTTTTTATTCGAGTTTACAGATAATTAGTGTGTAGGTCAACCCTTAATACCATTATTTGGATCCATATAGTTGTTTTCTTGCACTTCATGCCATGAAGTAAGGGAATGAGGTTAAGGTAGTACACTATTTAATTGACAACCTTGATCAAGAAGAAAGCTGTTATCTAACAACTCTCTCTCTCTCTCTCTCTCTCTCTCTCTCTCTCTCTCTCTCGATATGTCGTGGGAATTAGCCGATACAAGTGAGTTTTTTGTAGCGCCGATAAAAAATGGTATAGCGGTGCCCGAAAACAACTACGTAGCAGCCGATATTTAAAACATTTGACACAAACCAGTTCTGTGCTTACACACAGGGGCGGACTGGGGGGTGTGAAGGGGGTGTTTGGCCCTTGCACTCTTCCTAATCTTCTCCTAATTATAGTACACTTTTGAGTTTTCTCGTAAAATTATTGAAGAGTGGTTCCCGCAAACCAGCTCAAATTTGTAATCTTGCGTCCGCCACTGGTTACACATATATGCTCCAGAGAATATTATTCATATTTAGAATGCCATATGACACAACATTCTCCTTGAATTCGTTGTAAAATATGATTACTCAAGGGTTACATTACTTAGGTCAACCATATGCCAAATAATTGAAAAGTTTACATAGATTTGCTCAAGAACAAACTAATTATGGACAGCTGTCACTTTTGTAGCATGCAACCAAGTAGCCAATGATTAGGTTTGTATAATCGAATCTTAGAAGATTAAATAAGTACACAAGCGTAATTTGCGGACTCTTTCTCTGAACGTAATATTCGGTGCCCTAGAATGTTTCTCATTTTACGTTTTTGTATCATACAAAGCTTGTTATTAATATATTTCTTACTCTTCCATATTTGACCATATCTTGTAGTGATGGTGAGACATAATTTATCATAAACTTTGATAAGAACAATCTTTGATGTTGTTTGAAGGTTTTGGATGAGGTCGGGGGCGATAGATTCTGTTATTTAACATCATCACACTCATGATCAAAGTACGTATGTATGTTTAGCCCGTTTACTAAGAATAGTCTGACAACACGTAATAAGACATGACTACTTGTATAAAGACATGTGAACGACTAAAAGCTTTTAGATGAGTTGATAGCAGGCAATAAATTTTGTATTTGAATTTCCTATGGTAATAAAAAATGTATATAGTGTTAGTCTGTTTACTGATGAGAAGAGTCCTGTTAACAAATGTTAAGGAAATAAGTAATAAAGTAAGTAGCTCTTCACTCTAATATTTTTTGTTTTTAGATGAGTTGGTTATTAATAATCTAATTAATATGGTTTCAAAACAGGTAATAGATCATGTGGTCAAACCTTACTGCTTAATAAATAAATACTTGCACATGTTTAGTCTGCTTGTATATAAAGGAGAACCTGGTTTCACATCGAGGGTCGTGTTTAGTTATATATACAAGTAATAAAGTTACTACTCTCTCAAATCATTTAAGCTTTTACTCTTAGAACCGGCGGTAAAATAATTTAATAACAAGTTAGGCTTTTGTAATGAGTTGATACTTAACAGTATTATATGTGACAAGAGCGGCCAATAGGTATTTTCCTCAATTGTCACCGCTGCTGATTAAAATATATACACATATTTAGTCCGCTTACGAAGAATGTTTATGTACATGAACCTACGTGTTAACAGAGATAAGTTTCCAGTTTTTTATATGAATTATGACGTGCATTGACTTTAATTTTGATATGAACATATCGTCAATAAATTTGGCCTAGTTTACACTCATTAGCATACGAAAATAGTTTCCAATCAACACATCGTAATCATCATTTTTGGGGCCTTGAAAATCACACGTGGACCCTGTCATCCTCAACTCCCCCACACACTACAGTATTAAATTCTGCATGCATTTATCGCTCCTACTCGTGTTTCGTCACGCTCTCGTTTGTTTTACAACAGCATTATGATCAATGTAGGCCCTTTTGTCAACTCCAAGGAATTGACAAGTGGTTTTGTTTTAGAATTTGCGGGTTTGCTCTCACTTAAAATCTTAGGTTCGAATTCTCTTACCAACGAACTTTTGTTGTTACTGGGAGTTATGTCCGGTCGGTCGTTACCTTCGCAATCTCAAAATTAATCGAGCTGCACGTAAATTGGCCGGACATCTAGTTATTAAAAAAAAATGTAGGCCCTTTAGTTCGCTTTCTATTCCCTTAAATTCTGGGTGTAAAAAGTCCATCAAAAACCTAATTGGTGCACTTTGATGGAATTAAATAGACCCCCAATCATCTTAGTATTACACTACCAACCAAAACAAATATTATAAAAAAATCTACAACAGAACCATTCCAAACTGTTGCGGACGCAGGATTGCGAATTTTACCTAGTTTGTGGGGCCACTCTTTAATAAAAAAATATAAAAAATTATTATAAATAGAAAAAAAAATTGACAGGAGTACACGGGCCAAATACCCCCTAGGTCCGCCCCTGATTCCAAGTCATTGAAAAGAAGCTAATAATTTTATTTTTTTTTTATATAAAAAGCACGATGACCGATAACTGTTTAAAAATATTGCTTTTAATGGCTGAATGGAATGCGTGCATAATATAACGAATAATATAGCCCCAATATTGGAATTAAAAAAGCTTTGGGCAGGCTGTATTTAGGGTCCAGAAAAAAATCTCAGTCAAAAGAATTAAAAAATCAAAAAAAAAAAACAAAAAACAAAAAGGGTGGTTGTTCAGTATATGGGAATAATGGAATATTTTGACATTTTCGTATTAGGGTTATATTTGGAGGAGAGAGAAAGCAACGTGAGTGAGACGTGCATGAGATTGGTCTGGAAAAACACTGAAAAAGGTTAAATAGTGCTAATACCACGCCGTGCTTTTTGGATCCGTCAACTTTTGTCATTCCATTCTCATAAGTGCTACCTAAAATTATACAAAGGATAATGATTACAACAACAATGTTATGCTCTTCGTTAGAATAATGCGCATGCGTAAAATTATCAAGAAACGAGGGGCGAGGGTAAAATTATCTTTCGTGAGTAATCATATCAAGCTACTAATTATTATTTTATTTTTTTTATCGGCTTCAAAATACTAAAATTCGTGGGAGTAAAGATTGGAAATTGACATATAGCAAAAATTGAGGACGACAACAGAGGGTTGACGGTCCCACTCGAGAATTATGAGAGTTAGGTTTGGATGCAGGTCTAGGAATTGATAAATCGTTGTCTCGAGTCATCGTAGTGTATGAATTTCTTCGGATCTTTGTTCATGTGGCATCTGTGCCTGTAGTTTCATTCATTTCTCTCTCCGTCTCGATTACTTTTAAAGTTAGGGCGAAAAGCTTTACAAATATTTATGCACATAAGTGTGTTTTCTAATAAAAAAAATACGACTTTTTTTCAAAAATTGAAAATAATGAGACTGAGAGAATATATATGTTGGCATGTACGGATGTACATGTATAAATTTGTGGGCGTAAAGTCAAAAATGATATACATAAATTTTTTTTATTCTATGAAAACAGAATAACTTTTCGTATGGAATTAAATTAATACCAAGGAGTGAGTACAAAAAATGTGCATGTATAGGAAAACTAGTAGTAATTTTTTTTTTTTAAGCATCGCGACATAGTGTTTCAGAACCGTTCCGTATTACACATGTGTAACGTGGCGGTGTCCTCGGAGCACTTAATAATCACTTGCATATGTCTGTACGTGTATGGAGTTACTGGAGTATGTCTTAGACTACAATGAGTGAAGCTGTAGGAAAAGTCTATGTTATGATTGATATTAGGCTTACGGGCAAAGGGAAGTGGGTCCCTTAATGATTAAACAAGGGCAGTTTTTCTATCGTGGTATGGTCGGGCAGCCCCAATCAGCCGCCCCTATTTCGTGTATTCCCTTTGCCTCTCTCTCACTGGAATCTCTCGTTGGGGTAAAACAAATAAAAGTTAGAGAGAGAGAGAGCAGTAGTAGAAGAAGAATGAGGGAGACGTAAGCCTGTGAGTCAGTGACAAAGCATGACTTCAGTATGACTTCAACGAGGAGCCGAGGTAAAATAATTTACTTAATGAGTCTTCTTAAACGGATCGAGCATATATAAACGAGTTAAATTTTTGCGAGTCAAGCTGAGAGCTCAATTACTAAACAAGCATATTAAAATTTTGTGAATAAAGACGAAAAATAATCCGAAAAACCAATTTTTTGGATGTCACATTCGTCTTTATTCACAAAAGTTTAAGTTTGACTAATAATTTATACTTTTTAGATTCCTCTCGTCGAGACAAGCCAAGAAACCACAAAACATCAATCGAAAACTAACAAATGCAATTTTTTTTAAATAAAGACAACTAAAAGACCAAAAAAACAGTTTTTTCAATTTACCCAAACCAGGCCTTAGTAAACCAGTAAAAAATCGAGCTTGAGCTCGGCTCGTTCACAAACGAGCCGAGCCCTTAATGAGTTGAGGTAGGATAATTTACTTAATGAGTCTTGTTAAATGAGCCGAGCATATATAAACGTGCCAAGCTTTTGTGAGCCAACCCGAGCTTTACCAAGCTCGATTACCAAACAAGCCTAAAATTCGTACTTGAGCTCAACTCAATTACTAAACGAGCCGAGCCGAGCCGAGTCACGAGTTGCCCGCGAGCAGCTCAATTTGTTTGTAACCCTAATTATAAGGACTCGGCTTCTCTGCAGTTTAATGGCATCTGTGGTTCATCCCAGCCGTTCATCCTTGCATTTAAAAGACGATCAATGATCTAAAATCGCACAAATAGCTCTATGTAGTCCAACATCAAACAACATAGATGCAAGATTCTTTTACAAAGGCGATAGCTTAGGCATTACAAAGACTGTGATTTTCTCTAATATGAATTGTTCGAATCACTTATTGTACGTAAGTCACGAGAGTCTTAGGCTTGTTTTGAAAAAAGAATTAGTCCTGACTTATTGATTTATTAAAGTTCAATAATTCAACTAGTTTGGCCTTATTGGCTGGAAATAGTTGCAAGAAGTATGCTAATTTAATATGGTTTATTAGCTGAATAAGTCAATCAATCAATATTTCGACTAGTATTTTTTTAGCCAAAAAATACCTTAATTAAAAGGTGATGTATGAATTTAAGGATATCTCCTATAAGTGAATAGGATGTATTTGACTTTTAATTGTACTTATAAAAGTGTTTAGGCTAGGTTAGTCCGTTAGGCTAGGTTGGTCCCGCAAGGATTAAGCTATGAGGTACGTACATCATACATGAATTATTTTGTATACAAGATTCCAGCAAATCAAGTTAGATAAAAATCATATTAATATTTTTCATGGGTTGCTTAATTGCCTTGACTGATATGCTGAATTTCACAGCTACAACAATTTTTATGAGATTATGTAAAGCTTAAGCGGTTAGACTGATGGATACATTGTTATTTATCTATTTTGCCAAGAAAAAAATCCTTTATTATTTATATTGTTATCATGTCTCTCTCACGCACAACTAGACTCCCTTTGATAAGTGGATTAAAACGTGCAAGTATTATATTATTAGGTAGGCGGTGAGGTTCGAACACATGATCTGTAACCTGCTCTGAATACCACAATATAGATTGTTAATCATCAACTCAGGTAAATTTAAGCGGTTAGAGAAGAGGGTAACTTTTTCTTTCATATCCTTAATAGTTTTAGATGATTATATTTTAGTGTAATTTACTTGTAAATCTTGTCAAGAACAACTTTACCAATTAGTTACTCAACAAAGAACTAAATTATTCTCCTAGCTTTCAATATTGTCAAACTACAAAGGTTGACTTAGTAGTAGTCATCTAGCTACCCTGGTGCTATGAATTTCTGTGTTGGGTCAGTTAATACAGGGCTTTGCCTCGACTTTAGTTAGACACTAATTAGAAAGACGCGAAAATTGATCCCTCGGATTAGCTGGCCGTGTATTGAACCATCAGATATTGAATCATAAATTTAGGTACGGCAAGTCTTTAATTTGTTGTAACCATATAATATTCTGGTAGTTTATTAATGCCAAAGTGCATGCATATTATTATTCATGCAAAACAGGTCTTAGTGATCCGCACAATCATTTTAAAGTGATAATTTGCTCGCTCATCTAGCTAGGTTTTGGGGTTCTATAGCACCATATTTTAAAGATATTTCATCATATACAATGATGGTGATAGCTTTCATTGTAATATGTCTATCTCTATAGTCTATAACTACCTTAAAATTATGTTATCGCCACTACTTAACTCGTGTTTGATCATTATTGACATGGTTAACGCAGATAGAGATAAGATGTAGAGGGCAACAACTTCTACCTTTCTTGACGTTGCAGCACGTGAGGGATCACATATGGAGGAGTCCAACGGATGCGTCAGCTGTCAGCTTATTTTCGGACACTTCTACTTCAGATCACGTCATGGTCTTAAATTATGCCAGGAGTCCTTAAATTAACTACTGTTTACATAATCATCCCCCCTCACATTGTACCATTTGTTAAATTATGCCATCATCTTTTTATTTATCTTTTCTTATTTTGTCCTCTTTTCTAGTGATTTTGTAATTTATTTCTATTTTTTATTTTATTTTTCTGCTTTATATATATATCTCTAATTGAAGAGGTATATATGTACCCCAAAATGATATATAATTGATTTTGGGGTTTCATAACATAGCCTAAGATGTATCACCAAACTATAAAGGTTTGGTATTTATATCATTCTGTTCAGGTTAACCTCTTTGTAACTCAAAATTTCACTATTTTTTTTTTTTTTTGGGTCTTGACATTTTTCTATTATTGTCTTCTATTTTCTTTTAAACCCAATTCTATCTCTGATGCACGTCTGATAATTAACTCCATTGATGGGCTTTAATATAAAATAAATGTCCTTCGCTTAACTAAAAAAAAAAACTTTCTTAAAAATGAAGTTGAAAGAAAAAAATTTAATCTCTGTTTTCAGAAAATCACTAGAGACATTGAACCTCTATAGCCTGATTCAAACGGGTCTAAGGGCCCATTATTGGCCCATAGGAATTCGCAAACGTTTTCCAAGTTTGAAAATAAGATGTAATGATCCATTAGGCCCACTACTCTATACTTTGTATCGTTCCAATTTTATCGGATGTCTTTAGTCTAGACTCCTTAAAAATTTGGTACATATTATTAGAAAGTCGAGGTGAATCTGACAAATACATTTTCGATCAGAAAGTAATATGTATATATAGCATCAGGGGTAAACCTGATTTCAACATCTCCTTCGGCTGTTTGGACAATTTGGTCCACTTGACTACTGATAATTGGTTGGGGCGGTACAGCATTACGAATGGTCCAGTTGGTGGGAAAATTTACTTCTTCCCAATCTATCAGTCTTGGTACTGTTACGTTGGTAGTTACGAGATTACTCTCAACAACGACCGTTTTTCCTGGATCACGTCACAAAATAGTTATATATATATATATACAATCCGGATCAGGTCAGGTCACCCTGATGTAGCTTAGGTCCGGACTCTTAATCTCAGCCGTTGGATCTCATCCAACGGCTCTGATAAAAGGAAGCAGCGCGCGGGTTAAAATTAACCGGGGTCCAGGTAAAATGTGCTCGCGGGTCATAACAAAACGGGTCATTTCTTCTTCCCCTTTCTTTTTTTGATCACTTCATTTCTTCTTCCCCTTTCAAACGACCACCAACGAAGAGAGAGAAAGAGGCAGAAGGCGATTCAAACGAAGAGAGACAGAGAGAGAGATGGCGATTGCGAAGAAGAACAAAGCCCGATCGAGGTCGAACAAGAAGAAATCGTCATTCTCAGGTTCGAATTTGTCTCTCTATCTCGTTTTTGTGGTTCGAAACAGTTGTAGGGTTTCGATGTATGTAGACGAACTAGGTTTTTTTTTGCGATTTGCAATTTCGTTCGAAAGTTATCTGTGTGTGTGTGTTGATTTTGTGGAAAAGGGTCCCCCTCTCTGTTCGAATGACCCAGATTCACTTCGAAATAAAGGGTTTATGTTCAAAAATCAGGGTTTATGTTCAAACTTTATGACAATTTAGGGTTTTTTGTTCGATTTGGTGTTTGCAATCCCATTATTGGGCATAAGGTGATGGTGTGGCTCCAGATTTATGTGTCGTCCTCTAATATAGTTAGAATAGAGCTAAGGATTTGGTTTCAAATCTATGAGCTTTATTCTAGTTGTCAAACACCAGCCCAATCTCATCTTCCTAGTTTTAGCATTAATTCCGAGTATTTGATTATGAATTTTTAAAGCCATTATGTGAACATTTTTTGCCGTAGCAGTAATCAAGAACAACTGTAATATGAAGCTGTCTAATTTTCCACAGAAATGTGTTAAACGGATCGAAGGTGATGAAAAAGAGAATGAATGACTCAGATTCCCGCGAATATTCCTGGCTGACCCTTGTTTAACCTCACTTCCGTTTGTGATTATTATATGATTTTACAGTATGAATCTTAAGATTTCTTAAGAGAGTTGGTCTTCAGATTTTAGTTAATCTCAAGTTAAAAGTTCGATCAATATCAAGTTATGGTAAGAATTCTTCGTCAACGAAGTCAAAAGTTCACTTAGCTCTATACAATACTCTACGTGCATCCAGCCAATCATAAATATTGATTCACTAAAATCTAGGAAAAAATCTGGGGCTGAAAACATGGATTGTAGTGTAATCAGTTTCCTCATGCATATTGGTTGAAATAATGTTCTGAGAATGTATATATGTTCTGATGGTATTTCTGTAATCAGTTTCCTCATTCGAACTGTTTCTATGATGGTATTTCTGTAACTTATGTTGAATTCGGATCTTAAGTAGGCTGAAACTATGTGAATTTTGTTGTTCAATCTGGACTCCTTATGATTTGGATGTTGAGGTTAGAAAGGATTGTTTTACACCCCATCAGATACCGTAAAAATCTATTGTTTATGATATTGAAATCATTTATTTCCATTTTCCAGTGTACATGAGCAGCCTGAGGGGGTGAAGAATTTGATGAACGTCGTGTTCAAGCGTTGATTTTTCGTTTCAACCAAAGAACAAATTAGCAGTATGGTTTATCGTTTGTTGTTGCACATGGAAATCAGAGATGGAAGGATACAGTTGGAATCAACATTCTGGTAGAAGCAATAGCCATTGGAAAAGGAAAACAAGACTTGACCGGAATTGCAAAAAGAGATGCTAGCAAAACTTAGGATTTTTATTATTTTTATTTTTCATTTTGCTTGTGTATAGAGCTTAGGGTAGACGATGGCTTGTGCCTCTTTTGTAAAACATGATATATTCATGTTGGCTAAACTAGTGGATGCTGAACTTTTTATTCTGCTTGTTTTGGTTCCTTGAGATAAACATGCAGAGAAACTATTCTTTGATAATATGAGTGAGCAATTTCTCTTGCTTGGTTGAGCAAACACTTAATCTGATGTTGTAATTTCTCTCGTACATAAGTGCAAGCCATAGATCTTAATCTGATTGCTTAGAGAATATGGTGGGGAGGGTTCACCTTGTTTGCCATCAATTATTTTAATGCTCTAAGTAGTTATCAAGTGGTTCTGTAAAATAAGGAAAGCTACCAGTATTTGAACCAAGAATTTGTGCAGGGATTTGTCAAAGGAAGGGAAAAAGGCAAGAATACAATGCACTGAATCAAAAGGAATGAAGCCACACAAATCAACTCTTTCAAATCAAATTTTATACACCTCAACAACTCAAGTTCTTAAACCATAAGCATATCAATATTTTCTCCAAAACTGAGTCTATCTACCAAAGTACAAGTTCATGTCTAGTTTCTTCATTCCCCAAGGAGATTGGTGAAAAACTAAGAAACTACAAAATTCAACTAGCTACTCAACCAAAATTTCTTCATCTCCGCATGTCCTCCCCTTCCAGCAGGATTGACGTACTGCTACATATTCAACTTGGTCTTTGATCGCACGTGTAATACAGCATCCCCTTTGTAGGTTTGTCGGACTCCACCAACTTCCATGTTGCCTTCCTCCCCTTCCATGTTCCCTTGAAAAAAAGAAATTAATTCAAAACACTAGGGTGAGAATATAGGATTGATAATCAAGATTGAAAAAATGAAAAAACCATTCTTCTTAAGTTCTCTTCCTCTTATTGGTTCCTATACACAAATTTCACTTTGCTTGGTATTTTTCCCACTCTTGTTCGTCCCCATTACCTTTGTTAGTTTCAATAATGACTAGCATTGTTATTTCAGCTTCTTTTCAAAATCAAACAAAGGAAATTCATACCAACTTTTAGCAGAGATGATCAAGCGAGTTTTAACCAACTGTTAAAACTAATTGTTGTGTAAGTTTGCAATTGTTCTTGCATCCATATTACTAAAGAAAAATGCGATTGTTCAACAAAAAATGTCCAAACCATGCAAAAGCTTACGATTGTTCAAGTTACATTTAGAGAAATTAAACAGAGACACTTCAAATCAACACACACACAAACACAGATCTAGTTATTTTATTTTACAAATTGCACAAAAAAAACTTCTACAACATCACTTCAATCCCCACTTCCAACGCCACATTAGCTGCACAATCGTTCACCTAATATATAGACTATACACACATAAGGTGCACAGTTGCGTCAAACTAGAGGAGAACCAAAACAGAGTTTCTTTGATTTACAACCAACGAATTTTCCCATGGAAACCCACTGAAGAACAGAAAATGCATAGCATTGAACAACCCAATTATGAAGGATCCTTTACACCTAGAACACCAACTAATTAAGAGATGAAGGCATGATTCCTGTGGAAAAACTCCTAACTAATTCAAGCTTTTAGTTGAAATCATATTCTGCTGTTGGTACGCTACATTTTTTTTTCTTATATGGCAAAAAGGAATCAACATTTAAACCCTTGATTTGATTTCATACCGATACCCTTGATTTCGAACTGAATCCGGGTCATTCGAACTGAAACCCTTCATTTCGAACAGAGAGAGACCCTCTTCCACAAAATCAACACATACACAGATCTCTTTCAAACCGAATTGCAAATCGAACAAAAAAACCCTAGGTTCGTCTACATATATCGAACTAGAAATATGAGAGAGAGAGAGAGAGAGAGAGACCTTGTGTTGTCGATTTGGGGTTTAGGATTCTTCGATTTCGTCTTCTCCTCCTTCGATTCGATCGATTTCTTCATCCTTGTTTTCTTCGCTTTCTCTCTCTCTCTCTCTCTCTCTCTCTCTCTCTCTCTCTCTCTCTCTCTCTCTCTCTCTCTCTCTCTTGCTGCTTCAGCGTGAAACGAAGAAATGAGGATCCGGGAGTGTTTTGGTTTTGACCCGCGAGTAAAAGATGACCCGGATCCTATGTTTTGACCCGCGAACGCTCCTCTTTCATCAGAGCCGTTGGATGAGATCCAACAGCTGAGATTAAAAGTCCGGACCTAAGCTACATCAGGGTGTCCTGACCTGATCCGGATTGTATATATATATATACGGCAATTATCCAATCAAGGATCCCGGATTTCCCGGATTGAAGCGTTTTGATGCTTTTAACGATTGTTTTTGGGAAATCCGAGCCGTCCAATGTGTTCAAAAGGTGTTTTCCAAGGTCCACGCGGGAAATCTTCAAAAAAAAATACCGGGAAAGGCTTGATCCAAGCAGTTTTTCGCAAAAAATGTACATTTACAGTTTTGCGAAAAACCGCTTGGATCAAGCCCTTCCCGGTATTTTTTTTTGAAGATTTTCCGCGTGGACCCTTGAAAACACCTTCTGAACACATTGGACGGATCGGATTTTCAAAAAAATATCGGGAAGGTGGAGTCCCGGATCCGGGAGTCCCGGATGAGATCCGAACTATATATATATATATATATAAAGGTTCCACTTCTAGTCCGGACTTCCGGACCTCCGTGATCCGAGCATGTTTTTTACGATCCGATCCGTCCAATGTGTTCAGAAGGTGTTTTCAAGGGTCGACGCCGGAAATCTTCAAAAAAAAATACCGGGAAGGGCTTGATCCAAGCAGTTTTTTGCAAAAACTGTATTTTACGGTTCGGATTTTCCAAAAATAATTTGCAAAACAAAAAAAAATCATTTTTTCTTATTCTCGGGAGGGTTTGGACTAGAAGATTTCCCTATATGTATATATATAAGAAGATGTTATATTGAGAACTCCCTAAAAAATCTCCTCTGTAAGGACCACCCCTTTTTTGATTTTCCGGACCAAATTTCGACGATCCGAACCGTTCAATGTGTTTAAAACATATTTTCCATGGCCAACGCGAGGAATCACAAAAAACAAATACCTGAAAGGGCTTCATCCGAGCGGTTTTTCATAATAACCGTACATATATAATTTATCGAAAAATGCTTGAATGAAGCCCTTCTGAGTATTTTTTTGGACGAATCCTCGTGGTGACCCTTAAAATCACGTTTTAAACACATTGAGCGGTTCGGATCGTCGAGATTCGACCCCGATCCATGAGATCCGCAAATTACGAGTTTGAGGGAGTCCTTAGTAGAACGGGATCCATATATATATATTATTGGAAAGTCGAAAAGATCCTGAGAAATCATCTTAACATAAAAGAACCAAGGGTTATTTACTGGCCGCTCCAACTCTCTGGACCACTTTCTCTCGCGCTCCACCAGGAAATTAAAAAGCTCCAATAAGTCCAGTCCACCCCACGTGGAACATGAAACAACTGGGCTCTTCCGTCTCTATCTTTCACATGGGCACGGAAAAAACTGGGGGGTTCTTCCAGGCCGGCCCTCTTTTAAGATAGTGTTTCCATCTAGACCCCGCATCTTTTTCTTTCATTTAGCCCCTTTTTCACACGCGCGTTAGAGGCATAACACAGAGTAACTTTTTCGCGTTTTTTCCCATTTTCTCTATTCTCCGTCTCTCCTTTGAAACCCACCTACTTGCATTTATTGCATCAATACTCTCTCCCTCCTGTACCGCCAACCATCACTATCACTGATGCACGTAACCCCCCCCCCCCTCGCTCGCTCTCTCTCTCTCTCTCTCTCTCTCTCTCTCTCTCTCTCTCTCTCTCTCTCTCTCTCTCTCTATCTTTCTATTTTATTTTAGATTTCAAAATTAAATAACTATTGTTATACACATCTTTTTTTTTTTAAATTATATATTTCAAACTTACTCGACGAGATCTTTAAAATAAGACCCATATTAAATATGAAAATATGTACACAATAAAAAAAAATATTTACACTCCTTGTTACACAATTCACACCCTCCATAACAAAGAATTCACAGGACTAATTTAGACAAATACACAGTTCACATCCCAAAAATAAAAGAATTCACACCCCTCAAAATACAGAATTCACACCCTCAAAAAAAAAAATCACCCACATCAAATGCAGAATTCACAAATCCTCTACACAACTTACATCTTAAAAAAAACACAATTCACACCCCGAAATGAAAGAATTCATACCCTCAAATATATGATTCACATCTTCCAAAATGAAAGAATTCGCACCTGTCAAATGCAGAATTCACACCCTCCAAAATGAAATAATTCACACCTGTCAAATACAGAATTCACACTCTCTAGAAAGAAAGAATTCACTGCATTTCTAAACAATTCACACCCTCCAAAAATAAAAGAATTCACACACCTTAAATGCAGATTTCACACATCATCTACACAAACTCACTCCCCGAATGAAAGAATTCACAGCCTAAAAAAAGATGTGTCCACCCAAAAAATATTTTTTTTTATACACATAATTTCATATTCAATATGGGTCTTGTTTGGTAGATGTCGTCGAGTAGGTTCTAAAAAAATAAATTTTATTGAAAATAGATTTGTAAAATAAAAATTATAGACATTTAAAATTTTAAAAGAAAAAAAGGAGAGAGAGAGAGAGAGAGGGACGAAAGAAAAGAGAGAAAGTAGGACAAGTAATTATGACACTGTACAAGTAGGGTATTATGATACTGTGCACCGATAGTGTGCAAGTAGGCTACTACTGACACACGTGTTGACCCGCAGGGTTTTTATGGAAGTGAAACATATAAAAGTGCTTGGATGGGACAAGAAATCAAAAACGGGACCGGCTTGGAATTTCTCGAAAAACTGGGCTCTTCCGTCTCTATCTCTACCCACCCTACCCAAACCCTAGGGTACCCTATAAGAATGTCTAAACCTAAATCCTAGGGTACCCTATGAAAGTGCCTAAAATCCTAGGGTACCCTATGAAAATGCCTAAAATCCTAGGGTACCCTATGAAAGTGTCTAAACCACTAAAAACACTATAATAGGAAAGTGCACCCTAAACCTAAACCCTAGGGTACCCTATGAAATGGCCTAAACCTAAACCTTAGGGTACCCTATGAAAGTATTTAAACCACTAAAAAACCTATAATAGGAAAGTGCACCGTAAGTGCCTAAGCCCCAAAAAAGAGTAATTGATCTTAATGGAGTTAGTGGTAATTAAAAAGAATGATTGGAGTTAGTGGTAATAAATATTTGTATTTTGTACCGGCCCGTAATAAAACCAAGAACCAAGTCTTGGATGACAAGAGGGCCGGCCCAGGTGTGAGCCTAACAAACCCCTGGGCTTGGACAAACCCCCGGGCCTGGGTCAACAAAAAATAAAAATATTGTAAGCCTCAAAAAAAGAATTGTTTAGGCCTGGGTCCATGTCATGCGTGTGAAAAAATCTGGCCACATTATTCACAAGTAGGCCCAATTAAATTGGGTCATCAGACCCTTCTTCTAATTCAAGGGGCAAAAAAATATCCGGCCCATCTGAGAGGATATTTCTCCATCTTCTTCTTCGAGCTCCGTTTGATCTTCACACACCCCGTCTGCAAAAAAAAAAAAACCCTAAAATTTTCCCCCAAATTATTCCATAATCTGTCGTAACAGCATTTTGCATGATATCGAATGCTGGTAAAGTAACAATCTTTGGGGATTAATGGCGATTTCCGTTCAAGTTTTCGCCTACAGAAGCCACCTCACTTTCCGCCTCCCTCTTGTTCGCAGCTGCACTCACAAGGTTTGTTTCTGTTTTCAAACATCCTTTTCAATTCAATATTTTTGTAAACAAACGGAATTTCAACTCTTTTTAAGTAATGGCGGACGCATGATTTGTATCTAGCTGAGTCCGAACCACATGTATCTATAGATTGATTTTTTGATAAGTCAGGTATTCGGGTCTGGTTGGCTCTGTTTAAGTAATGGCGGAGGCATGATTTGTATCTAGCTGAGTCCGAACCACATGTATCTATAGATTGATTTTTTGATAAGCCAGGTATTCGGGTCTGGTTAGGCGCATCTCAACTAATCCTGGAACCAATCCCACCGTTTATAGCGGGGTCCCATTGGAGTGGGAGCAAATGTATTCATATATTGATGACAAGTCATAAGTATATAATAATTAGATACTGCTAGGTCAGAAGACACTAGATAGTGTGTATATATATGTAGTTGTAATTTTATACAAGCGAGGAAAAATGGATTTTAAAGATTTTTTTCACACATATGTAGTACTTTTAAGATTTATTTATTTATTTATTTTGCCCAGGGGACTTGCAGGGGCAATCCCATAAAACTTTTCCAAATTAACCGGGAAATTTAGTATTATATATGTGAATATTTGGAGTTGTGCAAGGCCCGGCACCCTCGGATACCCTTGAGTCTACCCCTGATTATGAGGTTACTGAGTTCGTACTCTTAGTGCAGGTTCGGCATAGCAGCTCCATTGCAGCGGTGGTGTCACCTGTTGAATCTGTTGGTGTTTCCAAAGAAGAAATCAAACATCTAAAAACGTCAAGTGGAAAGCGTGAGTCAAGTTTTTTGATTCCTTTGCTGTAACGATTAGATTATTTAGCTTCAATCTTGACTAGATTTTGGAAAATAGGGTGTTCTATTGCAAATGTTGAAGCTTTTGAATTGTTTTGGTGTGAAATAGTGAGTAATTTTGTTTGATTCGTTTGTGCTAAAGATTGGGTTTTTTTAGCTTCAATGTTGAATAGGTTTTGGAAACTGGTTGTTTTTCTATTGCAAATGTGGAAGCTTTTGAATTGTTTTGGTGTGAAGTAGGTAATGGTGATAGCAAGGCACCTGAATGGAAGAAATTGGGTGCGAAAGATCTCGGAATCAAGACGTCCATGATTGGGAAGCCGACACGATTGGTTCTGAATGGGTTGAGGAAAAAAGGTACCAAAGTTTTCTTTTGGCGTTAAGCTTTTGGGAAGTGTTTGATTCGTTGGAATGAGTTTGGGAAGGAATGGTATAGTCATTCAGTTGGAATCCGTGGTGGAACCAGTAATTTCAAATTGAGGGTGCCGAATTTAGTAAGTTTAAGCAAGAAAATTTAACGAAGAAAGGGAAGACTGCAATTCCACGCACAAAGCATAAGAAGTTGTGATTTAGTTCTATGTTAAGAATTTGGAATGGTGTTTGGGCCTTGTGGGATGCCGATATCGTAAAAACTCGATGTCGTAGTGTGTGTGTGTGTGTGTATACTATATAGTACATAGGTAGTGTTATTAGCCAAATTTGATGATAATGTTTGAACTCACCTGAAAGGAAAACAAAGACGTTAATGTTTAAAGTATCTCTTGCAATTCGTGTTTCACTGATTTGTTATATTACCAAAAATGACTCCGGAACTTTTTTCCCTGTATTATTATGTCAAGTTTACTGCTTTGCTTATGCCTTGCAAACCTGTGATTATCATGAGCATCCACAAAAAAGGTCAATTATGTATTGCATGCATTACTCAATTGCATTTCCTCTAGCATTCTTCCCTGTTATTTTTCTTTGCCCCGTCTTCTGAAAGTGATGCTTCCATTTGGTAGGATATGAAGTCTACCTTGTTGGAGGATGTGTCCGGGATCTTATCTTGAAGAGAATTCCTAAAGACTTTGACATTATAACATCAGCCGAACTTAAGGAGGTATGTCCTGTATTCTTGTGCTTTTTTCGTGAATCTCATAGTTAGCTTCAGCTTGGACCATGTGAACAACTAAAATGGTCGACTAGTGACAGGGCTCTTTACTATTTAATATCTCCAGCGCTTGGTATATCGAATTTTACTCATATCTAAACTGCTGGTTATATCTCGATTTTGGCTTCCAGTTTGTTCCCCACAGCCACACTATCAGTAGGATAGTTGATCTTACAAGTTACAACTTTAGCTTTAACTTAGTTTTTGTTGGGGAAAATAGGTTGTTAAAGCATCCAACTCAAAACCAGTTGGCAATGAGTGGAGAGGCCACCCATGCTCATATACTAGTTTTGGAGGTGATTATTAACCGATGTGGGACAAACGCTAACACTCCCCCGCACGTGTGACCACTAAGGTAAACAAAGGTGAATTCAACACATACGAAAACGATCAACCATCAACGTCAGACAAAGGGAGAACCACCCATCAACGACATAGTCTTTTCCAAAATCCTCCAAAAACCTAGCTCTGATACCATGTTAAAACATCCAACTCAAAACCAATTGGCAATGAGTGGAGAGGCTGTCTAGGCTCGTATACTAGTTTTGGAGATGTTTATTAACCGATGTTGGACAAACTCTAAGAAAGGTAAAAATCATTCACACACTCTCCTTGGTTGCTCAAAGAACCTAGGAATAGTGGCAAAAGAATACCCCGTTTCCTTTGGTTTATAAGGATAAAAACTATGGGTGAAAATTCAGTTTATTACTTCCCGGCTTTTGTTTTCTTGGTCTGAAATCAATAGGTTGGGGCTTTGTCAGTTTAATCTGGTCCATATTTTGCAGGTATTAAGAACATTTTCGCGGTGCGAAGTTGTTGGCAGGCGGTTTCCCATTTGCCATGTGCATGTAGATGATACAATTATTGAGGTCTGTTTCTGGTGATATAAATGTGCAATTGCTTACTCGTAAATGAACAAAGCCACTCATGACTCGGCTCGACATGAGCTCATTCAAGCTCAACTCGGCTCTTAAATGAACAAGCTCGAGCTGAATTTCTGAGCTCACTTCACAAACGAGCCGAGCATGAGCTAGGGGAGGCTAGGCTCGAGTTAGCTCGCGAGCCAATATTATTAAGTTAATTATAACTTTTTTTATTACTAATTGCCAATATTAAGTATATTAGCATTCATAACAAGGAACTTTAAGCCTTGGAGGCCTTCAGCCAGCAAAGAAATCACTATAGAGATCTGGATGGGGATCCTTCATAGAGATCTGGATGCCCTTTGAACTCTTCCACTACCGATGTGGGACAAATCATTTTTCTTGTGCAAATGGAACACCAGCAGAAGGCATTAGTCTCCTCCTTTAGTCCCACATCGGATGCACAACACTACACCAATCATCTTGACCCTTCAGCTCGTGTGGCAAGCTGTCTTTCCCGAGCTAGAGCGAGCCAAGCTCGAGCTGCTCAATAATTTTTCGAGTTGAGCTAGAGCCCAATACCTGCAGCTCGGGTTTGAGCCCGAGCTGTCCCCAATTTTAGCGACCCGAGCTTGACCACTCCGAAGCTCGACTCAGCTTGGCTTGTTTACAACCCTACCCCCAAGTACCCAGCAGTTAATCATCTTATCGCTACAGATTTTGGAATTTAAGTCAAGAACTGGTTTTTGTCATTGTGTGCAATATCGTTCGATCTTTGTTTGTCGATTTACCCTCTTAGACATCGCTTCTTAATGAAACAGGTGTCGAGTTTTAGCACCTGTGGAAGGAAGTTTGTAAGGAATTCGGATTATGGTTTCAGAAAGCCTCGTGGTTGCAATGAGGGGGATTTTATTCGATGGAGAAATTGTTTACGCAGGGATTTTACGATTAATGGGTAATCTACTTGACCCTTGAGAAGGTTGGGACAGTGATAGTTACTTATATATATTTGCTTTTAAATCACAGCCAATGAATATTATCAATGACCTGCATAAATTTTATGCCAATTTCACTTGAATTTACATCTTATCACGCTCTTTTGGCTTTTGCAGGTTGATGTTTGACCCATTTTCAAAAGTTGTCTATGACTACTGGGGAGGAATAGAAGATATGAAGAAAGCTAAAGTATGTATGTAATTTTAAAGGCTTCAGTTTCAGAGTCGTAGTCTATAAAGAGTGTATTTATCAACGGTTTATCCACAGGTGCGGACTGTAATACCTGCCAGTACTTCCTTTGAGGAGGATTGTGGTAAGTACTCTTTCTCCTGGTTACCTTCTTGGCATGTGCGCTTCAACCACATTAAGAAGGCATCTAATTCATAATCAGAAATTGTGCAGCTCGCATTTTACGTGGGATTAGAATAGCTGCTCGTTTAGGGTTTCATTTTTCCAAAGAAACAGCTCGTTCTATGAGACAATTATCTTCTTCGTTGTTGAGGCTTGACAAGGTATCAAACCTGTAGTCCAAGTCAAATTAGATTGACCCTTTTTTTTTTTGCTTTATTTGTATTAATTTTCTTGCAAGCACCAAATTCTGTAGGGAAGGATACAAATGGAAATAAATTATATGCTGGCATATGGATCTGCAGAAGCCTCTCTGAGATTATTATGGAAGTTTGGACTTCTGGAGATACTTCTACCCCTACAAGTATGAATGTTTTTCTCTTGCCGTTGATAACTGAATTATCGCAAAAACAATTTCTCCTGTGAATCATGTTAATGATGTAAGCTGTTGCATGCATTATACAGGCAGCATATTTTGTTTCTCAAGGTTTTCGGAGGCGGGACACAAGATCTAATATGCTTCTGGTAAGATCATTGTATGTTAAAATTGGCTACACAATTTGTTACTACCAGTTTGTTATTTGCAGTTACCTGCTTTTTTTGTTCTCTGTTGTTATTTGTAGTATCGAACTGTGTTACCTGAATCATGTACTACATCTGTCTCATATTGTTGTGTTTAGTCCTGGCGTTCTTGTTCTTCCACTTGCGTCATGATCTTTGTCAGTTATATTGATTATCCAATGGTCATGCAGATGTTAATTGATACTTATCTCGATTTGGTGCTTTTGCTTTCATATCACCGTTTCATCAGTTGTTCCTGGTTTGTCTTTCTGCAGTCATTGTTTTCTAGCCTGGATAGACTTTTGGCACCTGACCGACCATGCCATTGTAGCTTGTGGTATGTAATTTCTTGGCTGTTTGCAATCTCCTCATTCTGCAAAGATTTTGGTATCTAAATATTGAAAAAAGACAAGTTTAAAAACTACATCAAATTTTCTCTGAGTGTAACCAAGAATTTCTCATGGTTGGTATATAGGTATAGATGGTTTTGAGAATGTATCCTTGACACATTCTCCTATAAAACTTCTTGTTACTTGTTAGAAAAGATATTGAGTATTATCATGCATGTGTTTAGCACTTCAGCTTGTACCTTAGTTGCACGAAGCAGGAGCGGAAATAGTTTTTTGAAGTGGGCGAATATAGAAGCTCCCAAGGTTAAGCGTGTGAAAGGAATGTGTACATAAATTACGAAAATTATGTAGCATAGAATATACACTTTCTAAGTACAATCATTTTAGGGAGTAAAAACATGATTCAAGTCCACCATAAGTGAGAAATAGGTTAGTGTTACGATATATGTTTTTTCTTTTCAATATATCGTGACTTGGGCTACATATATGCGTTAAATCTCAATTTATAAAACCAAGTGATGAATCGCTGTTTCTCTATATAAGGATAGTACAAAAGCTCCTATCTTCGTAAGGAGTGGGCTCCCATCAAGCTCCTTTGTTGGGAGCGCATATCGTGATTGATTCAACCTTTTTGGTCGTTTTGGCCTTTTATCACTGGCGGTCAATTATAAATACTTGCAATCGCTCAAATACAAGCGTTAGGTGTATGCAAATAAAAGCATAACGTGTATGCAAGCCATCCCATCTGTACTTCCAGGGGCTGAGCTATAGTGAATCTTTTGACCTGGTTTTAGTGAGCTTATGCAAAAACTAAAAAAGAATTTTTAAAAGTAATTCTGTTCACCTCAACTCCTGACTCTCTGAATTACCTGACCTTCAAAACTAAGCGCAAGTTTATATTGGCAGGGTTTGTCTCTTAGCATTTCATAAAGCTCTAGCAGATCATCCACGGGATCCTTTGGTGGTTGCTGCATTTAGCATTGCTGTACATTGTGGTGGGTCCTTATCAGAAGCTGTAAAAATCGCAAGGAGGATCTCCGAACCACATGACGGGAGCTTTAATGAGTTGTTAGAACCTGGAAGTATAGACTCAGATGCTATGTTGATTGGTGAGGTCATCGATCTCGCGGAATCAACAATAGCTGCATTAGACAATATGACTGATGAGCATTCTGTTTCCCAAGCCATGATGGCATACCCACAGGCACCATATTCAGATTTGGTAAGCATCCATCTCGTTACTTAATGTACGATCCATCTCGTTACTTAACGTCCGTTTTTAAGCTAACTAATTTTATTCAGATATAAAAGTTGATTGGATTTTTTTTTTTTCCCCCTGTTCTGTTCTGTTCTGTTCTGTTCTTCTTCTTTTTTTCAGTTGAAATAATTTATTTTTCTTTGTAAGAGGACTTAGTTACAGAACCTCAAAATTTTTGTAAGTGCTTCAAAGAGTAGAATTGAAGGGTGCTGAAAATGAACATACAAATCAGTCTGTTAACATTAAGGTGATTTCGGGCTTTTTTGGCTTTTTGGCCTTTTTTTTACAGAAAATTGGTCTAAAGGCCAAGTTTGGGGCTTTAAATGGTGTTTAGTCCAGCTTAATTTATTTTAATGCATCCAATACATTAATAGAAAATTTTTGAGGGCTCAAGGACAATAGACAAAAATACCCTTAATGAAACCCATCATTCACGCGCACCATGTCTGTCTTGTTGACCGGCTAAAACCCATCAACCCGTCACTTTTCCCACACGTGACATTACCTATGGAATGAATTGTCACTTTCCCGACATGGCAGGACAAAATGAATTGTCCCTTTCCCCGACATTTGTGACCCACTCTTGGTCTCTCTCTCTCTCTCTCTCTCTCTCTCTCTCTCTCTCTCTCTCTCTCTCTCTCTCTCTCTCATGCATGTGTGGGACAAAATTGATGGGATGAGGCAAAATTAATTCTCTCTCTTCAATTTTGGGGGTGGGTTTAATTTTGGGATTCAATTTTAGGGGGTTTAGGCTCTTTGGGGTAGGATATAATGGGTTTAGGCAGTTAGGGTGCACTTTTCAATTATAGGGTTTTAGTTGTTTAGGCACTTTCATAGGGTACCCTAGCGTTTTAGGCACTTTCATAGTGTACCCTAGGGTTTAGGCACTTAGGGTGCACTTTCCAATTATAGGGTTTTAGTTGTTTAGGCACTTTCATAGGGTACCCTACGGTTTAGGTTTAGGGTGCACTTTCTAATTATAGGATTTTAGTGGTTTAGGCACTTTCTTAGGGTACCCTAGGATTTAGGCATAGGCACTTTCATTAGGTTTGGGGGTTTAGGCACTTTCATTGGCTAGTGGGGGCATTTTTGGAATGTGTAGGTGATTTGTCCTCTTGGCATTAAAAAAAAAGTTGATGTCCTTATTGAAGTAAAGACCCCTTTACTATGTCCTTCCCAAAAACGGACCCTTTTTTTACTAGTTTTCAAGAATTCCAACGGAAGTCATTCTCCTCACATATCATCAACCATAAAGCCCAAATAGCATAAACAACCTAACTTTTGTCTATAGCTTAAAGACCAAAAAGATAAGAGAAACAGCACCTTGCCAGAAGCTATGCTTGAATCTCAAAAACAGATAGAAGCCTCTCTCTCTCTCTCTCTCTGCCAATCATCCGTTACTTTGACAGCAATAGTTTCACATGAAATTCTTCTCTTTTTGAAAGCCTTTGAGCTTCTTTGAATGTGGTGATGTGCAAATTTTTGATTCTCTACTTTGATTTTCAGGTCTTTATATCTTTTGCACTATCCGAAAAGGTATGTATGGTATTTCAGTGTGTCAGAAGAGGCAAGGAAAAGGGATTTGTTCCGAAAGGAGGAAGTAAGATCAATTACGAGTCTTTAGCTTTGGGAACACTTAATGAAGTCCGACACGTGTTTGCAAGGATTGTTTTCGACACCGTTTACCCTCCACAGCTGAACAAAGCAAATACTCAATGAATGGAATTACCATTCAGTCTTCCGGCATTGGATACAAGTTTGCGTAAATGATGAGACTGGTATGAAATGAAATCTGCTGCAGTAAGGGGATCCAGTTTTGGTTTGGTCTGTCGGACAGTGGCAGAATCGTGGTCTGGTTTTATCATTAGATAGAATCGAAGAAAGATGCAATTGGAGCTTATCGACATAAATGAATCAATTTAGATACACGACCAAGCGGTGTGTTTTGCGTAAACATTCTTTTCAAAACCCTAACATGTGGCGATAGATCCATTGTGAAAGAATATGTCTCTGGTTTTCGAATGCGAGGAATTTAAAAGATGATCTTGATGGCCCGGAGACGAGAAAATTCAAAAGTTCGAAGTCAGAAAGAAGATTACAGATTTATTACTGCTGATGGATTAATCAGTAGAAGAAAATGGGTACCATGGAGGCTGTATTTTATTGCCAATTTAAACACTGATGAGTGCACTTGATTTTTTGATAGAATAGTACAGCTCGAATTGAAGTCTATTGGTTTAGGGGCTTTGTTTCTTGAAACTTTGAAGACTTTTGTTTTGCTTTTGTTGCATCCATATGGTTCTGTGATTAAGCGATATCAGAGAGGGTTTTGCAACGATTATTATTAAGTACATCGTTGTTTTGTTTTGGGTTTTTATTTTATAATCGGGTGTAATAAATTAGTTTATGTATACCTCGACTAATTCGGGATCCTTAAGCTTACTAGTAATTTACATTCTCTCACACAAGACTAGGGCTGATAAACGAACCACACCACTTGAGCTTGTGTTTGCTCGTTAAAAGCTCGTCTAAGGTCAATTTGTTACATAAACAACCACAGCTTGAATATCTTTTGAAGCTCGTTAAGTGTTCGAACCAAGTTCGAACAAAATACGGCTCTTTCGACTTATCATATTTAAGAAGTTCAAGCTACCCAAGATTGGTTCGATTAAAGCTTGTTTGAGATCGGTTCGTCTCATAAACAAACCAAGCTCGAACAAATTTTAAAGCTCGTTAAGTTTTCAAATCAAGCTTGAACAATCAATTATTCGGTTTTTTTATTAGTACATTTACCCATATGATACAAATATTGAGAATAGATAACTATGTAGAGGCTCAAGATAAGCATGTGATAGAAATACTTTGTATACTATGCTAATTGTGAATTGGGAAACCCCTAAAAATCAGCAGAACCTTTCCTGAAGGAGAGGGTCATTGATGTTTGGAGTTCTTAAGCATGTAGGACGCTCATAAATCATAAGTATTGGAAAAAAAAAAAACCTAATTTCATTCAATCAAATATTGCTCCGATGGAGGAGTGCAGTGAGCAGGCTTCTTCCCATTCACGGTGGTGGGACAGCCACAATAACCCCAATCAGTCTCAATGGCTTCAGTCCACTTTAACAGGTCTCTCTCTCTCTCTCTCTCTCTCTCTCTCAGAATGTTTGGTTGTCCAAGTCTAACCCCAAAACTTTGTTACTATTAAGTCATATAAAATAGTAAAAAGAGATAGAAGTAAAAAAAACAAACAATATTTATATTGTGCTTTTAACTTGAATTACATCAAAAAATCAAAATCAACAAGGTCTCCAACCGGGATTCTCCAAGGCGCCGGCTATCGTCTTCAAAGTTTTGAGTTCGAATGCGGTCGTACCATCATAGACAAGGGAAGCTTTCATGTTTTTCTCTTAGTTTTCGAAGGGACTTTTTTCGTTTGATCTGATACTGTTTTTTTTTTTGTGGGGTTCGTAATTTTTTTGGTTAGGTTTACAAAGGGGAAAAGATTTGTCCCACGGTCAGGTGTTGATCAAGCCCAGGGGCCGTGTTGCTTACTTTAGGGTCAGGGCCCTCTGCAGTCTCTCTCGACAATAAATATACATATGTATATATATTTGTATGTATAAATAGCATATGGTGTACACAAGGAGCCGATCATATCGAACGATACTGTAGTGGAAATTGGATATAGCAATAGTAAATATTAAGAAGTAATATTTGAAGAGCACCTAATCTCGTTGTCAGGAGTTAAAAACGAACCGATACGTGACGAGACATTGTTAACATACTTGCGGTTTTCCAGTCTTACCAATATAAAAATGGGGGTGTAACAATCTTGGTTGGCCAAGAAAATGATAGGTAGCAAGTAGCAACCGGTAAGCTAAGTAACTACTAACTACAGCTATTTAAAATTTTGATTAGATATTTAATCAAAATTGACTTACTTGGAGGCTTAAGGGCATCTTCAACCCACCCTCCATAACTCCATTTTTGTCTCCATTCCTCCATTTTAAAGGAAAACCTCTCCCCAACCCATTCTCCATTTTGCTCTCCATTTTGGAGGATTGTTTTTCACCCTCCAAATATGAAAGATCAAAAAAAATTGAAGGATCACCTCCATTTCACTTTTCATCATGTCCAAATTCCTCTCATGTCCTTTTTTTTTGTCCTCACCCTCTAATGATACAACCAATATGTTTTAGAAATGGAGGAATGAAGTTTATTGGGTTGGAGCTTACATAAATAGTAAAATCCTTCAAATTCACTTTTTGGATATAAAATTATATTCTGATCCTCCAAAATGGAGGAATGAAGATTATTGGGTTAAAAATGCTCTAATGGTGACACCCACTTTATAGATATCCAAATGATTATTAAACACAACAGTCACTTTCTCCCCAAATTTTCGTATGCTAGCGTAGGAGGAACGAGCTCGGCTGGTTGAGCTATTGAAACCTAGTTCGACTAGGGGTACGATTAGGGTGCACAGATCAGCGCGTAGAGTCCACTTTCGGGTTTCACACAAATACTCTGAATCATTCATTAATTTTAAAATAATTTTTCGTCGTGTGACCTTGTAAAAAGCATGATCAAATGTTATTGCCAGACCATGAAGTACGACTATACTCTTTTCCTATGCCTGAATCTTCTAGTGGTTTTACTTGATGATGTTTTTGTTTTTGTTTTTGATAATTATATGGGTACCGACCCATGTGTTCAGAAAATGTACTGGCTCTGCTCGGGGACCTACTTGTGGGTCTCACACGAATGATCCGAGCCATTTTTTGAATGAAACAAGGGAGATTTTGGATCAAGCACTTATGCACGTCCGATTGAACTGATTTATCGCGGAGCCGCTCGGATAATCATTCTAAGATGAATAAACAGCTCGAATCATTTGTGTGGGACCAACCGAGGATGGTCGGTACATTTTCTGTGCATTTTCATCTGTACCTGCAGTTGGGTCCGTTTGTTTTCTTTACAAAACATGCATCAAATTTTACTGTCACGCCTTTTTATGTATGTCAAAAGCTTGTGATAAATATGCAGATTTGGATAAGAAAACCAAGATCATGTTGAACCTCTTAGAAGAAGATGGTGATTCATTTGTCAAGAGAGCTGAAATGTTCTACGAAAAGAAGCCAGAACTGATCAAAATGGTTGAAGACCTCCACAAATCCTACCGTTCTTTAGCCGTAAAATACGACCACCTGCGATCCGATTCCACTGACTTAGGACCTGATCATTCATCAACACCATTGCCAAGTTCCTTCAAACAAGTCCAGCATCCTCGTACCACCAGCACGAGATCTCCCGAAATCACCAAAGTCGAACCACCAAGTTTCCCCAAACAAGAAATTCACGAGCGAAATACAATAAGAGGCATGGACATGAAGATAAAACACATTGGATCTGATCGCGATAGGAGGAAGATTGATTTGGGTATTTCGAAGAGCGAAGATGTGTGGGATGAGTTGATGTTGAAGGCGTCGAAACTGATAGAGGATAATTTGAGGCAGCAGGCTGAGTTGATAAGGAGAAACGATGAGAAGAGGAAAATAATCCAATCACTAAGGACACAAATTAGTAGGCAATTGGATGAGAATAAGGCTTTGAAGAGCCGTATCGCACGGTATACCGATGTTACGAAGCAAAGGCAATCTCCTATGTCGAAAATGAAAGCAAAATTTCTCGGAAAATCGGTACGATGAGGTTGTCCCTCGTCAAACTATAGCATTTGAATTCATGTAACTTCCTGCTGGTTTTCTAGGACATGGGTTGTTTTTCTCATTGGTTAAATGACTAAATTTTTTGGATAGTGAATGATCAGCAGAAGTCATTGTATCCTCTCTAAGGATGGAAGACATCAAAAGGTGCAAATACTCTCCTAAATTTAGTGTTTGGTTGCTTGAGTAGATATGTGTATATACTTGAACTACACGGAGTGATGAAATGGGTAAAGACATACGAAGGTATAGTGGTGATAAGCTATTCTATTACGGTCTTGTTTCCCATTTGATTTTATGGAAAACAAAGCCGTACCTGTTCCCAACTCGATCGCATGTTTGATACGAGATTTTGGGAATGGACTCCCAATCCCGTGGCCGTGGGACCACTAGTCCTCTGTTTGGCAAACTATTCTTGGATTATTGGTACCATGGAATTAATAATCTTCCAAAACATGGGATTGGCCATCTGTTTGGTTCTTTTTACTTAATTGCAACAGAAAATGATTGTGTGCGAGCGTGCCAGAGAAAGCCTTTAAGTCTTCTCTCTCAGATTAACTTTGGAAAACCAAATTTAATCAGACGACTGTGTTTGAATGGTTCGATAACTTCAATTACCTCAACTAAGAGGATTTTTCTTTCAAAATGCAAAAATACAAACCAATTTACTTAGGAAATTAAAGAACAATAAAGAAACAAGGTACTTTGATTAAGAAATCAAAAGTAAACTTACTTCGAAATCTTCTTCAACTTCAAATAGAAAGACAAAACAAACTTCGAACACTGGATTTTTACAAATACTACTTTCATCTACTTCCTAATCTACTTTCCTAAACTACTTCGAACTGAGTCGAATTCCTAAATTACAATTCTAACTACCAAAGAACAAACCAAGCATCATTTTTGCTGTTTGTTGAAGATTTGTCCGGGGGCTTTTCATTCTTCAACTTTTTCTATTTATAAACCTTGCTTGCAATTTGAACTTCCCGCTTCCTCTCTTGACTATGAACTTCATCATTACATTTCAAAAGATTGTTTCTTCCCTCCAAAAGTATTTGAACTTGAATCACTTCGAATTCCCTCCAAAAACTTGAATTTGCACGGTTACTCATTCAAATCACATTTTGCACATGATTAATTTCAAAGTATAACTTTCTTGCACGATCTACTTCATGGGTGATTTGTTTCAACTGTTAACTACCCAGTTTTACATGTGCAATAATATGAAATCCATGCCTTTTAGCAGTTTGTAATGTGGCTTCGAAGCCTATTTCTTTATTTATTTCTTGGCTATAATTGCCAATACTCTTAAACTAGAGGACAATACGATATCGTATTAATCCTCTTGTAACAATATAATCTAGTGTTTTTCATTAATGACATGTTTCCAACGTTTGGAATTTCTGATTACGGGTCAATTAATTACTGGATGTGTTAATTTTTTATGTAAACACCATCCCAGAGAAACTCGTACAAAAATGTATATGTTTAATACAAGGTTTGAGGAATGAGATTGGACTCCCAACCCCGTGTGGCCCCCAATCTTTTGTTTGGATTGGTAAAATGCTCTTTGACTACAGTACCTAGTATTCTTGGTCCTTCAAAAATAGGCCATTGCTCAAAAACAAAATATCCTCTCTCATCAAATAGTGTTTTCATGTAAGGGTGAGTTCTCCAATGGATTTTATCAAGATTTTGATAAAATCAACCCCTTGATTTTATTCATTCGTGAAGACATCTGATAAAATCCGTAGATTTTTTAGATTTTTTAATGCAAAAATCCACAAATTTTATCATATGTATTCACGAATGGATAAAATCAGGGGGTTGATTTTATGAGAACTCAGCCTAAGGTTAAAAACTAAAATCAATGGATTTAATCATATTCCTTATCAGCAAAACAAAAATGCAATTAAGGATGAGTGTTCCATTTCCTAAAACTCCTTAACACGAATTTCGAGACGGGTCACTCTTCTCATATGTATCAGCTACTTTTAGAAGTTTTAACATTTTTAACTAAAAACAGGAAACTCATCCTAATAATACCATGCTTTCAATCCTGTAAAGATGAACATAGGGAAAAAAAATTATCTCCTATCTCACTCGTATCCCACTTTATCACCAATCCTAATCACAATCTCACCTCATTACGAATCCCCCAAAATCACATCTCGTATCGAACAAGTCCATCTCTAGAAAAAAACCATTCTTAGATGGACTGAAGAATGTTTGAATTTATCCAATAAATTGGAAGTTTCAATCCAAAACAAGCGTTAGAATTTCTCGTTTTTAAGTCCAATCCAAAAAATTGGATAAAGACAAATTTTAAAAGTGATTTTTGGCACCCGACTTATTTGGGAAAACTCTAAAATCTTGTGTCGGTGAGGGCAGTGTTCTAATGTATGATTTATACTACATTACAATTTACAATTGTCCATTAGATTAGGGACATAACCATAGTCATATCGAAATCAATATGTTACTATCCAAATCAACCGTAATTTCCGTTCCACTTTAAGGTTACATTAATGTGGTAGTTAACAAAAAACTTTTTTGTTAGGTCTTTCATCGTCATTAGTTTTTACTTCAACCATTGAGGATAAGTTTTAGGGTTGACAATCATATCCATCCCACCCCGAATCCGCCATGCTCCGCCTTTAACGGAAAGGTTTTTTCCCTTTCTCCTTAATTAAAGATTAGGAGACCCGCCCCTATATATGTGTATACGTATGAAATAACATTGTAACCCTTATATTTACATTTAATTTTGAAAGTAGCACAATATATACGAAGAAAATCTTTAATTTTAGATTTCGGGAAACTTCATACCATATTTTTTCTATTTTTTTTGTTGGCAATAGCTTGTGATGGATGTGCTTATGAATGATGGTTGCCCATGATCGAATATGTTAGACAAATGAGAGGGGAAAAAAAAAATGGGGCGGTGCGTGTAGGGTAGGGTAAACTCATTTCCCGACCAGATAGGATATGGAGGTAGTTTTCCATTACCCAGTCAGTGTAGAGGCGGGAAAGGGGAGTTTGCCACATTTAGAGTAGGGGTAGGGGTAGATCAAAACCCGCCCTTACCCTTCATGTTGCCACCCCTAATAAGTTTCTCATAAAGGCCCGTCTATAATTTATGGATTTTAAATTCATTGTTTTTGTTATTTGAATTTTTTTTGTTGATATTCATGAGGAGAATGATCTATTTCGTAATCTGTATTTTTATTGGCTTTAACTTGTTTATACCATTAGGCATAATTTGGGACATGGTTACGTGATATTCTAGGACCATATATATAATCATAAGAGTGGCGAAGTCTATATGATCTGTATAATAATTGAGACCTTTGTTGAGGTGTACGCAAACTGACCGAAACATTCAGTTATCAAAGAAAAATGATCGAGGGCCTTAAAGCGCCACGGAACCATGCATTTTGAATGAGCACATAATAAGAGTTTCGAAAATGCTATGGGTACAACATCGGAACACAATAATAAATAAATAAAAAGTTACTCCTACTTTAATTAATTTTCTTTTTGTTGAACAAAACCTCACCCAAATAATGAGAGATTTGGTGAGTAATCCACTGTAATCCAAGTGGTTTCTTCTCTTTCCCTCTCTCTTACTCCGTCACCGTCACTCTCTCTCTCTCTCTCTCTCCATCGCAGACATTTTGCTGAATTGCATCTCACTCGATCCACTCCACACGCAGACGTATAAACCAAACTTCTTCTCTTATCTCTAAAAACCACTCTCACCAACACCTATAAAATGTCCCTTAGACAAACCGACGCTCCAGTCTCACTCCACAAATGGGGCTCCGATCCAACCACCGCCGCCGCCGCCGCCTCTCCGACAATGTCACCGTCTTCGCGCCACCACCACGCCCGGTCCGCCTCCGCCACCGGCATTTCCAACGTCAAGCGAAATCAGAACTTCGCCGCCAAAGCTGCTGCACAAAGACTGGCTCAGGTCATGGCTTCTCAGGCCGCCGATATCGACGACGATGAGGAAAACGACGTCATTGACGAGTTTCGATTCGGTTTAACGAGAAGTAACAACAACGGCAGTAGTAGCATTAAGCCTGTGGTTCCGTCTACTAGATCTGCTTCTACTGCGGTAATTTCAGTCCACTTGAGTCTGTGATTTTAGCTGCATTTTGATTTGTTGCTTAAAAGGATAGTTTTTTTCTATGCTGTGTTTTTTCTCTAGTTGTGATGACTGAGAATTGTGTCGATAACTGTTTTTTGGAATAGGGAAGTCAAACACTATGAGTTTGGATTTGGGATTGCCGTTCAATTTAGTTTTCATTCTAGTTCAATGCACCTCCCTTTCAGTTAGATCCACATATATCTAGAGGAATGCAGCTTCTTCCTAGCTTGATTGTGCTTCCTCAAGTCAAATACAGTTAAAAAAAAAAACCATTAAAAAAAATAATTTGAATACAGTTGAGGGAGAGTAATGCAGGTTCTTCATAGCTTGGATTCGGTTTAATTTGCACTTCCCTTCTTTTTCTACCTATATGTATGGAGAGAGAGAGTTCGCAGCTCTTCATAGCAAAGATTGTGCTTCTTCAAGTTTAGATACAGTTAAATAAGGTTAAAAATAACTAATCATTTGAATACGTTGAGAGCATAGCTGTTAAGGGTGAGAGGCGCGCCGAGGCGCAAAGTTCTGAGGGGTTTAGGCACGAGGAGTGGGCCTTTCTGAAGCTTGAAATTTTTTTAGATCTCTTTAATCTTTCAAACCAAGCCCAAACAAGCGCTCGTTCGGCTTATGATGTGTTCAAAATTCAAGCTACTCGAGATCGACTCATGCTTGGATCAATTAAAGCTTGTTCTGTCTCTTACACAAGCTAATCTTGAACATGTCTTGAAGCTCATTCAAACTTGAACAACTATGTTTGGGCTCGTTTATCAACCCTACAGTTGATGGAGAGAGAGAGAGTAATGCAGGTTCTTCGTAGCTTGGATTCTGCTTCGTCAAGTTCAAATATTGTTAAATACCACTGAGCAATTACATGAAGCCTATAGTTCCGTCTAGTAATAAGTCTACTAGATCTATTTTCCCTGGGGTAATTTCAGTCCACTTGAGTCTGATTATTGCAGCATTTTGACTTTGTGTCTTTTTGTGGGGTAGAATTTGCTAATGCTGTGTTCTCTCTCATGATAGTTGAAAATTGTGTCGTTACAACTTTTGTGGAGTGATTCATGCAAAATCAATCACATTGAGTTTGGATTAGGATGTGGAGTTAGTGTTAAGTTGTTAATGGCCTGTGGGGAGAAGGTTTACGGGTCTTAGTGTTCATTCTGGACCTCTGGTTCAGTGCATCTGCCTTTCAGTTAGATCTACATGTATCGAGAGAGAGAGAGAGAGTAGTGCAGCTTCTTCGTAGCTTGGATTATGGTTCCTGAAGTTCCAATACAGTTATGTAGTGTTAAAGTGACTAGTCATTTGTATACGGTTGAGAGAGAGCAAGAGAAAAGGGGGAGATCCATTAAAGTAACTAATCATTTGACTACGGTAGAGAGAGAGAGAGAGAGAGAGTGTAACGCAGCTTCTTCATAGCTTGGATTGTCATTCCTCAAGTTCAAGTTCATAGCTTGGAGAGAGAGAGAGTGTGTGTGTGTGTGTGTGTGTGTGTGTGTGTGTGTGTGTGTGTGTGAGAGAGAGAGAGAGAGAGTAATGCAGGTTCTTCATAGTTGGATTGTGCTTCCTCAAGTTCAGATACAGGAAAATATCGTTTAAAAATACAACGGATTAAATACGGTTGAATTGCTTGGATTGTGTTTCCTCAAGTGGTAATGACCAATGTTATTAAGCTGCAGTGAGGAAGTTTCCAGCTTTTGAAGTAAGCGTTAGTTGGAATAATCATTGCAATTCATCAAGATAATTGTGCAATTAGTTGGGTTTGATGTGGTGGTGTCAATCTTAAAAGAAGGCTAATTGGATGTTCTTGTGTTGTCCTTAGTTAGCTCAGAACTTTGTAGAGGAAACTCCTTCAGTTCGGTCAACGTCAGCTGGAAGGCCGTCGATGCCTATCCGCACAATGCCATTGGTGCCGCCAAGTAGAACATTAGTGAAGACTCCACTTCCTATACCACCAATCGATCCTCCGACTAATAAAAGGTCAAAATTTTAAAATTCTTCCTTATTGTCTTTTAATTTCATTGTCTTGTAGTTAAGTCTCCGTGTTTTTAGAACTATAGTCCCAGCCACCTATGAAGCACCGACACTTCTAGAGGTAGCCGTATCGGCGTGTTGGACACGGCGGGATACGTATGGGACACGCCACGTGGCGTGTCCCCCAATTTTTTTGAATTTTTTGACGGGGACACGGCAGGGACACGTGGGGGACAGGCAGGGGGCAAATTATAATTTTTTTTTTTTAAATCTAAGGTCAATCTGTAATTTTTTAATTTTCAGGGGTCAAATTGTAATTTTTTTTAAAATTTTGGGGTCAAACTGTAATTATCAATTTTAAAGTTTTTTTTAATTTTTTTATTATATATATATATATATATATATATAATTTTTTTTGGGAAATCCAAACCGTCCAATGTGTTCAAAAGGTGTTTTCAAGGGTCCACGCGGAAAATCTTCAAAAAAAAAAAAAAAACCTGGAAGGGCTTGATCCAAGCAGTTTTTCGCAAAAACTGTATTTCGGATCGTAAAAAAAAATGCTCGGATCACGGAGGTCCGGAAGTCCGGAGTCCGGATAGGAAGTGGAACCTATATATATATACAATTTGCTTCCCGTCCAAGATCCCGGATTTTTAAAAAATCCACACCTCATAGATCCCGATCGAATTTCGACGATCCAAACCGTCCAATGTGTTTAAAAGGTGTTTTTAAGGGTCCCCGCGAGAAATCAGCAAAAAAAAATACCGGGAAGGGCTTGATCCGAACAATTTTTCATAAAAACTGTCCATATCCGTATCCGTGCTACATAGCCGGCTACCAAAGATAGAACTCTGCATATGATTGAATAGACTCTATGCTATTGCTTAATTGATTACCGAAAGAAGTAATTCCATATGTGCGTTCATAGATCCCCTTTCATGTACTCTGGTGAATGCTCTCTTGGTTGGCCTATTCCTTAGAGCATATCGTGCTTACACTATACTGAAACTTATTTACTGTAGATTTACTTCCGATATGGGGCAGATGAACTTGAAAGATACAGGAGATCAACGGGAGGCGTCTGCCCTTCATGATGAAGTATGTTAGTATAGCTTTCCATGTAAACATAATCTCAACAATTTTTTTTCCATGTCAACGTGAACCTTACATCTGAATATACATTAAGAGGAGGATGGTCTGTTTTCTATGCTTGAAGATTCTCTTGCGAATCTAATTTCTTCACATTCTGCAGCTTGATATGCTACAAGAAGAGAATGAGAATATTCTTCAAAAGGTGCAATTTTTCGTTTTTCCATCTTTTGTTCTTTCTCAAAAAAGATAAAAATAATGAAAATAGTAGTAACATTACCTTCTTTTTTCTATAACACCATGGCCACCAATCATATAGCCTGTCCAAACATGCTATCCATGGCTAATTATTGTTAGGTCGGACTGTTTCTAATTGCAGCTTAAGCTTGCAGAAGAGGGTTGTGAGGAAGCAGAGGCCAGAGTTAAGGAGCTTGAGAAACAGGTTATGGATTTATTATAGTATGTTGCACTGCAGAATGTAATAGTGCGGCACCTTCTAACTAGAAGTCTTTCTATGAATTATTTTACAAGATTTAGTTCCCTCTATTTTGTAGAATGCATGCTTCTAGATATTTTCTTCCTAGTGGATGTTATACTGGAATTTGTACATTTTGAAACACTTATTCACTTCTATGATACTGTGGAAATGTTCCAAATGTATTTCCTACAAATTCCTCTAAATAATTAGTCGTGCTTTTGACTTTCTAAAGTTACTGTTGAGTTTTTCCCTAGTTTTCCTCGAAATAAATCATATTTAGAGCCTGTTTATTAGCCGGATTAGTTTGGGGGGCTTAAAATAAGAAGGGCAGATAAGGCGAGGATATGGTAGGAGGGAGGATTAATATAAAAAGGAGAGATTATTTTTATACTCAGTTTGGTTAATATTTTGTATGGGGGGATAAAATTGGGTATGAAAATGAATTTTGAAGAGTAAGCAAGTAATCGAGTAATTGTGAAAGGGGGACTAATTATGGATAGGGTTGGTGGTAGCCATAAATAATCCTTCCGCGAGGGGATTAAATATACCCTGGGATAAATAGTCCAAGCATGTGTGCCAACCAAACACCGGATTAATTAGTTAATTAGTTGGGCCAAAGAGTCAATCCAATTAAATAATGCAGCTAACAAACAGGCTCTTAGTGTTAAATTTCCCACAATGCACATTTGTTTACGTGACGTTCTCAAAAAGCATTTGTTGTATTAAGAAATACATTCAGCCTAAGAATTAGCAAGTATATGATATTTCTTTTAATGCCAATGAAAGATACAAGTCAAAATTTATTCGATCGGAACATATACATCATGTTCTAGATTCCTGCCACTTACCTGCTCTGCCTAATTTTGATACTGAATTTTTGCAATTCAATTCTGCTTCCTCAGGTAGCTGCTCTTGGAGAAGGAGTTTCTTTAGAAGCAAAATTATTGAGCAGGTATGCCGGTAAATGATTGCCTTCTATGTCACTCATCTTTGGAGTATTTGTTCTTCTTGTAGCAGTTTCTGTGCCATTTTGATTATCTTGTATCATGTTAATCACTTGCAGGAAGGAAGCTGCATTGCGTCAAAGAGAGGTGGGTGGCTTGGTTGAGTTATTTCTTTATTTCAAACAAAGGTTTATTGATGGACCGCTCAGTTTGTTGTCTGTAAATTGACATAGGCCACGTCGCATCTGAGTGGAAGAATTTTATATTTAAGCATATTTGGTTTGGTGTTCTGGACAGCACAAATAGAATGGAGCTTTTCATTGCTTACATGTCATAAGCCTTTACGATTGACTTGCTAGTCTTATTTCATTTGCCTGATATTCTTCTAGCATAACGAAGAATCTATGTATTATCATAGGCTGCTCTTAAAGAAGCTAAGCATACAAATGATGGTGTAGATGAGAAAATCACATCCCTTCGTTCTGAACTTAAGGTAATAATGCTTCCACAGATATTATTCATTATATTGTATACTTCTTGTACAAATTAGTGGATCTTCCGCTACTACGTGTGTGTTTTTTTTTTTTGCTTGAATCAGAAAGTGAAAGCTGAGGCTGCAGCTGCCATGGACCAGCTTCAGGGAACTGAATCTGAAGTTAAAGGTCTTCGCTCAATGACACAGAGGATGGTTTTAACACCAAGTGAAATGGTATGTTCTTTCATTGTTGCTTGATGCCTACTCCTATCAATTCTTTCCAAAATTAAATTTACCAGCATATCACAATGCAGGAAGAAGTTGTTCTAAAACGGTGTTGGCTCGCACGTTATTGGGGTTTAGCTGCACGACACGGTAATCTACATGTTACAGTTACTCAAATTAAACATGAAATTTCATTTTTTGACCGAAACAAAATAGGGGGGAAAAAGTTAATGTGTACCTTTAGTTACTAAATTTATCCAACCTAAATAGTTAAGACTAAAGTGAATGAAGTTCCCGTGTTATTTATTTCCTTGACCCCTGGTTGGACTGCTTTTGTATGTTGAGATTCACATATGGATTGATCTTTTCTGCTGTCATTCCCTCTTCTCTCTCTCTCTCTCTCTAAAAAACAAGCCCTCAAAAGCTTCAAAATTTTGGACTAGGTGCTTACAAAGTACCTTTCTTTGTCTTTGAAATTCCCCATGAAGTAATAGCCTTGAACTTGCATCTTAGGGGTTTCAAAAACACTGGGCTTTCCATCTAATTAGAATGTATGCGTATCTTGTGTCAATTAGCTCTGCGTTCTTTTAGCTGTCTGAATAAATCGCTTGTTAATTCCTGCTTGGTCTTTAGTTGTTTACGTGATTGGGATTTCTATCATAGTTTATTCTCTCTAACCAGATTCATTCCATCACAATATTCCTTTGTCCTTCAGGAATTTGTGCAGATATTGCAGTGTCAAAGTACGAGTACTGGTCATCTTTGGCACCTCTTCCTTTAGAAGTTGTTCTTTCTGCAGGGCAAAAAGCGAAAGAGGAATGCTGGGATAAAGGTTAGCAACTATATCTTCATTTAAATTTCATATTATAAAGGTAGCAAATTTTCTAGGGATAGCACCTCTTTAGTCGTCGTTGAAGCCTTTTTATGTCCAATGTTGAGCAGGCGATGAGAATCCTGAGAGGAGCAAACTTTTTGAGGACTTTGATCTAACTGGAGAAGGGAACATAGAAAGTATGCTTAGTGTCGAAATGGGCTTGAAGGAACTTGTGTCATTGAAGGTTTCCCTCTGAAGTACAAGTTTTTTTTTTTTTTTATTAATCTTCTGCGCTTCACAGTAGTTTTGATTTTTCAAACCAGGCCGCCTCATGTTCTTCAACAGTAGCTGTTTTTAATATACTCCCTCCATCCTAAATTTCTTGTCCACTTTTACCATTCACGACACCTCAAAATTATTTCTATTTTCAAATGTATTATGTTATACATATTTAATATGGATCTTGTTTTATAGTTCTTGATGAGTTCTATTAAACAAAATTTTCAAAATTATAAAAAAATATTATATATCGAAAGATGTAAGCAATTGGAAAACGGCACGCATGCCAAAAAAATGGACAATAAATTTGGGACAGAGGGAGTAGTGTTTCTTTTGTGGAAGTATGGAGGTACCTACTTACATTTTCTATGGTTGCTTTTTCAAGGTTGAGGATGCCATAGTGCTTGCACTGGCACAGCAGCGGCGTGCAAATGCAGCTCGACTATCCAATTCAGGTTTGTCATATGCATGCTGCTGACATGCTTGATGGCTGATACCTGCTTAAATTGATAAGCTCCATCACAGTTATGTGGTTTCTCTTTGAAAATGGTAGCTTTGTTCATGAACAGGTCCTCTCTTCAGTGAGGCACTTAAATGTTGTCCCATGTAGACTTGTGTGTTGCAATGTGTTGGATAATTGACAATCTTAGTTTTTATTAACTGAGGTTGCTCTTTTATCAAAACTCTAGTCCAAAATTACTGTCTTTGAATAGGTTGGCCCAATTGCCGAGGGGAAATATTGGTGAACTGGCAAAACTATTGATGCTGGGTGAAATCTAGGAAAACCATATTTTAGTTTTTAGTTGTTTAGAACTATTATTTCATTTAGTATGTTTCCATTTAGCAAGAATTTTCTTGAAGTATTTATTTTCATAATTTCATTTGATCTAGTATTCATATTTTGTTGGTTGCTTGGTCAAGAAGAGAGCCTCTCTTGTTTTCCTTATTTCTGATAATCTTAGGATTCAACAGACTTGTAGAAGAGTTGTCATTGTTCATGACCTGATATTCTCATCTTGTTCATGTTTCGATGCTGCATCAACTACCCTCCTAGTAAATTTTTGTTGTTCGTCGTAAGGGTGTTTCCTCTAATCCACGCAAAATTTCCCAGGGATTAGGGTCACCCTTTTCAAGAATACTTCCTCTTCCATAAAGCGATGCGGACAAATTCGAGTTGTTGAAACATAGCTTCGCCTATGGTTAAAAAAGCTCCCATAACTTCTAAGTTTTTGTTTCCCATGTCCAAACTCCAGGCTCATTTTTATGTTGGGTATTCCAGTTTTTCATTGAGCACGTTAGCCAATCTCAAGAATGTCCGATATGTTCTAGATTATGTTTGGGGGTTAGTTAATTAAGAATGGAGAATAATCTTTGAAGTTAAAGTTGTTTATTTCTTTGAGGAAGTCTATCGGTACATGAAGGGAAATTACAATTTCTCAGGTTCCATGTTACTTACTGAAATAACTTGTTCTTTTGTTAACTTATTTGTTTGTTTCTTTCATATGCAGATATCAAGTCACCTGGGGACCCAAAGTATATGGATGCTGTTGGTATGTTGTTCATTTTGTATGCTTTAGAGTTTGTTTAGTGTAGTTTACCACGGCATTTTTCTATAAAAGCAACAATGCACTGATATTCCGGAACAGTATTACTACCTTTTATTGTTGAGTAAATTGCGATGTCCAACACTCTATTGAGGGATTCTCGTTGTATAAACTTATAGGACGCTAATCACCTCAGATAGATGTGACCTTCCCGCAAAATTTCATTATTTCAAACTTTTCCTTTGTCATGATTTTGTTATCCTTCACATTTTTGGTCTTCCTCTGGACATCGAAAATGGGAGTCAGTTGCTGTTTCTGTGCTTGTCCCCTATTAACCAAGTACAGTCAAACTACTTAGTTTGAACCAGCAAAAATCATGTTTGCATATTATGTCATCATGAGACAACATATTTGTACAGAGGAACCATTTGCAGAATGGCCCAATGTATATTCTCTGACATCCTATTCTGTTGTGAGGAAAACTCAAATATGAAGATTTGCTTAAACTTTTGTTTATTGCATTATCATCATCCAATTCCATGTAAAAACTTTGCTGAACATAGCATTAGGTATCAATCAATTTCACAATGAACCTAAGTTGAACTTTGAAGTCTTTTTTTCCCTGCAGAACTGAGTGCGGAAGAGTCTGAAGATGTTCTTTTCAAGGAGGTATGGGATTTGTATCTTACTTACCATTGCTTGTACTATCACACTAACTTGAGACATTTCACACTCCTCCAGTAGCTTGCCAAAGAGCATGTTTCACTTGGTTGTAAAATCTAGTTATGGTGCTTCATCAATGTATGGTATTTTTATTTCTGTATTTACTCATGTTGTTTAGTGGGTAGAAGCAAACTTCATTTTTCCGTGTAACTATTGCTGGGATTCTGATAAGATAAATATACTTGCTATGAACTACGTAAGTAAATTAAATCTCAACTGAGAACCTGAACAAAGTAAAGTTTCATACTTTCTAGCTGCCTTGTCGACAATATGGATATTCTACAATCTACATCATTTCATGAGAGAGATGTGTTACATGTGGAGATTTTGTTAAGTTAGGGGTTGATATGTTAGCTTTATTTCTTCCTAGGGGTAGTCTTGTACTTGTACCTTTGTCTATATATATAGTGAAATGAGAAAGGGGGAGCCCTAACACCTCACATATTCACAAACCAGTTCTCTCTCTCTCTACGTTATCTTTCATGGTATCAGAGCTTTGATCATGGACTGGGCTTGATTGAGAGCCTTACGTTTGTGACTTTCTTTGACGATTGATCGTCTGTGAGTGTTCATTTTATGAGTGGATCGAGTGAGAGCTGTTTTACAGCATCAATGATACCTCACGCTACTTTTGCATCGATCAATGGTGCCTCACGCTACTGAGTTCTCTACTTCTACCACTGGGTCTTCACTCCGGCGACCCTCGTCTGACGTCGACGACCTCCGGCGACCCTTCGTCTGACGTCAGCGACTTCCAGTGACCCTTTTCTGACGTCATTTCCTGTTGGGTTCTGCTCGAAATCACTGTACAGTGTCCGACGACCACTGTACAGCCTCCGACGAGGCTCGACGGCTTTCGGCGACCACTGTACAGGTGCTATTTGGGTTTTTTTTGGTCGATTTAGGTCAGATTTGTTTGGGTAAGCCTCTGGTATACTCAACATTGTTCGGGTAACATCTGTCTGTGCTCAATAACTTCTGTTGGAGATCAAAACTTATTGTATTTGCCCCTTTAAGGTATCTCAGACATCACCTGAGCTATTTTTACCTATTTTCCCCATTTTGAGATATGTCAGAGACACCTAGAGTGGCTTCTGGCAGTGCGAAGAATGAAGGGAGCCATTTTGTGACTCAAAATAATGCTCCACTGAATATTTGTCCTATTAAGTTACCATCCAACTATTTGCTTTGGTCTCGGAGTTTTACCTTGGCCATCACTGCCAATGGTCTGTTGAAATTCATCACAGGGCCTGTTCCACCACCAGAAGCTACTAATCCAAATTTTGTGACATGGACTACTCAAAATGCTCAAGTCCTAACATGGTTATTCAACTCCATGATACCCACCATCAGTCATAACTACTTGTTTCTTGACACTCCACATAAGGTGTGGACTTCTGTGGCCCAAACCTATTCTCGAAAGGGTAATGATGCTCAGGTTTTTGAGTTGAGAAGGAGACTTCGGGGGTTGGACCAAAACCATAGGTCCTTAGCCGGGTACTATGCAGATTTGAATGGAGTTTGGCAAGAACTTGATTACTATAAGAGCTTTCACCCTGCTTGTTCTGTTGATGTCACTGCATATCAACACATGGTTGAGAAATACCGTCTTTATGATTTCTTGGCGGGCCTTGATGTGGAGTATGACCCTATTCGAGTGCAGGTCTTGGGCCGTGTTCCTTTTCCCTCTTTAAGAGAGGCCTATGCCTGTGTTTAGGAGGAGGAGATTATACAGAGTGCTATGGTACATGTTTCCATTCCAGATCGCTCGGCTCTGGTTGCCATTCCTACTCCACGGGATGGTAAGGCTCAGGTTGGGGATAAGAGCAATTCTGTTGATCGTGATTTGCTTCAGTGTGACTATTGTCACAAGACTCGACATACCCGGGAGTTTTGCTGGAAGCTCCATGGGCGTCCCTCTCGAGGACGGGGTGGTAGTCGAGGTGGTGGTCGAGGTTCTCATGCACATGTTTCGGTGTCTATTGTGGAGACCTTGTCGGATTCTAGTGGAGGTCGGTCACATCCTTCAGTCTCAGATAGTTCTCATGGTGGTGCTCTTTCTCAGGGGGAGTTACAGACTCTACAGACTCTTAGGCGTCTTATGACCAGGCTTGACTCTCCATCTACTACAGCTTCTACTTCCACGACTTCTTCCCACTTTGCCCACACAGGTATTCAGACTAGTGTCTTTACTGCTTCATCCTCACTTCCTTGGATTATAGATTCTGGTGCTACTGATCATATGACAGGTTGTTCATCCTTCTTTGACTCCTATTCTCCATGTTCTAGTAAGGATAAGGTCAGAGTAGCAGATGGATCCCTATCTTCGATTTCATGGAAAGGTTCTATAAATTATTCTCCAACCATGTCACTTTCTTCAGTCCTTCATGTCCCAAGTTTAGCAGTCTTACTCATTCTTTAAACTGCTCAGTGACATTTTTTTCCTACTCATTGTGTCTTTTAGGAACTGGATACGGGGAGAATGATTGGCAGTGGTAAAGCTTATGGAGGACTATATTTTTTGGAGCCTGCACCTAATCCAGTCAGTCCACCTATGTCATGTGGCCAAGCTCTTGAAGCAGATGTGGGCTCAACTCTTTCTTTATTGCATCAGTGGCACTGTAGATTAGGCCACCCATCTTTTGGGATTTTAGAAAAACTTTTTCCTAGTTTAGTTAAGCACTGTACTAGGAGTAATTTTTTTTGTGAAGCGTGTGAACTTGCGAAACACAAACGCTCTTTTTATGCTCCTGTTAATCAAAGAAGTGAATCTCCATTTATGGTTATCCATTCTGATGTTTGGGGTCCCTCCCCCGTTACCTCTCTTTTAGGCTATCGTTGGTTTGTTACTTTTATTGATTGTCATTCCCGTGTCACTTGGGTGTACTTACTTAAGGCAAAAAATGAGGTTTTTTCGTGCTTTCAATCTTTTCACAAAAATGGTGCGTACTCAATTTGATGCTAACATTAAAGTGCTCCGTGGTGACAATGGGACTGAGTATATTGATGAGACTTTTCGGGCATATCTGAATGACTGGCATTCTCTTTCAGACTTTTTGTGTTGGCACTCCACAACAAAATGGAGTTGCTGAACGCAAGAATCGTCATCTTGCTGAGGTAGCCCGTTCACTTTTGTTTACAATGAATGTTCCTAAACATTTTTGGGGTGAAGCTGTTCTTACTGCAGCTTTTCTTATCAATCGCATGCCATCTAGTGTTCTTCAGTTCCAAACTCCTCTGAAGTTTCTCCCGGGCTGTTCTCGGGTCTCATCTCTTCCACCCAAAGTGTTCGGGTTGTGTGTGTTTTGTCCATCTCATAAGCACCCTGGTGGTAAGCTTGATCCCAAAGCCCGTAAGTGCATTTTTCTTGGCTATTCTCCTACTCAGAAGGGTTATAAATGCTATGACCCACACTCTCGCAAAACATATGTTTCCATGGATGTCACTTTTTGGAAAACCGAATCCTTTTATCCTCTGTCCACTTCATCTCTTCAAGGGGAGAATGATAGAGATAGACAAGAAGAGATGTTGACATATTACACTCCTGAGTCGTGGTCTTACCCCTTACCTTGTCATAGTGAGGGGGAGAAAGAGCCTTTACCTGCAGAAAGAGTGGAGCATGATGTTCGGGAAAGACTGGATAGGCCAAATTTGCAGACCTTTTCTCGGAAGAAAAAAGGCAAGCCTACATGTGCGGTACCACTTTGCCAATCTCCATCACCTACTCCAGTTCCGGACTCTTCAGGTGACTCATCTGGTAATGATCTTTTCCCTACTGTTGTTGATGATCTTGATGCTCCTATTGCTCATAGAAAGGGTGTTAGAACTTGTACCCAACATCCTATTTCTCAGTTTGTTACATATTCCCGTTTATCTCCTTCGTATCGTGCTTTTGTCTCTTCTCTTTCTTCTATATCTATCCCACAAGATCGGAAAGAAGCTATCATAATACCTGAGTGGAAAGAAGCTATGGTAGAGGAGATGAAAGCCTTGAAAAAGAATGGCACCTGAGAATTAGTAACTCTTCCATATGAAAAGAAACCAGTGGGATGTAAATGGGTGTTCACTGTAAAGCACAAGGCAGATGGAATGGTTGAGAGATATAAGGCCAGGCTTGTTGCTAAAGGTTATACTCAAACCTATGGTATTGACTATGAGGAGACAATTGCTCCTGTGGCCAAGATGAACTCTGTTCGGACCCTACTTTCTTGTGCTGCTACTTTGGATTGGCTGCTTCTACAGTTTGATGTGAAGAATGAATTTCTCCATTGTGACCTAGAGGAGGAAGTGTACATGGACATACCACCAGGTTTTTCTCTTTTGCAACAGAAGGAAAGGTGTGTAGGTTGAGAAAGGCTCTCTATGGTTTGAAGCAATCTCTCAGAGCGTGGTTTGACAGGTTTCTCAAAGCCATGTTGAGATTTGGATACAAGCAGATTCATGCTAACCATACTATGTTCATCAAGCGGAGTAATGGTAAGATTGCCATACTTATCGTTTACGTGGATGACATAATAATGACAGGTGATGATGTGGATGAGATTGTTAGCCTTAAGACTCTTCTTGCTCAAGAGCTTGAGATTAAGGATTTGGGGTCTATGAAGTACTTCCTTGGAATGGAGGTGGCTAGATCTGACAAAGGGATTTTTATCTCTCAAAGGAAGCACATCCTTGATCTCTTAGAAGAAACTGGTATGTTGGGATGTAAGCCAACCGACTCTCCCATTGAGGCCAATCATCGTCTTGGTAGCAATGCGGGGGAGCATACAGATAAGGAAAGATATCAGAGACTTGTGGGTCGCCTGATATACTTATCTCACACCAGACCAGATATTTCCTATGCTGTGGGGGTTGTAAGCCAGTTTATGCATGAACCTCGTACTGTGCATCTTGATATTGTTTATCGCATCTTGAGGTATCTCAAATCAGCCCCAGGTAAAGGAATCTTGTTCTCCAATCATGGTCACTTGAAATTGGAAGCCTTCACCGATGCAGACTGGGCAGGTTCTATTGATGATAGGAGATCTACCTCTGGTTATTGCATCTTTCTAGGAGGAAATTTGGTTACTTGGAGGAGTAAGAAGCAGGCAATGGTTGCTAGATCCAGTGCAGAGGCGGAATACAGAGCAATGGCTCATGGTTTTTGCGAGCTTTTATGGCTCCAAACCTTTTTACGTGATTTGGGATTCCCTGATGCTGGTCCTATGAAGCTCTACTGTGATAATAAGGCTGCCATAAACATTGCCCATAATCCTGTCCAACATGATCGAACGAAGCATATTGAAATCGACAGGCACTTCATAAAAGAGAAGCTGAGCAACGGTTTAATTTGCATGCCTTTTGTGAGATCAGAAGACCAGTTAGCCGATGTATTTACTAAGGGTCTTAGTAGTAGAAGTTTTCACCCCATTGTGTTCAAGTTGGGCTTAATAGATATCTTTGCACCAACTTGAGGGGGAGTGTTAAGTTAGGGGTTGATATGTTAGCTTTATTTCTTCCTAGGGGTAGTCTTGTACTTGTACCTTTGTCTATATATATAGTGAAATGAGAAAGGGGGAGCCCTAACACCTCACATATTCACAAACCTGTTCTCTCTCTCCACGTTATCTTTCAGATTTCTTTTGTTTTCAGCGCTATTTCCATTCCTGAATTAATTTTCTTGTAGAGAACATTTAATTTAAGAATTCTTCAACAAACAATGACCTCAATTGAGGTTTTATGCATAATTTTACTTTTCTGGTACTATCATTTCTGCACAACTGATTTTTATGCTAAACTGATTTTCAAATTCTGAGGACGGGAATCTTGTTTATCCCTTTTAACTGGCTCAGGCTTGGCTTACTTATTTTTGGAGAAGAGCCAAAGTCCATGGTATAGAAGAGGAGATTGCCAAAGAGCGACTTCAATTCTGGATTAGCCGTATTGCTCATTCACCATCCACTCATGACTCTGTTGATGGTATGTTCCTTGACTATACTCCCCATCTTTACATGCAGTTATCGAATGGCAGTTTCAGCAATGCCATAGTAAAAAACAAAAAAAAGAAGAGAGAAAATGAAGGTGAAATGTGGACTTAATTTATTCATCTTATAAATCCTTCACCACATATTTGGAGAAAAATGCAGAACATTGTTACTGCGAAGAGGTTCATCACGTAGGACATGTTCGGAAGGTTCAAGAAGTGTGCCGAAGTGTTGGTAAAGAGTCATTTGTAGGAATTTTTATAAACATCACACATTGAAGAAGACATGCACATGATTTTAGAAGCATGTCATTGCCTGACACGGGTGTCCGGAAGAGTATCGTGTCAGTGCTTCTAGAAATGTATGTGCTTCCTAGGCTTCAGCAGATGGACTAAAAAGTAAACATTCATCAACTTAGAGGTGTTCTAAAAATCCTTAAAAGATGCAAAACGTTTCTGTGAACCTTCATTCCTGTCTTGAGCAGGTTTCCAAGAAAAGAAACAAAGAGGGTACTTGGATGGTTTGTGAGAAGTATAATCGGTAAACTATGATATGAACACCATTAAACAAGTACTCCCTCTGTCCCTTTCTAAATGTGTTGCTTTGTAAATCCGACTTATTAAAGAGACATCATCATTACATCTCTCACATCAACTTGTACCTCCACTTTACACTTTTCATATCAACTTTTACCTCTACTTTCCAAAATTATCCTCCACTTTTACCCATTGACTCTTACCCACTAACTTTTCAAAAGGGAAAAATAATAATTGTACAAACTTTTACCTTTAACTTTACAAAACACGCACTTATTAAGGGACAACCCAAAATGGAAAAGTCGATGCTAAAAAAGGGACAGAAGGAGTATAAGATATCAGTAACTTAACCTTTCCTTCCCTTGATTATGAGCTTCCCATCTGACATCATATTGTGGTTTGTTTCGAACAATCTTAGTATAGCTGCACTGGAGATATGATTGAAACTGCACCCTAAGTGCATGAACTGGATCTGCTATGGAAAATTGGTTCTCAATACATTTATAGCTTTTGCACGCGCCATTTGGGAAATTTTAGAAATATGACATGCCAGTATCTTTAGATTGTAGAAATACGACACACCATGGCCGCAGCCTTCATGTTGAGTTTGAGTATCTTTGAACCGTTAGGTTTCCTTTCAGCTTAATTGGCAACTTTGTATTCTTATGGTGAGTGTATGATCTTCTAGTTGAGCAAGGTTTGTTGGAGCTGAGGAAACTAGCTATTGAGCATCGACTCTGGGAAGCGTCTCGCAAAGAAACTGAACAGGACTCTTTTGCTTCTGCTGCGCGAAAATCTGCTACGCAATTCAAAACTTCTGCTTCGTAACTACTGCCACAGGTGTTGTATCATCATAATTATTGTAACTCAAAATATTTTGTTCCGGAAACTACACTTTTGAGAAGTTATATAGTTATATGTAAGAATGTACATTAATTTTTACCTTTTCAAATGCTCATCTTTGTTGACGTATAGTATTGCGAACGAGAAAACTATAAGTTAAATTTGTATGAGATGCAGCATTTCCAATTACATCAACTGTTTTACCACTTCTGTATTAGCAGACCGAGGCGTGCCTGTTGATCATTTCGCGGTTAGTTTGACTGCTTCCAGTTATTTTTTTCCTTTTGAAATTTTAGCTGTAAAATGTTACCGGTTTCATCGGCATTAGTGATAGCTGGTGGATGCGAAGAGATCAATTAATCTAAGAACTCTTACAACCCTAATTACGTTGAGATAATGTCAATTATTTGTGGGTCGAATGGTCCCCAATTCAAAGCCAATTAGGGAGCTTGGAGCGTTCCTGGAAAACTGAATTCCAGCAGTACCTTTTGCAGCCTCTCTTAATCTTATTCAAAAGTGGTGGACCATATTAGAGGTTTTGTTTTGGTATTAGTGATGATTAAGAATGATTTGCCTTTTGGAATGTGGATTATCTGGGCGTCTTATTCTTTCTGTCCTTGAGTTGGTGGAAGCCGTTGGGCTTGATTTGGGGAAAAGCCTGTCGGACTAATAATTAACTAAAGAGCAACGTTACTTGTACAAGTAATATACAAACTATAAAAATAAAAATGCTACGGATACAATACTCGCATAGAGGTGAGAACCATATGTGGGACCGGCGGGCCTGTGGACTCCACACCATGTGAGTGTTGTGTCTGGATATTGTCTTCGGATGTTGTGTCCGTAGCATTGTTGTACAAACTATTACACTAAAACACACATGAAACTATCATATCAATACATTATTGAATATTGTGATAGACTCATTCAGTAAAAGAGTATCATAGCACATTTAGTGTAATAGTTTGTTTACTAATTAGTGCCCGTGACATTTATAATTAACTAATTATTGGGTACTCTATGATATTGTGTCAAATAGCTTATGTTATATTTTCAGTCAATAACCGCACCATTCACTAATTCTCCCAAAAACCTGAAAAAGATTAATTGATGTTTCATCCGCAAAATCTGTCGATAAGTGATTTGTTAGGAGCACACGGTATTCTAGAAGTAGGGCTGCAAATGAACCAAGCTACTCGGGAGAGTAGCTCGGCTCATTAAGGCTCGATCTTGAGTTTTAGGTTCGTGTAGAGCCGAGCTCAATACTCTAAAACTTGGTTTGTTTGTATAGGTTCTGCTCATTTAGTAATTGAACTGGTCTCGGCTCTTTAAGCTCAGCTCATTTACAGTCGAGCTCGAGTTTTAGGCTCATTTAGTTAACAAACCGAGCTCGAACACTAAAAAACTCGGCCCAACTCGTTTGCAGTCCTACGGCTGGAAGTGTTGAATAATTACTCAGCCGATTGGGTACCACTACCGATAAAATAAATTTGTGCCATTGCAATGATATGTTTGAATCATCGACTCAATTCTTCAAAACAAAAAAAGCAGTAAGATATTAAAAAGCTTTGGGTCTTTTAAGCAACTTTAATGGGTGAAAGCTCATAGTATATGCAAAGGACAGGCACAAGGGTTAAGCTAAAATTAGAAAGATATTAGCGAAAGGCAGAGGGAAAGATAACATATGTATTTGTCATTTTTTTGTGGTGGAAGCTTGCAAAATGGCCCTTTTGGGTAGCCTTGAATTTTGTAGATTAGAGACTTTTGCCTTTTTTCCCTCCCCCCTCATCACGCCGTGGGTATATCATTCCCATGCGTCTGCAGGCTTTGTTTTATACCTCGTCGGAGCCTCTTTATGTAAAATATTCATACAAACAGAATAAGGTTTTGGATTTATAGTCCCAAAGAATAGTCCGGTTGGTTAATGGGTTTGTTCCTCACAAAATTGATCAGGGTACGATTTTTGTCCTAGTCCCGGCCTGGATGGCCGACTTTGATCAGACCGAGAAGAGGATCAGTCGTCCAGTTGGTTGGCGTGTTTGCTCCTAATAAAATTGACTAGGATTCGATTCTTGGGTTTATGCTGCAAGAAGGAAATTTCTTGTGAATACCCTAGACCCGACATGGATGGTCTATCTTTGACCAGACTAGAAAAGGGATTAGTTAAGGTGCGCATAAACTAACATCGGACACTGAACCAAACAAAAGAAGGTTTGAATTAATGAAATGTTATAGGTGGTGGTGGTGGTGGTGTTTGTTTCTGGTCTGGAAAAGGAGAGAGGTTAGGATATGGGCAAAGGGCATGTGAGGCCTTTTGCTGTATAAAAATATGGAAGGCAGTGGTGGGGCGTGGCCTCCTCCTCGGTGGTCTCAAAGCAGGAAAAGTAGGTGTATTCTTATATGGTGAAAAGGTGCGCATGAGAGAGAGAGAGAGAGAGAGAGAGAGAGAGAGAGAGAGCTTAAACTAATCTTAAAGGCCAGTTTTGACCCTACTGGGTACTGGCCTTAAACTAAACCACCCACTTTCTAATCAATTGTACACTTGGATTTCCATTACCTGAAATGGGCTACCAGTGCTTTGCTATTTCAAACTATGGCAGCTTCACTTAAAAACTCCTCTCTAATGGATGGATAGCGGACGGTAGGATTGGTCTGGTGCGTGCAAGTTCTTCCGGACACATGTTTATTGAAATTAGTAAAAGGATTTGCAATATAATAAAAGTACCAAATTTTGTACCAAAAATATGACAAAGGATTTGGCCATGCTGAATTTGTCACACCTCCCTTGATGGGTTTCACAAATGGCATGGTTATTAGTAAGCAGTTTTTGAGGGGGAAAAACATCTTCATCAACAAAGCAAGGTTCCGTTCAAAAAAAAAAACAAAGCAAGGTTGCCATATCATAACATTGTGATAGCCGGAGCGTGTTTTGAATATAGATGTGTTTGCAACCATTTGATGTGTATAGACACAACATACATCATGTGAGATTCACGTGTATCAGACAATTATGGACACATATGTGATCGAATCTGTATCCAAATTTCTATATACATAAGTCATAACATTGCTCTTCTGTTGATAGTCTAGCATGTCAAAATATGTCGATGACATTCTTATATTGACATTTATCATAATTGGAGATGCTCTCACTGTCATACATTAGGTATAAACTTAACGAGGAATGTCAATTCATAATTACTCACTCGATACGCGAAAAACTCTACCGTACAAAATACTTATACGTACTTGTACGCGTTACTGGCATAACTATCACTATTTGAATACTAAGTACTGATCATTCCATGAATAATTGCACTCTAACAATCTGTGAAATACCCCACAAAGTAAAAAAATTAAATTGGAACTTTTGGGATGATATCTTCCCTACAGGATTTAAATGTGTAAGTGGTGGATGGGAGATACTAGAGGGGACCTCCACAAGAAAAAGGCAATTTGGACCAGTGCTGGCTAGTTTATGCGCAACTCAATTAATCCTCTCCCTGCTTTGTCAAAGGCAGGTCATCCACGTCAAGACTAAGGAATTTACAAGGACTTTTTCTCTAACGGTTGATCACAAGAATCAAACCTGAACAATTTGTAATTAGCACCACCGAGACGATGGCCATTTTGGGGTTTTTCCCCATTTAATTAATTGTCTCCACAAATGGTTAATGGGCCAAGTCGGTAAAACAAATGCTACTACCATTATATGCGAATACCCCTGTTCCTGGGGCGTGGTGGAGATGTTTTCTCCAACATCTTCAAGTGGTTATCATTCTCACCTTGACACCATCATGACCTCCATGAATGAGAGAGAGAGAGAGACAGAGAGAGAGAGAGAGAGAGAGAGAGAGTTTTCAGTGGCAGGTTCCAAGTTCCAATTCACTTTTTTCATCAGAGTTTTCCACCTTTCAGTTGAATCCTTGTATTAAGCTACCACTACTATCTTGTTTTCCCTTTCACTTTCCACCCAAAAGAAAAAATTACGGTCTTCAACTTTTGACTCCCTAACTTAATAAACCCCTAATTCGTTACTTAACAATACTTTATTTTCAAAAAGGGAAAGTCTCCGGTATGCACCCCATGTTTGGCTCCTCTAAAGAATTTTTGTGGTTCATTTTACGATTTTTTGTTTTTTTTGTTTTTTTTTTGTGGTCCATTTGTTTTTGCTTTTGGGTGCATGATACACAAAATCACAAAATTTTGTGGCCCGAGTTATGAATTTTTGTGGTTACTTTTACGAATTTTTGTGGTGTTTTTTTTTATGAATTTTGGAGGAAAAACATATGGCTTTAAGTTATGGATTTTTGTGGAGCTTCTTTACGAATTTTTTAGTTTTGAATTTTGTAGTTAAATAAGGGTGTTAACCCTATGCGTTTTCTTCTAAAAAAAATTAGGAGAACTACCTGTTAACTTTTTAAAAGCACTGAAAAAATGCAAAATGAACTATTAGTCAACAGTTGAACCATGCAATTGCAATAAAAAGGTTATCTAGCTTTTTCCTCTTTCTTTTCTTTCGGAAAAAAAATATTATTTTCTTCTAGAGAGAGAGAGATCAAAAAAGAAAAGGCTGAAGGAAGGAAGAATTAAAAGTTGAGCTTTACTTGCATTTCAAGACTCCATTTGTTCCCTTTTTTCAAGCGCAGTTCCCAACTCATAAATGGTTCTATTGGTGTCCCTTTGAAATTATCCCTTTATTTAAATGAAATCAAAATATAATTAAAAACTAAAAATAAAGTGATACACCCTGCATACTTCTCTAATTATTTTATTAAATAATAAAAGTTACTGATTCCCATTTTCTTAAAGTTTTTACCACGTCCAAGAGATATATTCTTTTGAAGTGCTTATATTTGGGTAAATTACCAAAAACATCTCTGAGATTTCTAAAAATTACAAATTGCCCCTTCATGTTTGAAAATTATAAATTGGCCCCTATTGCATAACGAATTACCCCTTGTCGTGATGTAGATGTTAGGAAATTCGATGGAATCTTTTTGACATAAAAAATAACAATTACAATAGACAAAACTGTGTTTTTGTAGCTTGTAAAAAGCTATTTGCACACCTCTACAGACTTTCTATAACGACTCGCCGCCTCCTTGCACAATATTGTCCGCTTTGGCCGCCCAAGCTCCTTGGACTTCCCAGAAGGTCACCCATCCCTAGATTGCTCTAGGGTGGATACGCTTAACTGTGAAGTACCAACGAGCTTTGACGCCCGCTCGGCTTTAAAAGGCCTTATGCAAGTTAGGGCATGATCCATTCTCTTATATCATAGAACTCCGTTGCATCCTGGTGGGTCCTGGGCTATCACATTTTCACAAGTTACAAAATGACAGTTTGGTTCACTGTCATTAGGAATTGATAATGTCAAACAGATTTCGTCGAACTTCCTAATGGCTAAATCATGAGGGTGGCGTAATTTCTTATGCGATAGGGGGTAATTTTAAATTTTTTTGAACTTGAGGGAGCAATATGTAATTTTTAGAAACCTCATGGGTGCTCAGTGGAGAAAAATGATCAATGTAGTCGACCCCAGGTAATTGGGACACAAGACTCAGTTTGGTTTGGTTTGGTTTGATTAGAAACCTCATTGGTGGTTTTGGTAGTTTGAAGTTTATATTTAGGCAATTAACATTTTTTTATTATAACGGTGGTAATACAAAGGAAATGGCTATAATACACACCTATTAAAAGTGTATACCATATATCGAAAACAATTAATTGAAGAAAAACATGTTGGTGGCAATTAATTAAGTAGTACCTTAGTCAAATTGATCTTGGCCTTGTTTTAGGAGGGTGTGGTCCAGGTGCAGATAGAGACATAACCTTATGTGTAGAAACAGGATACAGAAATTAGTGGATCGAACATCCTTACGGCAGACACAAAACTGCTAATCAAGGAGCTCTCAAGTAGGAAAACTCAGGACCACATTCATATTTCTGAAATGGACTTTTCAATGAGGATGTCTCTGATTTAATTAGTTGTCTAATTTCCACTAGAGCACTAATTAAACCGGGAGAGAGAAGGAAAAAAATATATTTCAAAGACGTGTGTTTGTACTTGCGCGCGGTGTCATTGGATTCGTGAAGCCTGATTTCGATTTGGTTTGTGTTTCCTTGATTATTTGAGATTCGACTGCAGGGGCTCGGGGGCAGTGTTTTCGAGACGGGATAATTGTGCGAAGCCGATTTAACTTTTTCTCGATTTTTCATTCGATACACAGTGAACACTTGTATTAACATGCACTAAGTTATACAATTGTGATACATGTAAATCTCTTTTATCTTTGCATCATGTTTGCGTGTTTTCCTTAATTATTCTTCGCGCGTTGTGCATAAGTTGATTTATTCGATCTCTCAACATTATCATCAAGGTTTCTCCAGAAGTGGCAATAGTAACAACATTAAAAAATACTCCTATTCAGTTGAAATAGTCGTGGAAAATTAGAAGGAAAGAAAACCAAAGACATGGGTTTTGTACGTTCCAATTTTCTTTTTCTGGGGAAAAGATAAGTATGGGCTGCTCCCATCATTCTTTTTGTTTTCTCATGAAATTCCAAATGGAAGATTTCCTGTCTTGTTAGAAATTATTACATTGCTTGTCATATTCACCAGTTTTCTGGAGAAAAAAAAGGAAAGATACCCTGTAAAGCTCCTTTCTGCCGATCAGAGTATTGCCTTCTACACCTCATGATACAGTTTAAATTTTGGCATTGGCATTACTGGACGAGACGGTCCAAATTTAAATCGTTTATTGCTGCATTTAATGGCTAGGATTTGCTCAAAGTTGTCTTTGAACAAAACCGAATCATTGATTATACAAATGTATGGCTCAAATTTAGACTGTCCCGTTCAATCCATGTTAAAGTGAATCTGAACCGTATTATTTTGGGTAGAAAGAAAAAGAAGAAGCAGTGGGGACTGTAAAATTATTGCACTTTCTGCAATACCAGCTAATCGTCCCATTGTCTTTTCATTTTCAAGAAACAGTGTTTGCCCCACGCCCCACCGGCTGACGCGGGTCAACTCAGAGCCAAATTGTGAAGGAAAAAGTACTAATCATGGTGAACTAGACGGTGGCTCAACCCTCAAGACTGTGTTAAAATGGTTTTTAAGTGAGTAGAAACAAGTATATTGCATGGCGGAGCTAGGATTGTATAGCGGAAATGTCGAATATCCAAAAGCGTGCGACGATTCTCTTAAAAATAACAAATATTGACATTTTAATTGGGTCCTTGGAGCAATTCTTTAATACATGTGAGGTCAGAATTGTAAAATAACCATATTTCAAAAAAATTATACATCATTGTGTCAAATGACTACTTTCGCAACCGTGCAATGCCACACTTCTTATTTCATTAACCATTGTGTTGTGTCTTTTCTTGACCGGTGGCATGCCATGCTCCCATTGGCATTCACGTCAAGGTGCGTCTTGCGTTGCCTTGTCTTGACTACCGATGTGCTACATTGAAGCCAGTGACATGTCATGTTATGCCTTGTCTTGGTCTTGCCAACCACACAACTGGCATATGTGTTGTGTAATAGAACTTTGTATCGATTTTAATTGACCGCTCTAAAATTTAATTTAATTTTCTTTTATCAATTCCAGAAAATGAGTTTCAGAGAAAGTGCGAAATCCATTTGAAAAAAAATGCTCTAGGTAAGTCAATCTTTGAGTCCTCGCACATGTCTTTCTGTTCGTTTTTTTTTTATTATACTTTCTGGTTACTTAAATTCTCGGAAGCGACAAAAGTAAAACCATAATTAAATGACAGCAAAACAACAGTACTCTCCTCTTTATATAGTGTCTCCTGACTGGCCAATATCCCCAGCTTCTTCTTCTCTCTCTTTCTCTCTCTCTCTTCCCCCACTGTACCATCTTTCCTCTCTAGACAGAGAAAAAACCATGCCATCTTTACAATGGAAAACCTCTGCATTGGCCTTGACTTTGTTCCACCTTCTCTTTTTCATCAAAGTTGAATCTTCTCTTTCTGAAATGGACAGAATCAATCAACTACCAGGGCAACCCCAAGTCAATTTCCAGCAGTTTTCTGGGTACGTGTCCGTTGATGACCAGAAACAGAGAGCCCTCTTCTACTACTTTGTCGAAGCTGAAATGGATCCGGATTCTAAGCCTCTTGTTCTCTGGCTCAATGGAGGTCTTTTTTTCAACTTCTCATTGTTCTCAAATTTCACTGTTCGATGCATGTGGGTCCCACGCAATGTATATATCAAACGGCTCGAAATACATCCGTGTCCGAATTATTTTCCATTTCTCACAAAACCCACATACGTATTTAGGAATTTAAGTTTTTTTTTTTTTTTTTTGGTTGTAGGCCCCGGCTGTTCTTCATTGGGGGTGGGTGCATTTTCTGAAAATGGACCGTTCAGGCCTAGTGGGAAAGTACTAGTCAGGAATGAGTATAGCTGGAACAGAGGTAATGCATATCTTTACAGGGATCATATTGTACGGTACTATTATTTTGTGGGATTTGGTCTGATGTGATCTTATTGTGGTTATTGATTTTGCAGAAGCAAATATGTTATATTTGGAGACACCAATTGGAGTTGGCTTCTCTTACTCCAGTAATTCTTCGTCTTATGCGTCTGTGAGTGACAAGATCACAGGCATGCCTCTCCAATTTTTCCTCATTTTTTACCTTATTACTTCAATCTATTTAAATTTCAAATGCTTTTCCCTTATGGATTTTTCCTGTATATGGGTTGAACACTGTCCTCTTGGTATATGGTCCAAATCTAGACCATACATTGGTGTGTAGTCAATGATTTGGATTTGCTCAAATTTTTCTCATCAGTAAGGCTATATTTGGAAGTTGAGGAAAGAAGTGGAAAAGAAGAGAAAATTAAAAAAAATTCCTCTCATTTGTTTGGTTTCCAAATAGAAAGAGAAAGGAAAAGGAAGAGAAAGGAAAAAGAAGAGAAAATTAACTACTTTTTTTCTCTCCTTCTTTCCCTCACGAGTGCAAATTTCCCCCTAATCTTTCACAAACCAAACAAAAGAAAATAACAAGTTTCTTCCCCATTTCTTTCCCATTTCTCCTTTTTTATTTTTCTCCTTTGTAGAATGGGTAAATTATAAAATATTTGAAGTACTATGTAAGATTTGACTTTTATGTCATGCTCTTTGTTAACTGTTTTTCTTTTTCTTCTTTTGGACTTGAAAAATGTTCCAAACTTCACACACTCACACAACCTTCTCAATTTTTCTTTCTGTGCTTTGTATTGCAGCCAGGGACAATCTGGTCTTCTTGTACAAATGGTTTGTCAAATTCCCACAATATAGGAACAGAAGCTTGTTCATCACAGGAGAAAGCTATGCTGGTATTTAACTTTGTAGTTTGTACTAAATAAAACTTTGTTTTGCCAAAGTGGAGAACAGTTTTAAGATAAAAAGTGGAAGACTGATTCTTTGACTTCCAAACAGGTCACTATATACCTCAACTAGCAGAACTTATGCTACAGTTCAACAAGAAGGAGAAGTTTTTCAATTTGAAAGGACTTGCTGTGAGTAGTCTGCACAAATTCAATTGTAGCAATGTCAAAAAATCCAGCTCAAATTCTAATAGGTTCCGTTTGGATAGATGTGAATTTCAAATCAAGGGATCAGTTTTAGTAGGCAACAAAAATAGCTTGAATTTTTATTAGAATAGTTTGCACATGGATTTCGACATCGAGTTTGGAGACTTGATCATGATAGATTTAGAATGAGTAACAGTTTTGGCAAAAGGCCTTTTCGCACAAAATCATAGAAAAGATGAATTTTGAATCTTAAAGTAGACCTCAAATAAGTTCTCTTGATTGCTTATTTGCATTTCCGTCACTCCAGACCTCAAGGAAAAGCATGACAAAAATGCTCGAAACCAACTTGTCAGATTCTCATTTTATTGGGTTATCTCTGTTTAACACGTTTAACGATGAAAAAAGAACGCATAATAGTGTTTTGTGTCTGTTGCCAAAGAAGTATTTGTAATCCTTCATGACAAAGATGTACTTGTGCTAGGATCCAACTAAAATACACTCTAGTTTCACAAGCACCCGTACCTCCTCGTATATATTCGTTCTAAATTAAGCATTATATCCCGTAGTTTAAAATCATCTTCTATCCAAATCTAGCCGAAATGATTTATGTACCCTCTCGACGAGATTTTGGTTTGCTTTGACTTTCATGACTTATTCTCAGGTTGTTCCATTTGATTTCCAGTTGTTCTAAATAGATCAGTTTTTTTTTACATTGACTGCAGCTGGGCAATCCAGTTTTGGAATTTGCAACTGATTTCAACTCAAGGGCTGAGTTTTTCTGGTCTCATGGACTGATATCGGATCCCGCCTACAAATTGTTCACTTCCACTTGTAACTATTCTCGTTTCGTGAGCGAGTACTATAGAGGCTCCGTATCACAAACTTGTTCAAGGGTGATGAGTCTAATAACCAAAGAAACAAGTAGATTTGTGGACAAGTATGATGTTACCCTTGATGTCTGCATATCATCTGTGCTCTCTCAATCCAAAGTCCTTAATCCACAGGTGAGTTCAATCAATTTTATTACCATTAGTTCTACTTTGAGTCTAATTCATGGTTTTTGATGCATTCTGATTGTTTTATTTTTATTTTGCAGCAAGATACGGATACGGTGGATGTGTGTGTGGAAGATGAAACTGTAAGTTACTTAAACAGGCGAGACGTGCAAAATGCTCTCCATGCTCGCCTTGTAGGAGTCAACAGCTGGCTTGTTTGCAGCAAGTAATTGTCTTTCATGAACAATTAACTAGTCTTGTGTTGATATGAGAATTGAAATGAGAAAAATCTATTGAAGCCCTTTTGTGAATCAGCTGCATGAAACAAAAACAGTAAAGAAAAATACCAATTGTATGACCCCAAATTAGTTATTACAAAGGGAACGCGATTTTATTGGTTAGCCGTAAATTTGCATAACAAAACAGTCGCACTGCTAGTGAGTTCAGCTGTGCCAATCATTTCGTCGAATGCTGTTAAGAGTTTTTCTTGAATTGTATCGTTGAGGAAGAAAATTAGCTGACTGTAGGATTTTCACAAGCTTCATTGAAGTTTCGCTAGTTTTTCTAATCAATGTCCTCTATTTGTTCAAGTAGAAATGCACAGTTTTAACCCTTGGATTACAGTGTCTTGGATTATGAGTTGCTTGACGTGGAGATACCGACAATCTCTCTTGTGGGAAAAATCACAAAAGCAGGAATCCCAGTCTTGGTTTACAGGTATTGCCTCTGACCTTCAAAGTTTCCATGATCATAATCAAATTCATGCATAAAATCCAGTGTACAATCATTTCGATTGACTCCATGTTTGGTTTTAATCACAGCGGAGATCAAGATTCTGTTATTCCATTGACCGGAAGTCGAACATTGCTTCATGGTCTGGCACAAGAATTAGGACTGAAAACATCGGTGCCATATCGAGTATGGTTTGCAGGGATGCAGGTGATTCTTACTATTAAACGTAATCATGAAATGCAAGAATTGGCAAATACTAAATAAATAAAATAGAGTGTTGATTATGGTATTCCTATTTGTAATTTGTTTCAGGTTGGTGGATGGACTCAAGTATACGGCGATATTCTTTCTTTTGCCACCATTAGAGGGGCATCCCACGAGGCTCCGTTCTCTCAGCCTGAGAGATCCCTTGTGCTATTCAAGGCATTTATAGAAGGCAGGCCTCTGCCGGAAGCATTCTGATTCACCAATCAGCTTGCAGCTAATGAATCTGGTTTGAGATTGTAAGTAAATTTTGTTAAGTGAAGAAAGTTGTTGGTTGATCTTTGGGAATGAAAAAAAGTGCATTCTTTCGTTGGTTTTTCGGGTTTGGCCAAGCTATGGAACTTTCGAAGTAGAAGAATTTTGTAAAGGTTTCCAGAAATGAAAGAGCATGTTGTCTGCTTTCTTCCTTGTTGTCTGCTTTCGTACAGAGGGTTTTTGGTAGAGAGATGCGCGTACCTCTTAGGGTATATCCCTGTTTATAGAACTCCAAGACTTGTACATTCGTCGCGCAGTAACCGCTTTGGCTGACGTCATCTGTGACGTAGGTGATAAGATGGTTAAGTGCACGTACATGAGCTGCCTTCTGTATACTCACGGGGTGTACCGGTTGGATCCGGACCAGACCGTCACCGAACGGGTCGGTTCGGGTCCGATCCAATAAGACTGCAACGCCTGGTGCCATTGAACCTTGGGCTTAGGTGGACCATATTATTGGGCCCACTACACAAGCATTTCTGGAAGACATATGCAAGTGAAGTGAACCTCATCATGAATGAGAGCAAGTTATTTCCGCCGGCGGAAAATAATGTTTTTCTCATCATGAATTTGACAGCCGTTTAGTGAAAGCTTATTTATGCTCTTTCAAATATTTAAGAAAGCTTTCATGCTTCTCTGATGGCAAATGACTCTTTGGGGTTAGTTTTGAATCAAAATAGAGGCCAAGTATATGCAATTTCTCAGCCCTCCAATCTAAGGTTGCTCTTGAACACCTGCCAAAAAATTAAGACAAAAAGAAGAGAATTTTTCGTGAGTTAATAATTTCAGTGAAAGAAGCAAAGCATATATATAGCTGCCAATTCATATGATATAAATGTCTTGTTGCAAGTCATCTTTTGGCACCGACCGATGTGGTGTGACATCAAATGGCTTTTGCAGCAAAATGTGGCTAGATCTCGAATTAAAAGCTACTCCGGTCTTCTCAATGGGGATGTTTGATCAGGTTAGACATGAGAATAGATGACATGGTAACAAAATACTTCCTCCGTCCCGAATTTCTTATCCACTTATGTACATGCATGTCAATTTTCAATTGCCGATAAATCTATGGTTCTTCTATTGTCAGCCCACTGGGCTGACAATAAGACAACAAAAAAACAAAAACAAAAAAAAACACAAACTCCTGTGCATTTCTTTTCACTTTTCTATGTACTTTTACACATTCATATACACTTTTCACACATTTTAATACATTTTTTAAGCCTTAATGTCAACCCATTGGGCTGATTTTAGAATTTTCCATAAATCTATAATGTTTTTTACAATTTTTGAAAACTTCGTTTAATAGAACTCATCGAGAACTACAAGATCTATATTGAATATATGTAACTTTATACATTTAAAAATATAAATAATTTTTTGAGGCACTGTGAATAGTGCAAGTGGATAGGAAATTGGAAACAGGGAGGGAGTAGTATTTCTTGCGTTTCAATGTAAAATCTACTTAATTAGATCCTCAACAAGCTAACTTGTTTTACTGTATTAATTTAAAAAATATTAAAATTTTGGATTATTTTATTTCCTAATTGTTAGTATTAATTATTTTTATTACTACTTGTAATGGGCAAGAATAATTAAGTATGATTTTGCCCAACCCGTTTAGATTGAGCCTTAACGGGCCCAATCACTGTTAGCAGCCCATATTCCACAATGTTCCAGCTTTCCACCTAATCCGCATCGTCTCGTCCGGGTCGGGCCTTACATTCGGGTCACTATCAAAGAGCAGAAGATAGACGAGAACATGAACAAGATGTACACTACAGGACACCGCACTACAACAACCCTGTTTCCGTTATAGATGTAACGTTGCTCAAATGTCAAAATTGCTCGTAGCTCAATTCACTTACAAAATTCATCCAACTACAAAAATAAATTGCTTAGAAGTTGTACATTTCATTTTTTGACAATACAAGTGTACAACATAACCATTAAAATATAGCATCCAAAAAATAAAACATAAACATACCATGTTACACACGAAAAAAAAGAAGATATGCACCATATGTCGAATAATTTAAGATTTAATATCATGTTGGATTTTTTTTTTCATAAAATAGATTATTAAAGATAAAATAAATATATTAACCTTAAAAAAAGTGAACCAGCGGGAAAAAACTAATAACTAAAAATTAACTAGGGACAAAACATGATATTATTGGAATGTACTATCAAAATATGGAGGTACACAATGTTACTTTTACACATTAATTCTGGACTGGACTAGGAATAACTACTCCCATGGGTTTCCTATAACCCTATTCTGGGTCTATATTAATCCGGAAGGACTGCTAATCCCCCTCTCAAATTCAAACCAAACATGGTTATAACAATCCTTAAGAGCATTACCAATGACACACTCAAATGTGAATACTGAAATATTGTCACATCACATTTTGAGTATTCAAATGCCAAAATTTGAGTCTTTTTCCTTTTTAGTATGTCATTGGGATACTTTACGACTACTAGTCCATCCCCTCTCCTACCACCTTTATCAAACATGCATGTGGGAAAAAAAATTCCAAATGCAATTTATAAGATTTTCATTTTGTTTGGCGAGCTTTAATCGAGTCCAAATTCGCACTTGAATTTGCCTCATTTAATAAACAAGCCTAGAAATGAGGTTCCGTCTCATTTCGTTTACTACACGGATCAAGTACCACATTTGCCCAGCCAAGTCAAGAACAACTTGAATGCTCGACTCACTAAACATATTAAATATGTTTGGACGGTTCGGATGCTCGCGGACAAGTACCACTTGGTATCCTATCAGCGTACAAGTCGACTCGGTAACTGTTTGCCGCCCTAAATTCCAGCCGCCCGTTGAAAACGAAAACGTAACTCCTATTATTTATTTCGCACTTTACTGTCTCGTCTCGACCAATTCCCTCGAATCAAATCCAGTCGCTATCCGTTCAATCCGCCAATTCAACTTTGCGTACCAGTTTCTGTAATCAGCCGAGTTCGTTTCCATTCTCAGGGCCAAAAAAAAAATGACAGTTTCCCTCCAATTTCTCGGCCTTACAACTTCGACTACGCACAACGATCCGTTTGGAATTTCGAATCCCTCAAGCAACAATCCGTTTCTCTCAGTCGCATTCGGTCGGCTCCAATCTGCAGAATCGGTGGTGGCGCCTTGTCGATTATACGACGGAGGTTGTAGAACCAGAGTTCTAGACAGGAGTATTACGGTAAATGTTTGGCCTACTTGCTAAAAAAAAAAAGTATTTGACCATTGTTCTTTTTGTTGGTTGTTTTTTTCACATTTTTATTTCCATGTCCCAAATTGCTTGTTCGTTTTGGATGTCGGTGACATTTTTGTTTTACTTATATTTTGTAATCTACAATGTCTTTTAAGAGTTACAGAATATATTAAAAAAAATAATAATTTGTTTAGAAGTCCGGAATACTAATAGTAATACTCGCTCTCCGCTACTTTCACTTTTCACTTTTTTACTTTATTTTTAAATTGTCTATAACTTTTAATTTATAATGTATTACATACTTTTGAAAAGATTGTATATTAGAACTCATTGTTTTCTATCAAACAAACAAGATCCATATTGCATATTTTCTATATTATAGATTGAAAATTACAAACTCCCGAATCCATCTAAGAACAGTAACATGGCCACTTGAAATGATACAGAGGGAGTAGTTGACAAGAAATTCAGGAACAAGAGAGCATAAAATTTGGGTGAAAGTACGATGTTTATCTCGACGAGAAGTATAAAAATGTATACAAAAGTTCTTAAAAATTAACTCAAAAAGCCTTTTTGGAAAGGCATTAAATTTAAGTCCAAACAAACTCTACTCAACACAATTTTTGCAAAACTAATCAAAAAGACCCTAAAAAGTTTGTCCAAACACACCGTTTGCTTTATACTTGTTGTACTTCACAGTTCACACATAGAGGCTGACACAAGGGTCAAGGGGTATCGGCACCTTCCGGGGTTCCTTCACTACTGAAAATATTCTCCCTAACTGTAACTGTTTTTTAAGATAACCTTGAAAAGTTCTATGGAAAGTCCTATATTATGCTTATTTTGATCAAAAGACAAAGATTTTGTTGGATTTTTAATCATTATATCTATTCATCTAATAAGTGATGATCCAAGGTTCGTAGTACGTACTTATGAAATACTTGGGATTCGTTTAGGATTTTATTAAATCATCATGGTTCTAGTATGAATGTGAGGTTTTAATCAATTCGTAGGGTCTGAACAAGAGAATTCCTATCAATAATAAAATATTCCTAAGCGACATTACGGACAAACAAACCCAAATCAAAGAAAAAGAAAGTAGGAAAAAAGAGGATTCAATATGCCTGTAAGGATCAAGATAAAGACAATAGAAAACTTTAATTAAAAGTCCTATTAATGTACAAAGAACATGCGATTCTGGCGGTTAAGTGCAAATTCTACATCCGCCACTCGTTTACAGTGGAAAAGCCTTGTATGTACTCAACTGCACAGTTAAGAAACCATGTAAAAATATATTGTACTGTATTTTATATTTTTTCGTTATTGTGAATTCACACATTTATGTATTTGTTGGAAGGTTTGTTGTAAGAAAGAGGTTAATAAGGCTGTTGTTGAAGAGAGAGGGAGGGGAAGTGGAAATGTGGAGGAATTGACATGTGTGATGAAGTTTGGTGGATCGTCAGTGGGGTCAGCTGAGAGGATGAGAGAGGTTGCTGATCTTGTTCTTGGTTTTCCTGAGGAGAATCCTGTCATTGTGCTTTCTGCAATGGGGAAGACTACTAATCATCTTCTACTTGTAAGTGCATTCCATTCTCCACTTTTATCAGTTTATGTGATATGTATGTATCGAGAAAGCCATGGTACACTCCTTTTGAGTTGCAAAGAAAGGAAAAGAAAGTACGAAAAAACTTAACTTGTAGGAAAGTTGTGGGTCCACATCTCTGACTTTCCCACTAGGATTAGTACAAAATCTTGTTTCCACGATAGTTTCTATGAAATTAAACCACTATTTAACTCTCTTAAATTTCTTATATCAAGTTAACGCGTGGACGAAAATACTTTTCATTTTCCTTTACTTCACTCCACTGTTATTTCCGAGAATAATTTTCTTACACTATTTATTTGACAAGTGAACAAAGATATGTATCATCGAAATATTGTGCATTTTAGTATTTGTTACACTTTTTGGTATATGTTGCATATTTTTGGTATTGTGCATAGTTGCATATCTTTTTGGTGCATGGTACACAGATTTTTTAGTTCATTAGTTACACATTTTTTTGGTGAAGTTACAAGTAGTGATACGAAGTCCAAAATAGCACCTTTTTTTTATTAGCACTTTTTTTGGGTATTAATCACGTTCTTTTTGTGTTTTTTTTTTTTATTCTCCAAATTTTTCGGGTTGTGTACCTTTGGCTTCTACTTTCTTGCCGTGTCGCTTAATTTAGGTCGATTGAGGAATTGGATGCTTGTGATGCAGGCTGGAGAAAAGGCTTTGAGTTGTGGTAATTCAGATGTGACTAAAATCGACGAGTTGACCTTTATCAAGGAACTTCATCTAAGGTGATCATTTTTAGATTTTGCCTTGTACATCTTAACAACCCCTTTGGATTGAGAGAAAAAAAAGGATGAGAAAAGAAAAGAAAAGAAAGGAGGATCTTTATCACTTGTTCGGACATGAAAATGGATGAAAAAGATAGACTGTTATTGTTCATATGCGTTTCAAACCAGATCTCACAAAAATGCTGAGAAACCAGTAGCCTTCATTTTCTCTGTTTCTAACATCCAAAGGGGCGTGTCAGGAATCATAAATTCATTTTCTCAGCGGCATTAATGTGGGGTTTTATTCATTCAGGACTGTGCAAGAGCTTGGGGTCGATACTTGTGTTGTTTCTGGTGAGTTTAGATACACCTGTACAACAGATCCCAGAATGTCTCCACTACTGGCTTTGATCAATTATGCTCCTTCGATATTTATGTTCTCAATTCTGAGTACCGTTCCATTACTAGAGTTTGAATGGGTGATTGTGCTATATTTTTCCCACTCTGCGGCCGACTATTTTTGTAGCACACTTGGAAGAACTGGAACAGCTTCTGAAGGGAATCGCTAGAATAAAAGAGTTGACTCTACGGACAAGAGATTATTTGGTTTCCTTTGGGGAATGCATGTCCACCAGAATTTTTGCTGCATATTTGAATAAAATTGGTGCTAAAGCACGGCAAGTAAGTCTCTGGTAACAAAATTATGGCTTGTTTGGCACTTTAAATATGAAGAGTTTATTACCATCTTTTAATCGTCACTCCATGAGGTAAATTTGCACTCACGCTTTTTCATATTCTTTTGTTGTAATTGGAAACGCTGGTTATAAAATGACCAACCCAGAGGGCTGCAAATGAACCGAATTGAGCCAAGATTTAGAATGTTAAGGTTCGTTCATTAAGTTTTTAAGCGCTCGAGCCGAGTTCAATCTCAATGAAAATTTGATGAGTCGAACTTGCCTAGGTTTGAGTTGAAGTTGAACTTGTTCACGATCCTTAACGAGTCAAAAATATTAAGGCTGTGTTTGGTTAGATAGTTTAGTTTAGTTTTGATGATGTCATCAGGTGTAATGAGTGGAGAGAGATAAAGAGAGAAATGATGATGTCATCAAAACTAAAACTAAAACTAAACAGGGAAACAAACAAGACCTAAATATTTATGCTCTCATACACGTCTAGAACTTCAAATAAAATTTTTATTTTGTACATAAATCACTTCATACATATAAAGTTATAAAAATATATTAAAATTTAAGTTTATAGTACTTGTATAAGTTTATTCATGTACAAGTAATAAAAAAAATTATTATGTACATCGAAAAGTTTATGCGTATTTAAGATTATACGTGAAATTCTTATGATATATACATATATACTCCAGGTTCGTGAGCCTAGTCTAGTTAAATACTATCAGGTTCAGGTTTGGCTCATTTATGAAACGAGCCTAAAATTGAGGCTCAGGCTCAGTTCGTTTAGTACCCGAATCGAATTCGATTGAGCCTTTATCAAGTCGAGCCTTGAACAGCTCATGAACGGCTTGGTTCATTTGCAGCCCTACCGACACACACACACACACTCACGGTACCCGTACTATGCACTTGAGCACGGAAAACATTCCGTTATGTTTAATGATGTTTATCCCTCGTCGATGAATGATTTAACGTAAATTTTATTAAAAGAGAGAGTGTGAACGTTAGAAGAATCGTGAGGGGAAGTTTGAAAAGAAAATCCTATTACGTTGGGAAACCAATAGAGGTTGAGATGAATATTAGTAGCCGATGTGGTTCATGTGGATTTTAACAGTCTATACAGAGGTGGACTGGGTGGAATATAGTAGCTCTGTTAAACACAAGATGTTCCTGAAACTTGAAAGATAACGAAAGCTTCCTTTTTTTACTAGTTTGTGGTTGGCTTCATAATAGCTGAAGGGTTTGCTATCTGGTATTCTGTTTCAATATCTGCGTAAAAGGTTTCAGGAAGTTTTACTGAGAATTTCAAGTTTAGGAAGATATTTATGTCTGTCTGAAGAACAGAACATTCTGCATTTTTGCTTGCAACCAAGCTTTAAAATGTTTGCTATTGTCATCAGAAGCAATTTTAGATCCCTGCATTAACGAGTTGTTAATTGCTAACTTTCTTCAAGATTGAACTTTCCTCGTCCTAGGTTTTGTTGTCTTTGCTTCAGTCTTGTTATCTACTTTTAGTAGGGAGTGCCCATTTTAATGACGACGTAAAGTACTGCAGTATGATGCATTTGACATTGGTTTTATTACAACGGATGACTTCACATGTGCGGAAATCTTGGAAGAAACTTACCCTGCTGTTGAAAAGAGATTACACAGTGATTGGATCAGTGATCCCGCAATTCCTGTTGTCACTGGCTTCCTTGGAAAGGTATTTTTACTGACTTACTGTTCTATTCATATGAGGGCTGATATTTTGTGGTGTCAAATCAACTTAAAAGCAGCATTCTAATTCTTATATATGTGTTCTATTGTAGGGATGCAAATCTTGTGTTGTTACTACCTTGGGAAGGGGTGGAAGTGATTTGACAGCCACAACCATTGGTAAAGCCCTAGGCTTGCGAGAGATTCAGGTCAGAGTACACCCTGAAACATGCGGGGATGAGCGCTTTTATTGATTCCATCAATTAAACATACATTAAACTTATTTTCGTAATGCTAAAAGGTGTGGAAGGATGTTGATGGTGTATTGACTTGTGATCCCAGCATTCACCCCCGTGCGGAACCTGTACCATACTTGACGTTTGACGAGGCAGCTGAGCTTGCATACTTTGGTGCTCAGGTTGTATTTTCATTGGTGGCCTAAGTTAAGGTTTTCATTATTGAATCATTACCTCAATGATTGTGTTTCCAATTGTACCCGTTTGTTGTCTTAAAGACATAATTGAGACCCCATACTAGATGTACGCTCGCTACACTCTCACAGTGAAAGTGCATGTTGGGGGAGAAGGGGGAGGACATGGAATCTCTTGTTTCTGAGCCCTCTTTGAAGGGTTTTTTGTCCTTGTCTTGGTTTCACCAAGGTATAAAGAGCAGACAAGAGACTTTGGGTATCAGTGATAACAAGGGGAATTTTCTGGTGTAAGGTCAAATGACATACCTCAGGGTACTGTCACGTGATCTTTACACACACCGTAAAGTTTAGATGTCTTTTTGGCGCGGACATATATTACAGTAATTCTAACTGGGTTGGTACTTGGTACCGCAATTACATTTTTCATCTGCCCATTCTTTCAGTACTGGAAACTGACTACTTTTTGTACTGCACTCTGAAATTAATGTCAAATTTGAACCAAGGGTTAGCATTCATCGCTAAATTCATTTCATCTCCACTTTTAATGTTGTATCACTAATATGATGACCACTCACCACTGGTTAACACTTCAGTTATAACTGTTGTTATTCATGTAAAGTGAAATGTAAAACAATCAGCTCTTCTCTGCAGGTCCTCCATCCGCAATCCATGATACCGGCTCGGGAAGGCAAGATCCCTGTCAGGGTCAAGAATTCTTACAACCCGAAAGCTCCTGGTACCCTCATCACTAAATGTAGAGATATGAGTAAGGTTTGTAGCAGCAGCATAATGTTGACAATGTTAAATTTATTAACTTTCAAAATGCAAAAGGGCCACCACTAATTTAAGTTCTATATTCAATGGCAGGCTGTGCTGACAAGCATTGTTTTGAAGCAGAATGTCACCATGTTGGATATTGTTAGTACTCGCATGCTTGGTCAATTTGGCTTCCTTGCGAAGGTGAGGTACCAACTTTCCGTAGCATCTTATACTTTGGGGGGCTTACTTGATGACGTGGTTTGCTGTGCAGGTGTTTTCAACCTTTGAAGATTTGGGCATTTCTGTGGATGTAGTTGCTACGAGTGAAGTCAGTATATCTTTGACACTAGATCCATCAAAATTTTGGAGCAGAGAACTAATTCAGCAGGTAAGCATATGATATTGTCATGAGAACTCTTCGTTTAGTTGATCATGAAGGTGTGTGCTTAATTAGGTCATTTATTGGAAAGTGCTTAAAAAATTACAAATGCTAGCCCTTTTTTGTTATGGTGGCCTGCAATCCCCTCTATGTCAAGCAAATTGACGTGCATTTTTAGGCTAAAGTGCAGTGGCACCTTGAGTTTTTTGGCATGTAGGACAGCTACTCCACTGGTAATCATATTATGGAAGCCCTTAACTACATAGTGGGACACCCGAGCTCAGAAGTCTGTTAAGACGGTAGATGGAAAAGGTGGAAGCTACCATTCTATGGTTTTCATATGATGATTTTCCTATTTTCATAAATTCAGGCCTAGTTTCCCGTTTTTAGATACTTGACTAAAAGTCAATATTTGATTTGTCTTTATTCAAAAAAAAAAAATTTGGGCATATCCAACTTTTGGCACTTTTTTAGCCCGTCTAAATGTGTAAAAGTTGGTCCTTTCCCAAAAAATTTGGGTAAAAGTCATAGTTTTTTACTTCTCCGATTCCTCTCGTCGAGACGAACCAATAATACCCAAAAGTTTCTACGCAAAATTTACAATCGCAAATTTTTTTGAATAAAGACAAAATCAAAAACTGACTTCTCAATTAAACTTTCAGACATCTATAGGTAAAAGCGTGATTTTCATGATGTCCAATAATATGTTTCCATGTCACTATTTACCTCAAGAGCGAGACTCTACCCTCCCCGTCAACAAACTTTAGCCTCTCCATCTGTTTCCAGAATCCAGGATTTTCTTTCCTTCTCTCCAACTACAATGTAGTCCCAATTATCTGTCATCATCATCCCTGATCTCAGTTTATCAACAACTCTCTTTCTCAAATCAATTGTGCCTAATGTAATCCCCAATCGACGGGGTTATGGATGGGAGAGGACTGTAACAGACATCAACGTTTGCATTATGTGCACAAAATAGTAATTCTCGGAAAGTTTTAGCACTGAAATATCTGCTCCTCTACACCCCAAAAATCGAGGAATTGATGGGACGTTATGCCGTGAAACCATGTCCCCAAATCAAAGCTGGAAGGCATCAGAGACGGAGAGTGTAGACCTAGAGACTTGATTCAATTTCTGTGTTTATTACCTCGCTTACTTCATTCAAAATCAAGGCATTGAAAAATTCAACCATGTCTCTCAAATGCAGTGGAAATCTCTCTCTCTCTCTCTCTCTCTCTCTCTCTGCATGAAATTCACTTAAAGAGATTTCGTATGTGCACAGGAGCTGGACCATGTAGTGGAAGAGCTACAGAAAATTGCAGTTGTGAATCTCCTGCAGCACAGATCAATTATCTCCCTTATAGGAAATGTGCAGCGTTCTTCGTTGATATTAGAGAAGGTATTTCTCGGTACTTGTATGGAATGAAAGAAAGAGATAAAATGGAAATTTTGGCCAACGTCAGATTACAGACAATGTTCAGCTTTCTTCTTTAGTATTGTTAGCGTTGGGTTACTCGTCACCCACTATGTATTTTTGTGAGCGCTGGATGAAAATTCTGGAACCGCTCCTGTTCTTTCCTTCACTTGTTTTAAGTAACCAATATGTTGTTTCAGGTTTTTAGTGTCTTCCGGACCAATGGAGTCAATGTCCAGATGATTTCACAAGGAGCATCCAAGGTCCTCTTTTCCTCGATTGTTGTTAGTATACACTTTGGTAACATGCGATTCGATGGGCATCTAACAAGTACTGAATTCTTGCTCCCAACCAGGTGAATATCTCACTGATAGTAAATGATAACGAGGCAGAGAAATGTGTTAAGGCCCTTCACTGCGCCTTCTTTGAGAGTGGTGATCTGTCGGAAACAGATCCGGATGATGGATTCAGTAATGGAAATATTTCAGCTTTCAAAGTACGAAGCAGATGACAGCAAATTCACAGGGTTGTATTGCGATGGCAACTTAAATGGTTACGGCAAATGCAACCATGCGGGTATTGAATCTTTGAAACTATATTGCAGTTGCGTAGACATATATGCAAAGTCTCGTCTTCCAGCAGTGTAGTTTTGTGTCATTAGTGCGAGATTTATGATTTGTGCCTGAAAGTTTTTATACAATGTGCTAAATGATATGAAGCCCATATTTCTCCCCTTGTAACTCTCGTGCAAATGGTTGGCTACTTCATAGATGGATGTGTCAAATATCTAATGGTATGTTAGAAGAGCGTGTTAGAACACCCGATGAATTTTTATGAACCCTAGCATTTAAAACTCATAATCTTGAATTTTAATTTGATCTGGGATATGACCATTCGTATTTACCTCCTCAGCTACTTCAGGGCGGAGGATTTTCCGTAACCGAATAGCCACCAAGATTCATTCCTAGCTACCAATCACAAGCAAGAAATTCTAACAATTCCCGCCTTATAGCATCTCCAACAGCCTAAGCAAAACATGAATTTTAGCTATACGGCTAGCCCAACCCCTGAATCGTAGACCCAGCAGACTCAACATCATACTCGGCATTTCGTGAGTTGCTAAGGTAACTCACTAGACCCAGCGAGTTACGGTAGCACCCGTTGTTTCTTCCTCCTTTCTTTCCCTCACTTTGTCTCTTCTGCTACCCCACCCGTTCAGCAAAGCACGCTCAAATGGCCATGGACAGCGGTGGAGAATCGCCAACTGAAACTCCATCAGACTACGACCGATTACAACAGCTAAAAGCCTCAAAATCCGGTGTCAAAGGCCTAGCCAATGCCGATATCCAAACAATTCTCAAACTATTTTCCCGTCCCACCGATTTATTCAGTGACGGAGCCAGGATTTTACTTTTGTGTTGGCGAAAATATGTACTTAAAAAATAAAAAGTCAAACTACATTATGAATATTCGTCCACTCCACGGGAAAAAAAAAATCTAGTGGTGGCGAGTCTATATAATTCAAAAATAAAAATTTATTTTCTATATAATAATTGCATTTTTTTAAAACTTTGTGGTGACTTCAATCTGACCATATTGGGCAAAAGGCTTACGAAAGGTTACTCTACAACCCTCTTTTCACAGCTTGCATCTCTAAGGGCAAGCGTCGCAGATTAGTTAAAATGCTACTCCCTCCGTTCCTAAATAAGAGCCCCACTTTCTCTCTCTTGCCATTTTTCAAATCAAAAAATGAAGTACTTTCGTGTATCATTTTTTGAATTTTTCACACCGAATTAAAGTACTCGTCAAGTACTTTAATTTGGTGCGAAAAAATTCGAAAAATGATTTATGGAAGTAGTTCATTTTTTTATTTGAAAAATGGCACGACTTTTCGTAGTGGAACATTATTTTGGAACGGAGGAAGTACTATTTTAGCTATTTTCCTAATCTAATATACTACAAAATTTCTTCTCCTGCCACAACCTCAATATAGGCCTCTCAAATGAGAGGGTATTTAGTATTACGGTGACACTACATGACGCGCCGATATGGTGTCACGGTTCCACTCACTGGGTGCCACATGTGCACTGCATGGGGCCCGAGGGTGAGCTGGCTAAACACTCAATGCTGTCGCTCGGTCTCGGGCCACATGTCGTGCACTTACGACAACCCGTGAATGAACTTGTTACACTACGTCGGCGCGGCACGTGATGTCACCTTTTCACTAGAGACTTTACTCCTCTAAAATATCTTAGCTACAACTCTGACTAGTTTCACTCAAGGACAAAGGTAAAAATAATATTTTAATAGATGCTGGATAGTTAAGTAACAAAATGTGATTGTTGACTAAGTAATCTTAGCTAAGCAGTTGTTGCACTTGCTCTAATATAGGGCTTGACTTTCCTTGTAACAAAATAACCACCAAGATTCCTTCCTAGCCACCAATCACAAGCTAGGAATCCTGAAAATTAGGCCAACTAAAGAATTACATCTAACTCATCTAATATTATATAGGTGAAATTGCACGGAGACCCCCTCGCCTATGCATGTTTTTCACAGCGACTCCCTAATGTTTGAAACTGTCCAAACAAACCCCCTCATCTATATGAAATGGAAAAATGAGTAATTTTGTTCATGGAATGAAGGAAATGATAATTCTACCCCTTAAAAATCACCCACAGTGACCCCCTTATCTATAAAAATCGACCACACTAACCCCCTCATCTATAAAAAAAAATGCCCACAATCCATTGATAGAGGTAACCATTTTTTCATATCATATAGATGAAGGTGTCTGTTTGAGTAGTTTTAAACGTTGAGGGGTTTCCGTGGCAAACAGAAATAGATGAGGGGGTCTCCGTAGTATTTCATCTATTACAAGTTGCAATCTTTTAAAGGCACTTGTTCGGCTCTCAATCATGATCACTTAGAACAAGGGTAGTCCAAGTGGTAATGTACTCTCTTTACCAAGATAAGGTCATCGATTTGAGTTTCACCGTAGGGTAGTCTCATTCCATACCCCTTTTGATTAACGTAGAGTACGTTTCTTGCTTTTACACCAAAAAAAATAATAATATCACGACATCTACGGAAAAGAAAAACAGGTTCATGAAACATCATTGTCACCTAATCGAATCACTTTTCTTTTACATCGACAAGTGGGCACTAAAAATGTCCATACATAACTTTACCTCAACTTTAATCGGACTTTACACTAATGGACGATGAATTTGAATCTTCAAGGACTAATCAAATCGCATAAGTTGACCCGAACACTCACTTTACTAAAAGAAAACAAACAATGTCCGAGCACACTTTATGTGTTGACAAACAAAGGCCCCAAATTTTGTTCACCCACTACCAGGCACAATTCAGATGAACACTGTGAAATCGGACGGTTTTAATTGGCAGACACTAGGGTGCAAATCATAGAAATTAACAGCTGTAAACTAAAGTTAAAAAAAGGTAGAAACCCAGTACCCCATGCCTTTTGTGCTCACTCATATGCTAAGTTCCAACCTTCCAACCCATAGTTGATGACCTTTCAGTCAGTCCCCACCCCCCACCACACGTCTTTTTTTCCCAGACTTTTCATGCTCCCAAAGCATGAGCAAACCACTTTTGTCTCAATACTTTTTACAAAGGACAAACTTTATTAATGCCCTTCGGTTCTTTCCCACAGTACACTGTCAATTCAAATGAAGGAGGACCCGGCAGACCTCTATTATTATATCTAACCGTTCATCTCTGCATTTAACAGTCAAGATTTTAAAAGAATTCTCTCCGGAAAAGTAATTTCTTCTCGGAAAGAATCTCCTTAAAATCTAGACCATTTATAAAACTTTTGGACAACCAAGATCACACAAATGGCTCTCTTCAGTCCAACGTTAGATGGTAAAGAACCCAAATTCAATGAAGAAAGAGTGTAGCCCTAGATTAATTAGCAAGGTTGTGTTCTAGCATCATGTTAAGAAAGCTCAACTCATTTATTGGGGAGGAAGCATAAAACATTAAAGGGAGTATAACCCTAGACCAACCCAAGGTTAAATGTGTCATGCACTCTCCGTAACGGATAGATTTAACCCCTTTATGAAACTATAGATCTATTTTTTTTTCTGGGTAATTCCTAAACAGGAGAAGTTAGTTGAGAAAGCGCACCGGCAAAATTCCCTAAATAATTGCGTGTCATAATCGGTTATTCAAGATCAAGAAAACTACAGTTATAAATAGAAGTATGAACACGGATCGGGATAAGGCTCCAACCCAAAAGAGAAAGAAAAGCTAGAGTCCAGAAAATAAAGATGTCTTTACAAAGCTGAAGTGATGTCATATCAGTCAACCTTAAGTTTTTAATGAAAACGACACTATGAGTAATACTGGTCCAAGACATGCTAACAACACATAAGATGCTTCTACCTTTTTTAGAACTTGCGAAAAGAAGTGAACCAATGGTTTTATCAGCAAACAATGGAGTTCACCAAAAACACCTTCCAATCTCCAATATGGGCTGCAAGTCAGGGAACAAAACCGGTGAATTTTTTTCGTTTTGATTTTGGTTGGTGAATATTTGATGAGTTCGTTGTTTTCAGATATAGACGAACCTCTTGCACACAGAGATATCTCTATTGACTAATGCCTAGCGATTTTTAGAACACTGGTTGTTTTACCATCACTAGAAGATATAGAAGCACACCTTGTGTAAAGTCTCCCAAACTACTTTTTTTACAGTTTAGCAATGTCTGTTGATTTTACCATCAACTTTTACACATGCAGCATTCATCATGAATGTACCCGAACAGATTAGCCAAGAAAATTCAAGAAACACCAAACAGAAAATTGCCCAAACCACACCGACAAAAAATTTGATTGAAGACCAAGATCTTATTACTAAAACAAAAATTCAGGACAATGTACATAGATAGCATTGGTTGCTTCCACTGCAAACCTAAGCAGCTGATAGGACAGCTGCACATGGAAGCTGTACAAACAACCAAAAGCTCCAAGGGTATGAGGTTACCACAAAAACTAGTAAAATCTATACTTACATTCATTCAGAAGCTGTTCAGTTGGGTGAGCATAGAAACAAGTTCATCACTTGAAGGCCGATCGGCAGGAAAATCGGATTGGCATACCACTGCGATTCTCACAGCCATTAGCATCTCTTCTTCTTCTACTTCTTCACCAAGAATACTCTTATCTAATGCTTCGCGTGGGTCCCCTGCTTGCTGCAGATGCCGAAGCCATTGTCCCAAACTGCCTCCACTGGATGTTTCCCCAAAGAATGTATCCTTTGGGTCTCTTCCGGTTAACAAGACACCTAATATAACCCCAAAGCTGAAAACGTCGCTCTTATCTGTATACCTATTGAGAATTCAACATATATCCCCTTTCAGTCAAAACATCAAGCTAAGTTTTAATTTCAAAAAAGTTAGATCCTATCTGTATGAGAAACCATGTCAAGCCCAGAACAAGCAATCAAAAGCTAATGCTTGCAATTGCATCATGTCTAGTAGCCAACCCATAGACAACTTGAAGCACATGCTTCTGTTCCTACTGCAAGGCAAACCTCTAGCAACAATAATTGGATGAACAAAAACTTCATAATCAATATCCAACGGCTTTTGAACCAGAAATGAACCTACAAATTTCGGGCAACAAATTGATTGAACATTAAACAGATAACCTCAACATATTGAGTGAGAAAGGCCATCTGAAAATGCAACTAAAGAGAATTACAGCATAACTCAATATGGGGTTCAAGATGAAAAGCAATACTTTTAGTTCTATTCCTGAAGATGTGAAAGAAAGCATTTTTCAGAGCTTCTTCTCAAGATTTGACACCAAACTGGTTCTTGTCTGGACTCTGTTTCCACACCAATTAAGCAACAAAATCAACACCAAATATGAATGTAACCAAGGAATCCTAGGTTCCAAACCCTTGTAAACACGTTATACGTTCCATAACTATAAAGCAATGAACTTGAACATGTAAACATGGTTATGTATAGTTATATAAGTACCTGCAGCTCTGAAAACACTCCGGAGCACTGTAGGCCGTTACTTCCCGATCCAAGTTAGGCATTAACTTAGCCAAGCCACAATCTGCCAACCTAGGTACAAACTCCGCATCCAGCACCACATTGGTAGGCTTCAAATTGTGATGCAAAACCCTAGGTGTACAGCTAAAATGAAGGAACTGGAGCCCTTTAACTATCCCAACAGCAATCCGAAGCCTCAGTTCCCAGCTAAGCTGCATTTCATTTTCCCTCACTCTCTTCATCGCGTCTTCAAGACTCCCCATGGGCATGTAATCGTAAACCAAACAAAACCTATCGGATTCGCGAACAAAAGCCCTTAAACTCATCAAATTCCTATGCCTTAAGCCAGCAAGCATTTCAAGCTCCTGTTGCATCCGCCTCTTGACCGACTTACTCTGCGTTTCTGGGGACCCATTCTCAAAAGGCTCGAGCCTCTTGACCGCGACTGTGAGCCCATTATCGAGAACGGTTTTGTAGTACTTTCCATTTAGGCTTGACCCTAGCAACTGGTTTTCGTTTGCTAGAGCTGATTGGAGGGTTTTGGGGGCGATTTTTGGGGAAAATATAACTGGGCCTTTGAGAATTGGGGTTCTACCTAAGTACTGAATGAAGCACCGAACTACGTACGCGAAAAGAACCGCAAAGATCAATCCTGTTATGAGTCCAAGTACAATGCTTAGAATGATTCTTTGGAACCTATCCCTGTGGTCTGGTGCAACAGAAGGGGTTGGAGGGTCGGCAGATATACGGCTAATAGCCCTCTTTTGGCATTGGACTGATTTGTTGCATAAGCAGAAAGTTACAAGTAAGATAAGTTCCAAAGTTATATAGGTGGTCTTCCCCATAGGAAAAGAAGAAACCTTTAACTTCAATCTGTGGAGTAGAAGCTCAGAAATCAAACAAAACATACAGACATGGAGGCTAGCTGAAAATTTACTACTAAAACCCAGCTGAAATCTCTTACTCCCACCACAGCAGATAATGAAAACCCCACTTGCAGTGCCAATTACTTGATGTGAAAAACCCACTCGTCAAAAACCACAGCATTAGGGAATGAGGAATAAAAGAGGTAATAAATGGTACAAAAAGCTCAAATAAGCCACGGAGGATAAGATTTTAGGGTTTGCTGACCAACTCAGAATTGAAGGGTTTTTTTTTTTTTTTTTTTTTTTCCTTCAAGAAAATGTCCAAAGGACTACAAATTTGCGTGAGAAAAGGACTACTTGCTTTAAAATAACTTAAAGAATCTATAAAGACAAATTTTTTTCCCAGAACAAAAAGAAGAAAACAGGAAGAAACTACCAGAGAAGCTTCAATGGGGTTAAATCAGGCATATAGGAGAGGACAAAAGAATCAGATTATTTGTCAAGAAATCTTCAAGATAAAGATAGAGAGAATCATTTCATCAAAGATTCCACTATTTTCAGGCGAATCAAACGTAAACCAGGGGGGTGAATCTGTAAAATACACTTACGAAAAAACTACAATACCATTCAAAGAAAGAAAGAGAGTGGTAAGTGATAAATGGGGGTTACAGGGTACCAAAATTCCATCGCAAAGGTACCTTTTTCCCCCCCCCACCAATTTCGTAAAGAGAAAAACAAATAGAACTCCAAAATAAGAGTAGCAGATTCGAGTTGTGACTCGGGGGAACAAGAAACTGAGTCGGTCAAAACTCAACAAATACAGACCCAGTAAGAAACAAGCAACAACCCAACTGTTTTCTTGAAAGTGTGAGCAATGTTTGCAGGAAAAAGAATCGGAAAAACGAATTTTAGAATGAGAATGAGATACTTATCCCCTCTCTCTCTCTCTAGACCCTAATAACTTTCTCTCTCTATCTCGAAATGTCCAAGTGACAAACATTTGGTTCCCGCCTTTAGGCCAGAGTACTGAAGTGGGCCCGGTGCCACGTTTGCAGCAGAAGGAGAGAGAGTTGATGGTGTGATTATCCAGTGCTATTGGGATATGGCCACCCATACTCCAAGTCAAAATCCTCTGGCAATCACACAACATACTTGTCATATAAAAAGTCCGTGTCTATAGTTTATGGATTTCAGATAAGTTATTTCCGCTATTTGAATTTTTAGATGATACTTATGTGAGGAAAATGAGCAACTTCCAAATTTAGGGGGTGTTCCACTAAGGTGGTTTTTTGACAAAAATTGATTTTTCACGATTTTTTATGTGATGTATTATGAGAGAATGACCTGTCTTGATTTTTGAAAAAAACAATTTTTGTTAGTGGAACACCCCCTTAGTTTATTATTGGTTTTAGCCTATTTAGCCAAATTAGACATGATTGCCTAGTGTCCGAACATTGCAAAATTACTCCACAATCATGTTAGGTTTTACTCCATGTGGTGTCCTCAAAAATCCAGTAGCGCCTCTTTAGTGAGCCTTGACCCGTGAGAGCAGCGAGTGAGTGATGAATGTGATTATGCGCGAGCCCCTGCACACGGAGCACACGCCGTTAGCACCCAACCTGGCCGGAGTATGGCCAGGGAAGGCACTCCGACGATCAAGTAAGTGATCGGGGAAGAAAGTATTTTGAGAAAGGATTTGTAGAGAGAGAAAGTATTGCGTACCCGTTTAGGGCTTCGTTGCTTCGTATTTATAGGCTACCCCAATACGGGGGCAGATCGGTCAATCTGGCTCGAATGACATCACCGAGCGTCACGAGCCAGATCTGCATGCATCGCATGTCTGCGTCCTCCAATCACAATCGAGCACGTAATATAACCGTTTCGGATGCCATCATGCTGACGTAGGTACAACTGTCTCATGCGCATGTGCCTGTCCCAGTTCGTTACGGGCGTTAACCGCCTCTGGTGACGTCACGGGGGTCGTCACCGAGATCTCGGATAGCCCGTCCGGTTCATGGTCTAGCGGCCGAGACACCAGTTTGTCTCGGATGGGTCGGGCTCGGTCAGCCCATGGCGTTCTGTTCCCTAGCTGGTATGGAGATCTATCTGAGCCCAATTTCCTCTGGGCTCCTCAACCGAGCCCCATTTGGGCTGCTAGATTTCGGCCCACTACACTCCACATAAGAGCATCTCCAACAGACTTTGCAAAATTTACCTTGAAAATTGTGCTTTGTTAGTAAATTTGAATGGTGAGTTAGAAGTGCACACCCCTAGAAACTCTAGTTTTTCATTATTTTTTAGTATCTTGTTTTTCTACCCTCACTATTTTCTAATGAATTATTCACTTATTGTGTATGTGGTTATTGAAATTATCCATTTTCAAAACATGTAGAAAAAGATATTTCTTGAATATAAAAATTATTTTCTAAAACATTCATAGAATTCACTCATGTTGAGATTAAAAAAAAAATCTAAGAGATTGAGAAAGTTTTGGAAATTGGTAGTGAAAAAAAAACCCTAAATATATAATTTATATATATGCATGTTATTAAAAATTTAACGTATAGAATGAAGAAAGGATAAAAAAGTAAATGAAAAAAGGAATACAAAATTCATGAAGGTTGTTAGCAAATCTACAAATTTGTAGATTGGATGTAGAAATTTGTAGATTGGGTTAACTTTTGTTACATCTGTCGGAGCCCTTAAAACATTACTGAACTTTCAAATCTCTTACGAGTAATTTTTTTATTTTTCGTTATCTCTACTGGAGATGCTCTAATCATGAACCCTGTAAAATTATGCAATTGCTAGAGCACTTCAACTCATGATCCATTCCTCCATATCTCTATATTTTGAATGATTATTGTCCTTTAACCCATCCTCTAAAACTCTCCTCCATTCTAAAGGAAGGATGTTTGTTCTTTGAAATAGAAGATAAAGGAAAAATAGAGTATCATTCTCCATATCGGAGGGTAGAATTTTATTCAGTAAATGGCTAGAACTTTTAATTTAGGAAAATGCTAAGCTCCTCCATTAAGGCGGAGGATGATGTGTAAGAAATGTATTGATATCTTAAAAAAGTATATTAATATACGTGAATTGTTATCCGTGAAATATATACTGAAATTTGAATTTGGTTGTCTTTAGGTTTATATCGCCCTCCGCGTAGTGGGCAGAGGTTAGCGAAGACCTTATAATTTATACATTGATTTTTTATAAGATTAATACTCTTAAAAATTCAAAATACCTTTAAAAAGGGATCATTATTGAATATGTTAAATAATTCTACCTCCACTCCAAAATGATTGTTCGGTCCCCCAAAAACAAGGACTAAAAAATAATGCAATTGGTCAAGAAATTTTTCAAAACTTTATGCAAATTACTTGATATCAATGTGTTCATTAAGTTTATGCCAACCCGTTAGAATTTGTTTTGATAAAAGTACATTATTTATAAGTTATTGTTTTGAGCACTGGATAATCATTTTGGAATGGAAGGAGTAGTAGTTTGAATTTTGGAGGGAATGTAAAAATTCTTAGAGTTATAGATAACAATAGAGAAAATTTTAGAAGTTGAGTAATAGTGTTTGGGAGGCTCCATTTTATTTTATTTTTTGGGAAGGCTCATTTTTTTTTTTTGGGGGGGGGGAGGCTAATTTTGAGCTTTTTATTTATAACTATTTGAGTTTTTGGCTTATTGGATTATGATTATAATATATTTTGAATATAGTAGAGTATTTGAGGAAAATGTGTAGAATGTTCGTTGTTTACAAAATAATACTGTTTGGCCTACTTTTTTTTTTTTTGGATGTCCCAAAATATAGGGTCAATTTAAAAAGGGAAAAATTCAAAAAACCCCCGACCTTTGGACCGAGTATTATAGAGACACCTGACCTTCAATAAACGTTAACTAAACCCCTTACCTTTGCATTCCGTTATCAATTAACACCCTCGTCCCATTTTCCGTCCAAATGCTAACGGAAAAGATGATGTGGCGTTTACTTTGATACTTTGAGACACCTAGGCTAATATTTGGCAATGACATGGACGTTCTAGCAAATTTTGGTGCGAAACCCAATCACAAACCACATGTGTCAGTGGGCCCCCCACTAATTTGACTTAAAAAAAAAAAAACCCTTTTTCTCTCTCCTCCCCTCATCTATCTCCCCCAAACTGAATCACCTTCTCTCTCCTCCGCCTATTCCAGCCACCACCTCCATAACCATCGTGAGGTGGTCACTGCTCACGTTAATTAACATCTGATAAATACAAAAAAAATGATTAAAAAAACTAAAAAACTAAATTTGACCCGTTGTTTTTTGGTGGTGGTGGTGGACATGAAAGCGGTGGGGCGGTGGTTGGAATAGGCAGAGGAGAGAGGAGGGGATTCAGTTTGAGGGAGAGAGATGAGGGGAGGAGAGAGAAAGAGGGATTTTTTTTTAAGTCAGATTAGTGGGGGGGGGGGGGGGGGGGGGGGGTCCCACTGACACATGTGGTTTGTGATTGGGTTTCGCACCAAAATTTGCTAGAACGTCCATGTCATTGCCAAATATTAGCCCAGGTGTCTCAAAGTATCCAAGTAAACGCCACATCAGCTTTTCCGTTAGCATTTGGACGGAAAATGGGACGAGGGTGTTAATTGATAACGGAATGCAAAGATTAGGGGTTTAGTTAACGTTTATTGAAGGTCAGGTATCTCTATAATACTCAATCCAAAGGTCAGGGGTTTTTTTGAATTTTTCCCATTTAAAAATTTTAACAAAGGAAAGTTGGTAAATTTCATTTTTACGCTTGAGATGCTTTTAACAATCAAAACAATGAGACCAGAACAAGAATAATTGACAATTCTAAAGCTTAAAGTGTGTTTTGAAATTTTGAAAAAGTTCTCTGTTTACATTGGCTGCAAGAGTTTCTGCTTCCCAGAAAACAATTTAAATTCAAAACTTGATTAACTCATATTTTATTAGAGTCAACTAATGAAGGTTAATCTCGAAAAGTTAAAAGTTTTGAGTAACATTGTACATAAAATGTTGAAATTTAAAAGTAGGTCAAACATTTTAGGACGGAGGGAGTACTTTCATTTCTCTCTCTACTCAAAACCCAAAACTCAAATCTCAAACCCAAACCGAAACCGAAACCGAACAAGGTGTAAGGAGTTTGGAGGACACGTGTTGATGTTCCAAGAGCACCCAATAAATTACCCTAATTTGATTATAGTTTTTTTTTTTTTTTTTTGCTCCATCGGAAATTCGATTTGATGATAGCTGCTGGTGGAGTGAGTGTGAGTGTGTCGCTGTCTCGAGGCCGAAAGCGAAACATCGAACTGTGTGCGATAACAGAGAGTGGACAAGATCTGGTCCGTTAATTCTGTCCCATTTGAATTCTAAACCGTCGATTGGGTAACCCGCCAGGATTTTCTGCCCCAGGGATTTGATTGTCTCTGATTTGAGATTTGGTAAAGTTTCACCTTTTGTACTCGCACACCTTGTACTTTCACCATTTTTTACTTACACCCCTTAATTCATTAATTGATACTTTTACACCCCTTAATTTTTTATTTTAAAAGAACAATTAAATGTTTAAAGGAAATGGAAATGGAAATGGCTACAATACACACTCATTAAAGGTGTGTACCATATGCACCTATTGTATAGTCCAGATTGTACTACCTCATTGACAATCGTAACATTTTTTAGTTTTACGTAACTTTTCATCAATATAATTCGTAACATTTTTACGTGTATCGTAAGTTTTATAAAAAAAAAATCGTAACTTTTATAAAAAAAATCTTAACTTTTGTAGGGGTGTATATGATACACATCCAAATAAAAGGTGTGTATTGTAGCATTTTCCATGTTTAAAATACTCTTGTTCCCCTCCCTCATCCCTTCCCCCCCAATCCATCTCGCTCTAGCTTAAACACATGACACATCTATTGAAACTCTACCCTATTCAGACCCAATCTTCAAAATCCAATATGAACTATTGTCCAAATTTGCGCACTGGAATTCGAGTCTCATATAATCAATTTGTTTCGTGAGGTAGATCCGTAGATTATCATAATGGATTTTTAGGGGTTGTTCTGCAAACTGTCTTTTTTACTAACAGTCTTTTACTGTCTTTTTCTGCTTTCTAGGTTGATGTATTGTGAAAGAATGACATGTCTCGTAAAGCGTAAAAATACAGTTTGCAAAAAAAAAAAAACAACATTTTTCTGAAACAACCCTTAATTCGCCTCACAGTCAATTTGTCATATAGTAGATAATAAACATGATATATATGTTTACATATTGTATATATACACATAATCCGTGGACAATCAATGGTTCGGTGAAATTCTACATTTATAAAATCCATGGGCAACATCGAGCATCGTTCGCGTTAGAAAGCCGACACTTAAATTGTTCACAACCCTTCCAAGTCTAGTACGGAGTAGCTTCACAAATTGGCAAGGATTCATCGAAGACCATTTTCTTCTTCATCACCAAGTCATCACAATTCCACAATCGTTCGCCATCTCGTTGCCATCCATTTAAGGAGACTAGCATTTCGTTGGGTTCTTCATCCACTATGCTTTCATATACTACAGATATGTGTGTGTGTGTGTGTGAGAGAGAGAGAGAGAGAGAGAGAGTGTGTGTAGAGGGTTCTTCATCCATTTTTCTTTTCATGTTTACTTTTAAATGAAGAAAAACCAATACACACAAATAGCATTCAACTACGCATGCTTCAAACTTTGAACCGTCGAAAATGAGATTATTATTTCTTATATGGGTAAATCATTAATTGTAGTCGTTGATCTACAACTTTTAGATTTCAGTTCTTATTGATGTATTTTTTATCTAAATTTTTTTTATTGTTTTTTATATTCTTTATATGGCTTCTTATATTTTTTAAACGTTTTATTATGATATCCCTTCTTTTTATATTTTTTTTCTTCAAATCCATACTGAGAAGCTGTGTATATTACAGAGCAAACTCTTGTATCTATTTTCTTTATTTCTTGTTGTATCTGTCTAGTTGTACATTTTTCTCTTAATACTTGAAATATAAATTGTACTCTAGTTGCTAGTCCTGTCATTCCTGGATACTCTCTGTTGAATTTATCTCTAATTTCTACTCTAAAGCTCATGGTAGCTTTCTAAGTAATTTATCTAATATTTCATAATCAAATCTTCTTCCTGTTCTACTAGCTAAATTTACGTAACTTGTTATGAAAGGTATTATGTATTTCCGTTTTTTAATTTGTAACTGTTCTAACTGACCCATGACTACATCTTGATACCATGTAGAACTTCTATGTGAATTTATTCCTATAATTATTTCTTTTATTAGACTGGTAAAATTATAAGGGTTTGGTCCTAAGTTAATTCTATCAGCTAATTTTTTTGGGTAATCTATTTTCCATGTTTCATAAAGATTTTCAGCAGTTTCTCCTAAGAAGGTTTCCATATACGACCATATATCTTCATTGGTATAGTCTATTGAAATCTCTTTTATTGCTCTTACTGCTAACTTTTCCCATAGATTTACTATTTCTTTCCATTGTTGTGGATCGAAATTTGCTATTGTTAACATTAATCTTGATTTAGCTGGAGGTAGTAATATTATATTTTTATCTGGTTGTATTCTTTTACCATAAGTTCTTTCTATTACATGTTTATCTTCTTCTCCTATTTTCTTAGGTTCTATGGTACCTTTGTTCATTGGGCATGCTCCATACGGATATTCTACGCTTCTATTGGTTCTGGTTGCATGAAAGGTATAGGTACTAATTGGTACAATATTACTAGCACTACTATTGGCCTCTTCTGCCATGTTTACGGTTTCAGGTGCTACATAATAAGGGCTTCTAGGATCTGGTTTAAAAAATACTTCTGTTAAAGGGATATCTCCAAACATTTATTAAAGTTTTCTTTCACTCCTAAATAAACTATCTAGTTTGAGACAATGTTCTTCTATGGATAATTCTGGTTCTTCTATTTGATATTTACTATCCCAATATCCTTCTAATAATTCATAATCTACATAAGAAAAATCTTTTATTGGTTCTTTTGTTTCTAAAATAAAATTTAAAATCTCTCTATATCACTATCCTTCCAATCGAATTTCTCTATTATAAGATTTAAGGTGTCATTTACTTCTACTGCCATATTATTATGAATTTCTTCTGTCTCACTATCTCCATTTCCTAAATCTTGATATCTATAATTGCTAAATTTAAGACTAGCTTTTCCATCTTGCCTAATATAAATCTTGTTTTCTCTTGGTACGAAACTAGGTTTATTAAGAAAATCTACTTCTGATTCTAATCCTTCTAAGTCTTCTAGATCGTATGTTTTTTGCTTGTATGGTCTGAATATCTTTACTCCATAATATTTATACTGCTTGATCTACTTTTAACTTGTATTGGGTATTACTAGTGTTACTAAGTTTTCCTAGAAAACCTATACATACTAATAAATTATTTTGTCTAATCATATTATAGCCTTTTGTTTTAATCCCTATTTTCATTTGCTTGTGAAAGTTTTCTTTATCTATAAGAAAATCTGGTACACAATAGACTACTGCTTTATTTTGATTCATATCTATTTCCATACTTCCTATTATTGCTTGACCATTATCTGTATGTATGTCTTGTATCTATTATGCATACTAAAACTTTTGTTCCTAATCCTTTTATTCCTATAACTATTAAGCCTAAGTGCATCCTACATAATCTCTTTTTAATTATCTTTTTATAAGATTCTTCACTTATTAAATCTAACAAGACTTTATCTGTTTCATTCACTACACATATAGGTTATTCCCTGTAATGTCTATATAACTGTGTACTACTACCTTTCCAAAAAAAAAAACTGTGTACTACTAAGAATGTGATTTATTCCGTATAATATTTATGGCTTTATAAGTTCTAACTTATTATTTCTAAAGGCTTCTATCTGGCTATCTACATCTATAATAGTTTCTAATTTTATCTGATTATTATTTGGCCTTTTGCCTAATATCTGCTGTAAGATATTTCCACTAATTTTATCACTACTTTTACTAGTGCTTGCCATTTTAATAAAATTTATTACTTATAGCTTTCTTTTTCGTTGGTCTATCTTTTAGGCTAAGAATATCTACTCTTTCTATTAATTTGGAGATGTCTTGAGATTCTAGCAGTTTAGCTATTTCTAAGATTGACAATCACTTTTCTATATCTACCAATTGTTCTATTAAAATTTCTGACTTTTTATTTGTTGTTATTAGTAACTCTAAAATAGTATTATTTTGTTTAATAATAACTTGGTCAAAATGTGATGTGGCTATATGGGTTGTTAATCCTTCAGGAGGTTCTTGCACTGTTGCAGTTTTTGTCAATGCCACTATATAATCTTTATCTGTTGTTGTCATCCAAATACTATAATCTTAATTTCTTCTAATAACTTAACGGATTTTTTCCGAGTTTCTGAAAGTATTTCTAATATCTGCTTACTTCCTTCTCCTGAGGGTTTAATATCTATCTTTTTTAAATGCTCTAAAATTCGATGATTATTTTCTTCTAACTTAACTATCCTTTTTAATATATCCGAATTAAATTATTTTAAATAGTCTAAATTATCTTTTTTGTTGACAACCTTTTCTAACTTATCTAAAATATATTTTATACGAGCTTCACTAACTAAACACTTGCAATTTTACTGCATAAAACTAACTAAATAATTAATTGTTCTAACTAACTATGATCGTAGGGCTATGATACCAAATTATGGATAGAGAGTAACGAAATAAAACTAGATATGCTATTATAAAAATTGATTAATAGACGAATGAAATATTTGTAATATTATGGGTTTTGACAGTGACTTAAAGCTTTGAAAGAGACTTGACACTTGATATTATTTTAGAGAAGTACTACTATTTTGATATCTAGTCAGTATGAAAGTGGGTATGAAACTAGGTGCTGATAGTTTTACCCAAAAAAGCAATAAGTGTTTTGCTCCGTAAATCCAATTTATTAAAGGATCATCATCATTACACTTTTTACATCAACTTTTATATCTATTTTTTAAAATTCTTCTCTACTTTTATCTATTAAATTTTTACCCACTAAATTTTCAAAATGGAAAAATAAGTAATTGTTAAAACTTTTACCCATTAATTTTTAAAAAATACACATTTATTAAGAGACAGTCTAAAATGGAACAGTAGAATATAAAAAGAGGGGCAGAGAGAGTGTTAATTTGAAACTTTATTTGCATCAATCAATAACACTACTATTTTTTTGTTTTTTTAATCAATGTCCAAAAGAGAACATACCTATTATAAAGTCACAGTTCGCCTGGTTGGTAAATAAACATACTCCCTCAATCAGGGGACATAACCAACGAAGGTTAGCTCAGGGGGCCAAGGCTCTTGTATCTCACTAGGAGGTTAGGAGTTCAAATCTCCCTACCTGCGTGCAGGGACTTTTTCTTTCTTTGTTTCTACCCTGTAACGGGCTTATTTATTGTATTAATTAAGTTGTTGAGTTTGGTTGTCTCGTGGACTCTCACAATTCATGTAGTGTCCTGGGTTGGTACATTGCACTTCTTATGTGATGTAATTGATCTCTCTTCTATCGATTGACAAAAAAAAAAAACAACAGGGGACAGAATCATTGGGAAATTCTATTCAGATTCCCTCCTTTATTAGTACCCACATCCAAAAATATTTAAGGAGGCGCGTGGACTTTACCTTGGCTCCACCTTAATCATCCAAATCGTCTAGTTTGCAGACAATAATATATGGATCATTCTTGCAAAAAATTAAGTTGATGGAATATTGTAAGTTTCTCATTTCTAATAAAAACAAGAAATGGTTGAATTTGTCAACCCTCCATTGTTTTGAAGACAAATCAAATACTTACTGATATATGATTACCTTAGTTTTTTACGAGAATGAACTACACATTATAGTTACAAAATAGAAAGCTCGGATATATGACTACGCTTCTTTTTAAGTGTTTTTTTTTTTTTTTTTTGAGAGTAGTGAGAAAGGAGTATGCATAGAATTTCTCATAATCGTCACACTTGGAAATCTTTAACTTTCCACAAATGCTCTTCTATTCCAATTGCACTTGTCCCTTCAAGAAAAAAAAAAGAGAGGGTAAAAATGGTACTTACATAGGACGGCTTCCAAAACTTTTCAGAATGGACAACTAAATTGGGACGATATAAAATGTCAGAAACTAGACAAACAAAAATGTACGGAGGGAGTATATAAACATCCGAATTACAACAAAGGCAACAACAAAAACTGATATTCCAAAAGAACTTTTTTTGTTTTTATCTAAGCATAACATACAAATAGTTGTATCAAATTGCATTCAAAATCAACCAAAAAATGTACAAGCAAACACCACCTCAAACTCCCAAATAAATGGAGGAACCATACAAAATAGACAAACACCACCTTAACATTACCACAGCCCCTAGGCTAAATGCTTCCAGCAGCTCTCACCTCAAGAACAGCTGGGGCCACCTTTAACTAAACAACCATTAGCACCAATTTGCATCTAAATGCACAGGAATTCGCAAACCTATAAGTCTTGATTTTTTTCATAAAAATAATTACAGCAAAAAAAAAAAAAAAAATGGTGCCTAAACTCCTTTATGAAGCGAGGCTACCCAGCTTCAAATGTTAAAGCCCTTGAAGCAAATCCTTTTCAAGATTACTTTCCAATTGCAGCCGATAATAGAACAAGGACCTCATTTCCTCAATATTAGACTCCATTGAAAGCTCGACAGGGGTTTTACCTTCTCCATTGACAGCATGTGGATCTGCTCCCCTGCAGTCGAATACAAAAAACACTTTAAATGAGCTGGATGATGAATATGCAGTAACCAGTATTATGGGGGACTATGCATGGAGAGAATAAGAGCATGAAGTAAAGAGAAGATAATATGCATGGGCAAATAACATGTGTGAATGAGTAATTCTTCCCCGATTTGGCTATATGGACTGATTTTGGAAATTATGAGACACGACAGATTGGAGAATCTAGGTTAAGGATGGGGGCATCAACCAAGGATTCTTGCTTTGGAAGCAAAACCTAATCTCCAATAGATTCTCAAAGAAAGTATGGTTCCCTTTCTTAGAAAGGCAAAACTAAATCTAAAAATTTGCAAATCTTTAAATGAAGAAAATGAAGATGTACATCAATAATCAACAAGAAGTCATTCGAGGCAACCCACCAATAAATAATAGAGAATCAGATGCAGGAGCCGAGGCAATCGTGAAGGTATCAGTGCACGTTTACAGATTTCATACTAGCGATTTCGTATTTCAGCACTCAATACTACGGCCTATTTCCAAAGACCCAAGGTCCCCCTTAGACTAGAGTCTTCTCTGTCTCAATAAATAAATATGTTGCTTTACATCCTTGAAAAGTTCAAAAGACCACTTACACGTAAAGCTACAATGAGTAACAGACAAACAGAACTACTAGACTCCTACTTCATTCAGATGAAGTAGTTTTTCTGTAGTACTATTGGCGTAGTACTTGAGTCAAATACAACAAAAGGTGAATTTGGCTTAGTTGCAAAGGTAAACCAAGCCAAACATATCTTTCCATTTAATCTTCTCCCTTGCATCCCAATCACATGGAGCTGAGCGACACTAATCTTTTCCCTCCATTCTGCTCTGTCAAGGTTTATAACATTTAGTTTTAATAAAATCTCACACCCTTTAACCTCAAATTCCATGGCAACTTAGGTCTTCCCCTCGCCCTAAAATTTCCATTAACAATCGTACAGTCAAATTTCTTTATTGTTACATCTAAGTACCCATAAAGCCATTCAATGCGCGAAAATCCAGGGTTCTCAATTGCAAGTGACCAAACCAGCTCAGCCTATTTTCTCTAAACTTGTACAAATATTTATTGTTTACCATAAAAGATCTGTAGGAAGGATGTTATTGTAACTATGATTTGTTGTCAGGATCAGTGATTACCTTGTAAGAAGCATCTTGACCAGTGCAGCTTTGCCTCCGAGAATACAACGATGAAGTGGTGTCTGACCTTTTGCATCAGAAGCATTTATGTTTGCACCATACTGTAGGAGGAGCTCCAGCATGCCAATGTCAGCAGTTTCACAAGCCAAGTGAAGCAAGGGGCATCCCTCAAGATCCTCCATTGAATGGCCTTCACTTGTACCTGCTGCTAAATTTGAAGCATTCAAGGACGTTGCTGGCAAATCCCCAGTTAAGAGTCCAGAGCTTTGATCGAGGCTCGTCTGCTCTTGCAGCAGCATCACTTTGGCAAGGGTTAAAGATTTGGAAGACACTTGCTCATGGACAGCGTTTACATTTGCTTCGGAGTTTACAATGAGACGATATACAGCTTTCTTGTCATTGGCACGAACGGCCTCCCAGATCTGTTGTGCGACTGCATGATTGTCCCTGGGCTTCCGAACAAAAAGTTTGTCTGCGTACTGGAATCAGAAACATGATTGCACTTCATCATTTTCAGAGCGGATTTCACTGAACACTAACGGACAGCCTAAAAACTTAATACGAAGATACGCTTGCAAACCCAGAATATCTAGAAGAACAAAGGTTCTGCAATACTTGCTTAATGCAATTAACTTGACAGTCGATGCATTTCAATGTATTTGATTTCTTTTCCAAAATTATTGGTTGTGTACTTGTCATAATTATGTGGAGTAATTGGGTGACGCATTCAACACATTTCTTCCAAATTGGCAAGGGAATATATCGTGCTCAAAAAGATTCAGGGTCTTAAAAATGAAGCAGTCTTCAGGATGGGTTCGTGTGTGGACCCACATTCATAAAAAGTAGCACCATTCAAGTGAACTAGAAAACCTGCCCAGTCATGCCCATAATGTCCGGCATACAAATAATTAGTTCAAGGTGTGGTGTGATATGGACATCTACTCATATCTAGGACCAGATTGGCTGTACAGAGCCACAGGTCAGCAGTATACAACAAAAGTAAAAGAGGGGAGAAAAGTGCACCACACAGATATCAAGTGAAATTTATTCCCTTCCTGCAACTGTGATTGGCCTTCACTCAACTCTAGCTGACGAACTAAACAGGACTTGAGAAAAAAATGCTCAACAACACGTGAAAATTCATGCTTTGACTTTCCAATTGGTATTGAACCATTAATCATTCAGTGCTCAGTTGTTTTTTGATCGGCTTCAGTATTCAGTTGTTGCAGATAAGTTGTTTTAAATCAGGACTCCTACCAGATAACTAGGCAACACAGGCCCAATATGTGAGGATCATTTATTTAGCATCCGCTTATTAAACTTAACCGAACAGTATGGCATCTCTCTCCAACATGGTCCTGGTGACTTCCTCAAGCTAGTGACATATAGTCCTTATAAGTATGCAAAAAGTTGCAAGTTAAAGATTCGTCATAAAGGGTATAAAACGTAAAATGTACAAGCATCTACAGAATAATCAATCGATATATCTGCATATATAAATCTGTTAACATAACTCCTGCCATATATCGAAAATTTTAGATCGAAAATTACGATGAATTAAGCTGTCAGGAATACGAAAAGAACCTCCTCAAAGTCGCGTGCAATCAAGTGGAAACGAAATTTTTAGGAAATGAGCACAAGAGAGATGAAATTCGAACCTTTGCATGAATGAATTTTTCCTTTACTGAAATAGAATCAGAATGACTAGGCTTGCCAATAAAAAGCATCTGTGGCTTGTCAGACTTGTACAAGCTTCAACATCAGAACAGCAAGTGAATCTTAGCAACATCCAATAATAAGCCCAAATTTATAATGATAAAAAACACTTGCAAAAAACCTTCAAAATTTAAGTGAAAAATCCATTTAAATATAGTGGGGATTATTTACCCTGTAGGGACAAGATCAACCTGAAATCCACTTCTTGATTGCAAGTGCTCCTCCCATATAGAGTTAGCAAAGGTATTGCCCAACGACTGGAACATACTTATCACAGAAGGTTCCCACACTTTAACATCAAGTGTCAGTGACCTTACCTGGAATAGAAACCAACCATAAGAAAAAGAACTGAACTCAACCAAACAAGCAACCTGTAGGGGTAAGCTAAGATATTCCAAAATGAATTTATTCTAACTTCTACCTATAAAAATAACAAACAATAACAATATCATCCTCAAAAAACTTCAGACTCCGGACTTATTAACTAAACAACTTAACAGAATACCATTGCCCACCAAGAGGCACATCAAATCTATCATTTATTCTCACACATACTCTATTTGTCGGAGTACGGAGTAATATGTCAGCAAAGGCGAAGCATACTCATCAAATCTAGCAAATAATACCAGGAAGGTGTCTTGCTCATGAAAACAAATAAATAAATAAATAAATAAAAACACTGCTGGGAGGAAAACAAAACATTCTTTGGCCCTCCAAAACAAAATACTGTAGTTCTTAAAAGAGAGTTCCATGAGCGAATATGGCAAGGGTGCAAGGCCGGCTTTAGGCTAAAGCAAACTTGCCTTAGGCCCCAATATTGCTTAAGCTTACAAAATGGCCCCATTACACATATATCGAAAATCCAAAGGCAACATACTTGAAAAAAAAAAGAAGAAAGATACGCAAGCCCCCGAATTCCCCTTACTTTTACAGTTTCACACTTTTTTATTATTGAAGGCCCTTTAAAAAAAAAAAAAAACTGTGTGTAAGGGCTCAACAAAAAAAGAACCACTTCTACTTTAAGGCTCAACATAGATAAAAAAATCTTCCCATCCAAAAATATAAATGCAGTTCTCATCTGAAGTTCATCAATTAATATAGTATTTCAGTATTTCTTGTCCACGGGCTCTCAAGGCCTCAAAAATGAAGGCAAACCAAAAGAGGTCTGCCCAAAGATCCAACAAAAAATAAAAATCCATTAATCTCTTCTTTAAAATACTACTCCCTTTTGGTGTCAAATTTTTTAAAAAAATTATGTTCGGAAGCATTTTATTTTTTGATCCAAAAATTGTCCGTCTTTTCGTAAGGACTATTATTTTGGAACAGAGTATTTACGTAATACCCTATTCAATATCTTGCTTTAGCCCCCCGGAAATATCCATATGGGCAACCTAGGGCCATCAGTTAAACTCCCGAGTAATAGTTACATCACAAGAATGCTGAGAAGGGTTTGAAACCAAGATGATTGTGAACGAGCTTAATGTACTGTACCAACTCTGATGATTGTGAACTAACTTAATCTACTGTACCAAAGAGCTCCCATGCTAGCAATAGTACTTGAATTTAAGTTGGCAGGATAGATGAGAAGCTGGATGAAGGGCCTTTAAAATAGACCATCAATGAACATTCTCAGCCATAATTTCTTTTTCTTTTTTTTTTTTTGCTGGGTCGGTAGTCTAAAGGTGTAATCCTACTAGAATTTGGCAGAAGCATCAATTGTTGGGTTTATTCCATAAAGTAATTCAGCAATCACTATCACATCATTGATAGACAAAGGACAAACTATTATATGAACAGAACCTTTATACTATTTGTAAGCAATATGCATCCGACAGTTGCTACAACTGTATGTTAAGGAAATACATATGGTGAAGGCCTTAACTAACCTTCATACTCCTAAAACCTTACTTAACTAAACACTTTATTTACTTCCTCCGTTCATTTTCTTTCTCCTTATCCATCTATCTATGCCGAAAAGAACGCCTTTACTTAAAACCAGATGGGCAAAAAAGTAGGGTTAACTAACCTTCATACTCCTAAAACCTTACTTAACTAACCACTTTATTTACTTCCTCCGTTTATTCATTTCTTTCTCCTTGTCCATCTATATATGCCGGAAAGAGCGCCTTTACTAGAATTTGGCAGAAGCATCAATTGTTGGGTTTATTCCAGAAAGTAATTAAGCAATCACTATCAGATCATTGATAGACAAACGACAAACTATTACTATATGAACAGAACCTTTATACTATTTGTAAGCAATTGCACCCGACAGTTGCTGCAACTGTACTTTAAGATGCCAGTAATATGCACAGAATTATAAAATTTACCTTCGATATGTGCACACCAAGGTTCCGGTGGACACCAGAACATTCAATGCAGACAAGAACGCCAAGATTTAAGGATGCCCAATCTGGTTCAGGGGCACCACAATCAGCACATCTATCATTACCACATACTTTTCGTAGCACATCAATTGGTTTCTCAATTTTCACAGAGGTACGTTGTTGTTGTGAACTTCTCAATGCACGTTCATGATGTCCAAAGCCAAGCCTCTCAGCTGTGTATTCTTCAACTGCTGTATGATCAAAATCAGAACTCTCGAATGAACTACTCTCACTGCCAGATCGGTGATGACCACTTCCCATTGGACTAGCCAGCAAACACTGAAAGGAAACAACTCAATTATTGATTTAGTATGAAAATCAAGGACCCTTGTGATAACAGACTCAGGAATTACCCTCTCAGGAGTCTGCGAACTCAGTAATGAAGCGATGACCCCAGTTATCTTCTCAATCCAGTCCATTTGATCCAGGGCACTTTCTGCCTGTACTGACAGGCAAATATTAAAAACAACACTAACTTTCACTGACAACATAGCTATTCAGAAATAAGATAATTGGGTATAAGATACACTAAAATAATTTATCAAAAATCGTGCAAGCCACAGTAAGACTACCTGCAAGGTGTAATTCTTTGTTGGTGATATAATCCTGAAGCAAAACCTCAGATCCGACTGATCAGCATCAACTTTTATTGTTGATGTCAGCAGGTTCACGGTGTGATGAGCAACGGATTTCTCATCGTGCACTCCACCATGATAGTGAGAAGAAAGCCAGCGACTCAGCAATCCAGAACCAAGTTCAGAACTATTCCTCTGACCAGAAAGTTGACTGCCAGATCCCTACAAAACATAACTTAACTATAGTTATACAAAAGCAAGGACAGAATTAAGACTACCATTGGATAAACATAATCCATGCTCGTATTTCATAAAACAACTTACATATCCAGAGAAAAAAAAAAGGAAGAGAACACTTACAGATGGTTTGCTACACTGTTTGCGATAATAGTACAGCATTCCTCTACTATCAAGGACAAAAAACCTTCTTTTCCAGTCACCTCTCAAGTTTGAGGAACGTTTTGAGAGATAACCTTGTCGAATAGTTTGAACCTGGAATATCATCCCAACATCAAATGTAGAAAAAGACAAAAGCTAGAGAAATACAAGTAAACATGACACAGTTCCTCGACTCGGAATGATCTCTTAACCTTTCCCTTTCCAGCAGATTGCATGACCGCTTCTATCATTTTATGTGAACTTCTACCGATTGCTTGTATGCCATCCCCATTAGGAGATCCATTAGAACCATTTGAAGACAACCTGCTTTCTCGATCAACCTGCCTTTTGTACTCTTGCATTCTTTCATTAAGAGCTGCCTGCTCATAGTTGGACCTTTCTCTTGATTGTTGTGCATAAGTCAAGACCTGCAAGCAACAGGTGGCACTTCATATCTCCTAACTTTAATCAAAACAAGCGGAGCTCAGAAACATCAAATTAGTTCAACACAACGAATTTATGCACTGTACAATTTTCCAAATGCAGAGAGCTAGAACCCGAATAGCTTCGGTATACGAATATATACATAAGCAAGACTAGCAATCTATGCGTACTTTCGAGCTCAATCAACAGCCGTGTTCAATGCCAGTTGCAAATTTGAAGCACAAGAATACTGCTGGCGGATTTAGCTTGACTACTAAAGTCTTTGTTCGTGGCAACTAAAATACTTTCAAAAAGTATTAAGCACTTCAGCTGTGTATATTTCCATCTTTTTTTCCAGTTTTAACTTCTCTTCTAGCTTGAAGGACCTTGTTAGGAGTTATATGAAATAAGTATTAGTGAGTGAGGGTAATACAGTCATTTGTATCTTGTCCTCACGATATATATAAATGCATAATATGTGAATTAGGGATTAACACCTTAAAACACATTTCCTTTAGCTCAAATATTGTGGTATCAGAGCTAGGCTTTTGGACAAGACTCTCACGATTGGTTGCCCCGACGTTTGTGTTTAAACGCAACATGTTCTGTTGTTCGTTGATATCCCTTAATTATGGATCATTTGTTTACCTCTCCACGTGCGGGTCACGGGTCGCACGTGTGGGACCAATTGGCAATGATTGGAGAGACCGGCCAGCTAAACTAGTTTTGGAGGTTGTAATTAACAAATATGGGACAAGCTCTAACAGACAAATCTTGAAATCCCCACTCAAAACCGAACTTTGATTTATATGGAAAAAGTGTCAAATTCAAAATAGTTCGCATGTCATTAAGATAAAGGCTAATATAAGAACAAACCTGATTGATGTATGGTTCCATCTGATGCAACAGCTCATAGCCCTAAGAAATTAGCCAAGGTTTAGGGGGTCCACATGCAGCACAAAACTCAAAAATTTGCACTAAATGGTTTACCTGTTTGAAGTAACGGAGATGAGCATCCATCGTACCACTAACTGCTTCCAAAAACTCAAACCTCTTTTTTGCTTCCACATTTGAAAGAGCAGTTATCTGGATAAGCATCAAATATCTAAGCCTCGTATAATTGATACATTTTTTTGATTCTGGAATTTCAGTGGATAACCAGTTATGGTTGTCTGTGCAAAATATTCAGTTACCACTTACCAGGTTAAAGCGAGCTGTCTCAAAAGTAGACCTTGCATGGTGAAGCTCCTGGAATAATTCCAAAATATAAGCAATTTATGGGAATAAATATGTTCACTACAAGGTTTAACCAGTTTATCTGTTTGCTAGATACATATCACAGGTACAGACTGAATAATACCTCCTCTAGAACTGTAGCTATATGATTCTTTGTTCCTTTCCTTAGCGATAGAAACTTCTCACGAGCCTGCAGCATGCAATGATTTAAGAAACTAAACAGAAATTCAATAATGAAGTACATCAATCTAATTTCTCCTACAATAACATATGAAACTTCTTGGAAAAACAACTAAAAGATATCCAATCAGAATAGTAAAAAGACTGTTTTTTGCGCTTCTTGTCAATTAAAAAAGGATATAGGAAACATGCCCACAACAGTACATATTCTCAAACTTTTGGGATTTTCATTCCGACATCCAGATTCTCTATAATTGGTAGCAGGAAGAACAGGTGCCTTACCACTATCATTACATTTTCTTTAGGATACAAAAACCACCAGTTGCGCAAAGTTGATGTTAATCAAGGCCGTGCTAAAACAATCCTTTTTATAAGTGAAAGAAGAACACTAATATAGCAAGCACCCTGAAGGGAAATTTTTCAGGGAAGGCAACACAAGCTCCCTGCCTGTTTTGAGTCTGTTAACTTACAGAAGTCTATACAACTTCTGTAAGTCTAAAACAAATTAAAAGCTGTCGTAAAATGTACTCCATACTCCCCAGAGAATAGCAACTAAAAGTAACTACAGCTGTGAAGTGTAACTTGTTTGGTAGCTCCAAATCTGCACCCAATCAAGTGTGCTCGGTAAAGAACCAATTCACTGAGAGCAAGAGCACTTGCCTTCCTCCTTTGATATCACTCTATATCTTAATATTTTTCCCCGACTGAAGACTTAGCAGAATTTCAAGCTATCTGATGTTGAGAGATCCTAGAGGAAAAAGAGGCACCGGGGTATTAGTCCAAGGTTACTACTCACCTGTGAGTCAGTGACAAACCAGCCTAAGTATGAATTTTCACTCTATTTCTTAACAATTTCCCATCTCTCAATTGTGCGATCTTTGGCAAAAGTCCACACCGGAAGCTAGATAGAAAGTCGAGGCTGCCCTCACTCTTACATATTTCCTCTCTTCATACCGCCATCTAACGTGGCGTTCTCCCTCAGAAAAACCTTCCACGTGTAGGCCAGGGACAAGTACCCTACCCCTCTCTGGGTATTCGATTCGAATACCATGTTTCTGAGTCTTGGTAGAACTCAATCCTAAAAGCTAGCTTCAAGTTAACAACGAAGATACTGCACTATTGACACAATGAGGTACTGTGCTTCACACTATCTTCACCAAAATAAGAAATAAGAAAAGTCATATCCATGTATGTTTGAAGAAATGACCCCAGCTCCTCATTGACCTCGTGGTTTGTTTGAAGATCACAACCTACAGGGTCTTTGATTCACCCATGATCTCTCATGCCAACCAACCAAACCCCCCAAAAAAAAACTTAGGGATCAATCCGCTCCATAACCACCTTAGCCTCTACTTCTTTTATCCAACCCATAATACGCTACCCAGAAAATCCAACATTATGCCATCAGTAACAAATTTTCTTCTCTTCCTGTTCAAAAAAAAAAAAATCCTTCTCTTTCAATCAAGTAACCTACTAACCTTTCCCCTAGCATAGCCAAACATCTTTGACGGCCACTCCAGTAGAGACGAGAAGTTCCTATCACAACCACTTCCAAAATCCATCCATGTCTATCCCATCCATATCACCTATCAATAGATGTAGACTTTTGAATTCATATTTTCACATTTTATGTGCAAACCAACCATTAACCTTGACGAACCTCTCTCCCCAACGTTCTCAATCCACCCATCAAACTCCCAATACGCCAAGCTTTCAAAACCCCTCATACAACCCCTTAACTACTTTACCCAACCACAACATTTCCAAATGCATCTGAGTGAGAGATCTGCAGAAACCTCCCCCTCCGTCTCAATTCTACTCTCTCCTACACAATCTCGAAACAACTCAAATTGAGACAGAACGTCTGGAACCTTTACGAACGTAATCAGATACCTAACTTCAAATAAAAACAAGTAGATCAGAACCTTCACTGGAATATAAACCAAACAACCAAAAATCGAAGAAGAGAAGTCCCAAATCAACCCCCAAATCCAAAATAATCTGAAAATGGAAGACTGAGAAGAGTGGAAAGATCAATGGAAACCCCCAAACTATAAAATCAGTCGGAGAATATTGCATATCACCATTTATTGTTCATCCATTCCATTTCACATTTGATTATTTTGTCTTCCACTAACAGATGCATTGACGGAAAGCAAACTAATTGCCGACTTTTAAAACCTTTGGGAGCTACATGACATCAGTGTTCGTAGATATTTTATCTAGCAAGGATCTAAAGGAAGGTAAATTTCCTTTATAGTCCCAAGCAGTTAATAGGTCCCTTCTTTGATTCAGTAGGGCGAGCTAGAGCTTTAGTGGCAAACCCTGAACTTAATATCTTGATTGAAGGAGAAAACGACTTTAACTCTTATGTCAAATAAATTGAGTCTCTTTTTATTTTTCCTAGGTTCATTGTTAACATAAACCATCGAAGTACCTGAGATGAGAATCACCTGGTCATATAGAAGGCTTGCCTTGTCAAAATGCTTCCGTGCTTCCTGCACCAAACGACAAGATCCCTTATTAGCTGATCAACAACAACAACAGAACCCATCTAGTCCCCAGTCATTGGGGGTATGGGCGGGGGATGATTGGAGACAGGCCTAATCTTTGGCAATATGCACAAAGTGGCTGCTCTCAGAATACCACTAAAACAGTGCCACAAAGTTCAACAGATTGTAGAAGTTAGCAGCATTTAGTACCTTAACGTCATGTAAATCTATATTGACAAATTGCAGCAACCTGTCATTCAGCATGTGTTCAACCTGAAACAGAAATGAAAATGTTGGAATAATGTCTCTACTCCAAACAATAAAGAACATCGTATAGCTGATGCACTAAAAAAGGAGCAACTCATCCCTCCTTTCCTTTTTCAGTGGGTTGGGGGTGGTTTGAAGTAAAGCATGGGGCCAGGACTTACAGTAGATGTAGTAAACCACATACTATTGACAGACACTGCCCAGAACTAAGGTTGTGAAACTGCTCTAAATTCTTAACAAAAATGACATGAAAAGACAGACTTCTTTGGAAAACAATTCTGGATATTTGTAGGGTGATAATTTCTGAAAACTAACCCATTTTGAATAAAGAATTGTTTGGCAAACAAGCTGTTAGCAACAACATGTAATCAAACATATCATTCACATTGACGTTGCAGCTCAAATCTTAGGGTCGCATCATTTGGTTGGGAGTGGGTGGGTGGGGGGAGGGGAGAAAAGAAAGGAAGGAAGGGAAGAAAGAAAGAAAACTTCACCTGGGATCTAAGAACTTCCTTATATGTCCCTATTTCCCGCAACGCAATAGTAAATTTTGTCATCACAGGACCTGCAAAAGCAAGCAGGATTTTCCATCAGCAACACAACTGATAGACTGAGAGTATAAATATCACCAGACATATAGAGATCTCCTTCAGGGACATCCAATTTTAGAATCAGCAAACTAAACCAACATTTACCAATTTTCCACAGACAGAAATTAAAATGGAAAGCACACACACTTCACATGACTAAAATCAACAGCTACTCAATGTGACTGGTTAAGTTTATGGATATTTGACATCGACATCAAAAAGCAATAGTATCGGCAAACACGTTTTTTACTGCAGTCGACATGTCGATGTCTACATGTACCACCCAAATTCGAAAAGTTCAGTTTTAAAACCTCACACAAGTCCATGGATCATAGTTATAAGAACTTCACAAACTTCCAACCAATTTCTCTTCTACCATAACCGCGTACCATATATGAGACGTCCCATATGGCTTGCGTACCAAAGCAATGCACAACATTGTTGAAAAAGAAAGACATTCAATACGTGTCGCAAGACAAACGTTATCTTGTTAACAGAATGATACAAACCACAGTGTAACATGCATAAAACGACAAAACCGATACACAGTGTGTACCCCGATTTGACAACACTGGTAAAGCGCGACGGCACCCTCACTTCAATAGCTAGCTTTTGCGGTTGAGTTCAACCCAATACCTAATAAGATGGTATCAGACAGATGAACACTCAAAGATAAGATGCATGTCCCTAGCCTGCACGTGACCTGTGATGCTGAGCCAGCACGATCCATGTGAGCGAGGGTTTGAAACAAAGTCACACATTGCTAGGGTACCACCCTAATGTTAAGTATACATGTGTGAGGACACCCTCACTTGAACAGCTAGCATTCGGATTGAGTTCTACCTGAGACCGTATAACAATGACATGATTCAAAGATTGGTATTTATCTTTTGAGAATCGAACATATGCATTCCTTTAGGAGTGAAGCTTATTACTCTTCTGGATTGGAAGCTACGAGGAGAAAGAAAAATATTAGCTAAAAGAAATACTCAAGAAAATCATACGATTTAACGTCATTTATACCACACATACATCAAGTTGCTCAGCCTGAGTCTGTGCACTAGCCCTCCAAGAAGCAAGTAATTAAGAAGGAAGCAATCACAATTACCGACTCTTTAGCAACCAAAAACTAGAAAAGGGATGGCCAACATCAACCTCACTACTACAGAATAACTTTGAAGCTAAAGTACCAAATATTAGGACATACCTCCAAAAGCAACACTGATTGGATCATTATGACCCCCGCCAAAAGTTTCGAGGGCACTGGCAAAAGCAATGTCCCCATCATATCCCTCACCAAGCCCTTCGCTGCAAGTTCCAAAGCACATAGAAACATCACCTTCCCTTACGATAAAAACATAGAACACCTTACCAGATATCACACGTGATAGCCACCCAAAAACACAAATAAACAAGTTATTAATAGGTCTGCACTGGAAGACAAAGGAGCTAAGGTCATCCATGATCCAACTAAGAAGTTCGTGCAGAACAAGAAGACACCAATCCTTCGGAATTCAATGGGAAATTTCTAGCCATATGTAAGTCCAAAGGGATAGCAAACATCAAACCTTCTTTCAAATTAATTATATCAACTGTCTTTCTCTCGTGAATTTTCTTCGAGCTGTACAACTATAAGAATATCTCTTAGAAAAAGAAGACCAACTTATCCATCCACGTCCTTCTGAAGACGGATCTGTGGTCAAAAACTAGAAGGCAAATACAAATTTGACATCTTGACATGAACTAATGCTCAAACTACCATCTAAAGTCAAAAGCATATTAATGAAGATGGACTAACTGTGCCTATTCAAATAAAAAAAAAAAACAGCAATAAAAGAATGAATAAAAAATGCAAACTGATATGCTTGGTATTCTGACACATGCTTAATAATGCAAAAATATAAACAAAAATGTTGAACTCAGAACACAAACAAAAATGAGACACGTTATTGACAATGTACTCACGTGTATTTTCGACATCCTTTGTAAAATTTTAAACTTCTTTCCCCCAAGAATTCAGCACTCTCCTCCAAGCATTGTATCTGTTTCACCAAACAAAGACATCAATAAAATGCAAAGTCTATGAGAAACAGATATCTGTGTCTTTACTTTTTATGCATGAGTCTTCTTGTCGTTTGGTCGTTACAGTATTTAATAGCATCCAAGCCAGGTTTTGAACTCCATTTCTTAGCATTAAAAATATCAAAATGTAGCTCCTCCGATGTTCAAGGCCAAAATAGCTTGTACACCAAGATCAACTTTTTACATTTTTTACAAATAAACATAGTTTCTCATAATTCAACAAAAAACCTAATGCTTCATAATACAAGTCGAATGAGATCATTGAGATGGACCCACCAGCTGCATGATTTATCTTTTATTGCTACACGATGGTTCTAAAGCGAATTGATAGGGTTATCCTTTCCCACTATAAGTCTACATGTCAGTATTTTGATAGCTACAAGGAATTCAAAGAAATTGACAGACAGACCATTTTCCAGAAGAAGATACCCAGTATTAGAGGTTTGAACTCGAAAGCGGAGAGCAGGCATTACAGGTACGTAAATGCCATTTGGTTAGATGGAATGGTCGTGGAGAGAAAGGAATTTGCATCCTTAACCTCCAACAGGACAGACTATTCACTAATTGGTGAATACTGATCCAAATTACAATCTACATTCTATTCTATTTTACGAAAAGGAATGAACATTCCAGCCTCATTCGCAGCTTTCTTAACACTATTTAAAGAAAAGACTCAGTGCTGCAGTTATCTTTGAAAGTTTTTCACCATACTCTAATAGAAACACTACACAAAGTGCATTCAAACATGCCACAAATCGGGCATCTAAACTGACTGAAACTAAAGGGAAACCCACAGATATGATACTAATATTTTGTTGGGCTTGTGATGCCTGATTCGGTTTGATTTGCGTTTCGCTGACTGTTCAGGGTTCCACGTAACAAGCGTATCACGGGAACTGGTGATGTAAACCTTAGGTTATGAATCCTCTCTACGCGCAGCTGCCATGTAACTTGTACTCTTCATTAGATACATAGTGAGAAGTGAAAACAGTGGCCAGCCGTGATGAACTCAACTAAATAGTTGAGAAACACGTAAAAAATCATGGGTCTAGCCTTCTTGCGCCAATTTCTCCACACATTTACTCCCAAACACAAAAAAAAAATGAAGCAGAATTTAAGTGATGATACTAAAATGCAGAACTTAATGAACAAAGATACAAATCCTGCTAGCTTCAATAAAGCAATTGCATGACCCAGATAGAAGAGGGAGATTACCTGCTTGCGGAACATAGGAGAATCGTCGAGCTTTGCGAAATGCATATCTGAAATGGTAATTGCTCCTCGTTTCCGTAATACGACTTATTACACATCACACCAATGCTCGATCTTCTTCGATTAAACCTAACCACTATAAAATTCACTCGTTACTTCCAAAACCACTCAAGATCTCTCCTTTTTCCCCGATCTTAACCATAACAGAACGCTAAACCGAAGTAATCACCTTTACTTCAATCACAGGAAAAAAAAATTATACTCGCTAGAAACCAACCCAAAAATTAAGTACGATTTTTTACCAAAATATAGGTTTAGGGAGTTCTAAATTGAGCTTAGTGGGTTCAAAACCCTAGAACAATGACTGGGCAGCCAAAAAAGTAAGGAAAGAGAACGAAACCCTAGAAAGCAGAGTGTGATTATTAACGGTGTTGCGAGATGTTTCGTACTTTGTACTACTGGTAGTAAAGGGGGGGATTTTTAATTTGAATTAGTAAAATTAAAGGCTTTTTAAACACGATTCCATTAAACAGAGAATGTTGAAACAGAAGAGAGAGAGAGAGAGAGAGAGAGAGAGAGAGAGAGAGAGACTCTGTGTGAGAGAGAGTGAAAGAGACTGTGTGCGTGTGCGTGTGTGTGTGTGTGTGTGTGAGAGAGAGAGAGAGAGAGACTGTGTGTGAGAGAGAGTGAGAGAGAGAGTGAAAGAGACTGTGTGCGTGTGTGTGTGTGTGTGTGTGTGTGTGTGAGAGAGAGAGAGAGAGAGAGAGAGAGAGGGAGGGAGGGAGGGAGAGTGAGTGGGGGTGACAAGGTCCATAAAGTGGACTCAGAGCTTGTTCTGTATTTCATTTTTGCAAAATTTACAGTGTACTTCCTTAATGTTTTCCTAGAATTCTAAATCCTGTCCTCAAATTAATTTTTCTCAACTTTATCCCTAAAGAATCGTATTTTTGTAAATGTAATATTTTTAGTTTTTTCCTTGATAGGCAAAAGGTTTATTATTAAATATTGATAAAGGGTATATCAAGATGGAGGGGAGGGGAAGGGACTCAAACCAAGGGTTGAGAAATTAAAACACCCAAAGGGCCAAGCCCAAATCATTAAATGGCTCAGGCCCTAATAGAGCAAACCAAATAAAATAATGAAGCCCAAACAAAGAGGCCCAAACCCGAAACGCAAGAAACCCTAACCAACGCCATTCGTCGCTCTCCACCCCACAACCGACAACCAACTCGCGTCACCAGCATGCATGACCACCAGATCGCCAACAAACAACCTTAGCGCATTCATGTTGTTAGGTCTATAAACCAATTCATCAAACAATGAAGACCGATGGTGAGCCGAAGCGGCCAAAGGGAGAAAATATGGAGACTTCGAGTGCACCATCGTCGAACCACCATCCATGCAACTGATGACCTACGCCGTCGTGAACCCAGCGATCTGCCGAACTCCAGAGGCAGCCGCCGAGAAACTGCCAAATTGGTCCTCACAAACAGACAAGATAGACGACAATCGAGATTCCAACAATGCCGTTGTAAGCCATCAATAGCAGCCACCACATCAAATGGAAAGAAAGAGAAAGGAGATGGAGGGGGAGGCATGCGACACCACCACTCCCCCCCCCCCCCCCCCGGCGCTAACCCTAGTCGATTTACGTCATATATATATATATATATAAGAGATAGAGAGAGAGAGAGAAAGAGAGGGTCTTCTTATGTTGACGACAACTTTTAGTTACCACATCGCCATGACCAATATCTCGATAATAAGCATTCTCATCACTCCCCACCACCACTACCATCGTAACCCTCTTCTTTTTCATTTTCCTTACCCCATTAGCCTCCACAAATCACCGCTGAAAACACCTTCCACCTAGGAATGGCAATGAATCGGTTTGGTCCGGGCTTTGCGATTATCATACACAAACCCAAAGTATTTATCTGTACCCAAATCCAAACCGATATCCAACGGGTATGATTTTTAGTGCACCGTAACCAAACTATATGGATTTGGATTTTATCCGAACCGCACCTAACCCGCATTAATATTCATTCCCTTAATGAACATATAAGGAAAAAGATTGTATATGGAGTGAAATAAAAAAAGTAACATGCCATAAGATTTTACCATTAAACATATAAATTCCAACATAATCAAAGGAAATAACTAAATAATAAACTTTAATGTGTTTAACCCACACCAGCGACAAAACATCAAAGGAAATTAAAATTACACACACACACATGGATCAGTTTGGATTCGGTTTCGGTTCGGGTTCGGGTTTGGCCGAATACTTGCTAAGACCAAATCCAAATCCAAACCCACTGGGTATTATGTTTCGAAAACCAAACCCGTCCCATAGGTAGGAAAAAATAAAATAATAATAATAATAAAGTCCCGATAGGGTTGGTTTGGTTCGGGTATCCATCGGATTCGGTTGAAATTGTCATCCCTACTTCCACCTACCCCATTGTGACAATAGTCTATAATAAATTCCCATCGATCCACACATAGGTATTCACTACACACGATATATTTATTTTTCACCCACCATCTCTACTCTTCCTTTTCCCTAATCAAAGACTAATGTACAAATTCAAACATGATATATATGATGTTGATAATGCACACATTCTGTACGCATTGACAAAACAGAAAGAGATTGACTATAGTATCAATTGCGAATGGTATGAATGTGACATGGTATATTTTATGCATCTCAAAAGGTAATTGAAAAGAACGTTAAATTTAAATTTTGCAATATTGAAATTTACAATAAGTCTGACTTATAGGTTTTGCCTTCGGCTCCAAAAATAATTTAACCACCTCTTTCGAATTACAGTCATTATATAAATTTAGAGGCTAATATAATAGTTGTCCATCTTTCTAAATAACTTTCAAGATAAAGTATATTTTTGTCAAAAGAAAATCTTAATCGATTTCATAATTATGGAATTTAGTTTTATATGTTAAAGAATACCTAAAGTCTCTCTCCTAAAACATCAACTAGTTGTCCATCCTATTTCTTAATTTTCTATATAATAATATAACTAGCATGAACCCATGCAATTGAAGGGAAAAAAATGATAGAAAAACTTTAAGGACATATTTCGTTCTGATAATATATTCAGATGTTTCATATATGTGTCGTGCATAAAGTCTGGCTATTAGGTGAGTTGTCTCACATTCCATTTCAGAGATTAAAGTTGACAAATGAAATTGTGCATTTAGTTGGAAAAATATATATACCATCTGCAAATTAAGTGAATTCCTATTAGGCATTGGTTTTTCTTAGTTATTTTGTAGGTTGCTGTGAAGTCTAAACTTGTCTCTACCTAAAAGCACGACGCAAACATAATCATTACTATTTGATACTCCAAAAAATAAAGCTGACTTCTCTCAAAATTTACTTATTAACCAAAGCTTCGGAATCCATGCATCTAACCAAATTTAGTAAATGAATTAAAGAAAAATGAAGCCATTCACAATAACCAATCAAATTAATACACATTGTTGGGTTCACCCGAATTTGATCTCATTCCTTAATTTAAGAGAATTGCATCACCTCCTATAGAGAACGACAAAGGAAAAAAAAAACAGAATACATACTGAAAATAAAAATTAACTTAATTAAGACATGTCATGAACTCAACACAATCAATAAATATTGGAATTCTAGAAACAAAAAATTTAACAATAGAAGTAAACTCAATTAGATTTTATATTGCTCCATTAATTCCATATAAATCAGAGTCTCTAAAATCAGTTCGACACAATTTGGTGCGATGGTCCAAGTTTTTTTTTTTTTTTTTTGAACGGGCGATGGTCCAAGTTGGGTATTGGCAATCTAGCACAACGTATCTTTGAAACTATATTATTCCTCAATGATCTACAACTTGCTCTAGATTCTAATAGGGACTTTGCTCAAGAAGCCTCAGTGAGAAATCTTTTAGAAAACCTGCTTTCGCAAGAGGAGGTTTTGTGGGACCAGAGGGCAAAAACCCATTTTTTGGCACTCGGCGATAAAAACACCTCTTATTTCCACAGAGTCTCTAAAATTAGGAAGCAAGGCTCTTGCATAAAAGGCATCAACAATCCCAATGGTGTTTAGATGGACAACCGAGATGAAGTTGTTCACATTTTTACAGATCATTTTCGCAACATCTTTGTGGAACCTAATCTGTCTCTAAAAACTGAAGACTGGGATGGATGGGAATTTTTTGATAAGAACCTCTCCTACGATCATGTGGCATGGCTAGAGAGGCCCTTCAATGCTAAGGAAATTACAAGGGCTACTTTCCAAATTGGTGACACCAAGGTGCCAGGGCCAGATGGTTTCCCTGGATGTTTTTTTCATTCGTACTGGGATATTATTGGATCTTCAATCATATCGGCGGCTTTGTCTTTCCTTAATTCTAGGAGGTTGCTTAAGGAAGTGAACTTCACCCATATTGCCCTTATCTCAAAGGTTCCTTCCCCATCCTCTCCAGGAGATTTCCAACCTATTAGCCTCTGTAACGTAATTTACAAGATTATCTCCAAATCGTTGGCTAACAGGATCAAGCATATTCTGCCACACTACATCTCTCCATCCCAAAATGCTTTCGTTCCTGGACGATTGATTTCTGATAGCTCTTTGTTAGCTTGTGAGTTCTCTAATCTTATAGCTCACACAAAATCAGGTAGTAAATTCATGGCCACTCTCAAATTGGATATGAGTAAAGCGTTTGATAGGGTAGGCTGGTCGTTCCTTGCAACAAACCCTGCGGAAAATGGGATTCTCAGAACGATGGATAAACCTCCTTCACCAATGCTATTCAACAGTGTCTTTCTCTCTTCTCATCAATGGTATTCCCACAGAGAAATTTACTCCGCAGAGAGGGCTCTGCCAAGGGGACCCCTTGTCTCCATATCTTTTCATTATCTATCTTGAAACCTTGTCCTGTGTCTTGAACCATCTGGATATCTCAGGTCGATGTAAAGGGTTGAAACTCTCAAGAAATGGTGTTTCTCTCTCACACCTTTTCTTCGCTGAGATTGTCTTCTCTTTTTTGAGCCATCTTTGGAGAGTTGTGACGTTCTAAAAAAGGCTCTAAATAGCTTCAGCTTATACTCTGGCCAGTGCATTAACCACCAAAAATCCCAAATCACTTTCAATCCTAATATTCCATCCACCTTTACCAGACGCTTTAAGAGCTTCTTCCATGTGCTGATCAGCACTGATCCTGTTCCCTACCTCGGTCTTCCCTTGTCTATCACTGCGAATAAAAAAGAGTGCTTTAAATTCATAATAGATAAGGCCCAAAAATCTCTTGCGGGGTGGAAATCGGATATTTCTCAAGCGGGTGAGTTATCCTTGATTAAATTAGTTCTGTCAGGCCTCCCACTTTATCTTAGCTCCTCTTTCAAACTGCCGATATCTACTTGCAATAAGCTTAATGCCTTATCGGCAAAGTTTTGGTGGAAAGTAGGTGACAGAAAACCTATTCATTGGTTGTCATGGAAAAAGATTATGGCCTATAAGTCAAAAGGGGGCTTGGGTATTCGGGACATGAACCTTCAGAATCAAGCTCTTTTGGCTAATCAATGTTGGCGCCTTATCAAGAATCCCTCCCTCCTGACCGCTAGAATTCTCCTTCCCCGATATTGATTTGAAGTAGAGCTGCTCAGAGTTAAGCCTCATTCTAATTCATCGTAGGCATGGAAAAGTATCCTTCATGGTAGAGCTTTTATCGCTGAACACATTGCTTGGCGGGTGGGAAATGGAGAATCCATCAACATCTTCCATGACAAATGGATACCCACATGGGATAAGCCTCTTATCCAGATTGTTCCGTATGATGGACCGGACACATTAACTATATCGTTTCTCTTGGACTCTACTCCCTCTGGTCCTACCTGGAATATTCAGAGAGTGGTTGATATTGTTCTAAGCTTTCTTATTCCATCCATCTTAGCTATTAATCTGCCGGCTTTTGACTGTCCTGATCAATACATCTGGCCTTTCACTACCTCGGGAAACTACAACTCAAAATCTGGTTACAAATCTTTGTATGATAAGCATAGGAAGAACTATCCTGTCTCAATCTCTTCAGTTTGGATTCATAATGGTCAAAATGCTTGGAATCTGTTATGGAATCTAGCTCTTCCGGAAAGGATCAAGGTATTCCTGTGGAAATGTCTAAAGGGTGTTCTTTCGGTGCGCAGCGGTCTTGCTACTCGCATGCATAATGTATCCCCTTTGTGTCCTCTCTGTGGAAGCTCTGAGGAAACTATTGATCACCTTTTCTGCCATTGCCAGATCACTAAAGGGGTTTGGGATGCTAGCGACGACTTTCCATACTCTATCTTAAACATCTCTTTATCCACAGCTTTCAAGGACTAGCTCATGGATTGGATTGTCCGGCTTCATAAGGACAAGCATAAACTTTACCTGTTTACGGCTATCCTTTGGGCTATATGGAAGCAGAGAAATCAGCTCATCTTTTCTCAGGGCCATTTTACTTGTGGTACTGTTTTGGCCCTTGCAAAGGACAATGCTCAGTGGTTTCATAAGGCATCTTCCTGGCGCACGCATCATATCAACCATGTTTCATCCGAGCCTAACAACGAAAACCCTTCTTTTATATTAAAACCATTTCCTTCTTCTTGGTCTAACCAGAAATTGTGCAACCTGCATGTTGATGGTGCCTGGAAAGAAGGCCAATCTTGGTGTGGTCTAGGCTTCACAGCTACCTGCCCGGACGGCTCTCTAATTGCTCAAATTTCAGTCTCCTCATATAGTATTAGTCCAATTCAAACAGAAATTCTTGCTATCCAGGAATTAGTCCGTTGGTCTTTAAATAATGATTATAATGTTGCTTATATCTTTACTGACTGTCTTAATGCTGTCATGCAGATAGCAGGGAAGACTGAGTGCCACCACCGTGATGCCTTTTTGATCTGCAACCTCACTTCGGAGATCTCTAAGTTCACTTTTTGTAGTATATCCAAGGTTGCGCGTACAGAGATAGAGCGAGCCCATGTTCTAGCTAAGCGAGCTCTAACTCTTTTTGTTTGGCATCCAGACACCGGTGATGGATTTCAGTAGGATGGTGTAGTTGTATTTTGATTCTGTTGTTGTGATTGGCTGATGGTTGTATTGATACTTTGTATCTCGCTCTTATCTATGATATTTCTCTCTCTTCCTCAAAAAAATAAAATAAAAAAATCAGACATTTAAAATACTATTTGTTTTCTTTGTTATGCTGGTATGTAAGACTGAAATGGAAATATACTAAAACTTTCCTTCTCATGGTTGTATTGATATTAGAGAATGTAACAATTCCATGGAAAACCTTTCCATTTAGAAAATAATACCATTACGAATTTTTCTTCGATTTCATAAAATTAAATTGAAGGTGTAAAACATAGGGGACACTTGTCACATCCACATTCACACCCTTTGGCGACAGGCTTACACTAGTGGCCTTAAATTTATCTTTCAGCGACAACTTTTCGAGTCACCGAATCTCCTATTTCTTTGGCGCGTACATTTTTGGGTGCCCAAATATTTTTGGTGACAAGCATTAAAATGTCTTGTCGCCATTGTGTACACTCTGTGACAACTTATTTTTGGTTGTCACCAAAAGATTTTTTTGGATGTAGCCACAAGTGTTTTTTTCTTGTAGTGCCAAAAGTAATCCTGCAACTTATAGCATGATCTATTCTATTATTTGGGGGTTTAATTGCATATGTTAAAGAACACCTAAAGTCATCTCTGTTGTTCTTTATACAGCCAAAACTTTTATGAATACAAGAGAAGAGAATTATCACATACTTTAATAACAACACATTTTTTGGGGGGTTCACACTTCACCCAGTACAAGAGGCACATATTTATAAATTCATCGACATTACACAATTGTTTCTCGAATTTCAAATTAAAAATGATGTATATTTGATTATTTCATTGCAATAATGTACATAGTCAACTTTCCATCCTCCCGCAAGAAGAGCCAGATAAGAGCGATACATGACAACAATATAATTATAATATAATTATATAAAAGTGTGAATCTTTCAAACTTATGAAAACATCTATTGGTTAAGAGTAGCTTTCCGGCCCAAGTCATATGACTTAGAAGTTTACTTTCACCTAAGATCTCACGCTGCCTCCTAGATAGTCAGATGCTATCAACTCCTTTACAGCACGTCTATACGAAGATTTGTTCTGGTTCTAACCATGCTAATGGAAGGTGAGATTGGGCTCGAGATTAGTTGGGATACACATAAGGTTGCCCAAATACAGAGGCAGAGGTAGCTAGGGGTAGCCCCCTCCAAAAAAAAAAAAAACATGCCGGGTTCCCTCCAGCTATATATATCTCGAAAGGGAAATTGCAATGAAATTTAATTTAGAGTCTAATCTTAGATAATTTTCGAGATTTGAAAATACGTCGGATTTCACTTTGATAGATTGTTAAGCTATTTTTTTCCTATTTTGATTGATGATCAATCTTGAAATATGTATTTTAGTTTTTATTTTTTATTTTTTGTTACTATGAAATGCAATGATGTTGGTAGTTGTTTTTTTTTACTTATTTGTTGAGTAAGAAATAGAAAGTTATTTGATCTTCACCCTAGCTCCGCCACTGCCCGGATACCTTATTAAAAAAAAAAATGAAAACCACTATTGGCTACCCATCTTGCTAATGATTAGTTTTCTACTTTACAAACATTTTCCCAAAAAATAAAATTTCACTGCATGCCCGACCCCCATTATTTTCTTTTTGTTTGCACATAAAGAGGACATAAACTCCATCGAATTTTGTTTGTACTATATGAAGAGGGATGGAGACACAGGCTTAGCGACAAACCCAGTCATATATCTAGGAAGAGATTCCTTACGTTATCATTGGTTAGATGGTCAAGGGGAAACCATAATTCATGGCCATGCTTTCTTCTGTCACAAATGTTTCTACGAAAAAAATAAAATTCACAACGGAAAAAAATTAATCATTAATAATAAAGGGCAGTACTTCCCTGAAAATGTGATTTTTTTTTTTTTGGTTTTCTGGGCTTTTGTCTTAATTCATATTTTCCTCGCGTTGGTTAATTTGGCGCCAAACTTTTATGAGTTATTGTTCGTCTTGTTGAAAGGAATTGGAAAGTAAAATATTAAGACCAAAACCCAAATTTTTTTTTTTAAATCCAAGAGAAAGCAACAAAAATAAATAAAAATCACAGCCTTTTAAAAAAATTCTTTTTAAAAAATAAAATAAAATTGGGTTAGGGTCGTAATTTTGTACTTTTTCCAACTAACTCTTTGAGACAAATCAATTGCCGATAATAACTTGGCGCAAATTTAACAAATTCAAATTTTTTTAATAAAGACAAAAAAAAGTAGGGAAATTGCGCCTAAGTCCATCAACGATTTGGTTCGTCCCTCGTATAATTCTTGCGCCCAGAATTGTTTGCTTGAGTTTAAATACTAAGCATTTGGTTCGTACTTCTTGTGTCCGACGGATTGTTATCATCCTATATCTGGTTGTACTGTAAGAGCATCCCCAACAGCTTGGGTAAAATGGCTTTGGAGCCATTTTGGCTTACCAAATGAGCAAATTAGTCCCTGCAGCAGATTAGGTAAATCCTTAGCTATCCCTCCCTCAGCTACAGTACCTAGGTAAATATACCCAGGTACTGTTCACCAACCATCATTTTTTTTAAAATTATTCTCTCTCTCTCTCTCTCTCTCTCTCTCTCTCTCTCTCTCTCTCTCTCTCTCTCTCTCTCTCTCTCTCTTCCCCCCATACCAGAACGACGACAATGAACGAGAGTGACGAATGACGGCGACGGACAAACAGATCGACGAACGATGGTGATGGGTATGGGACGGCTACGATCGACAAACAACGGCCACGACCGACAACGATTTCTGAAGCCATTTTGTTCGACGATCACTACCCATCGACGATCGACAGTGATGGGACGATGAACGACGGCGACGAACGACGGGTATGGGGGCAGCGATATATATATATATATACAGAGAGGATCAAGTCAGGACTCCCTAACTTTGTTAAAATACGGACCTCCCCTCTCCAGGCCAAATGGTCGGGATCCGAACCGTTTGAAAAACTGCTCGGATGAAGCCCTTCCCGGTCATTTTTTTTGCCGAATCTTCGCGTAGGCCCTTGAAAACACATTTTAAACACATCCAACGGTTCGGATCCCGACCATTTGGCCGGGAAATGGCCGGGAGAGGGGAGGTCCGGATTTTTTTTAAAGTCAGGGAGTCCTGACTGGATCCTGACCCTATATATATATATAAATGGGTAGTATTGTTGGAGTATTGAGAGTGACAGACTAGCTATATGCACTGTGCATCAGGTTTTTTGGCAAATTTTTTGCCCAGGCTGTTGCTCTTGCTCTTGCTCTAATTTTTGCACTCCACTTTTTTGTAGATGCACTTCAAATTTTGTCTTTTTAATTATGTTTTGAAGATTGTGTTATGTTTAATTCTTATGATAACTTGAGTGTTTGGGCCAATTTACTGCACTATAACTAATTATGAGATCCAATTTCATCGTTCAACAATGTTATGGGTATATCAGACATGCACACCAAAGTGATGTGGCGGATGGGGAGCCACCCATTTTTTTGGGTGGGCTCCACGTTGGACTTCTCATTATCCGACACATCACCTGAGTGTGCATTTGATGTGCACAAGTGTTGTACCCATAACATTTTCCTTTCACGGTTTCACCGTTTATTAGTGAGAGCCCCAATTAAAGCCAGAGATCAAAACTTCATAGGGACTAGCGCTACTACAAAAATATAAGTTCTTGGGTGGGGTGGAAAATTCAATTTTCACAATAAAATCATGAATTTGCACATCAGCAGCCAAATGAAAGTATAGACGAAAGTTAGACAACTACTCCATAATTCTTGGGAAAGGCTTTGTGAACGTCCTTGTGGAATTAGGTCCTATTTCACTAACTCAAAAAATCAACTTATTTTAATTCTCTATATAGGTTATTCTCTCATAATGCATCACATAAAAAATTGCAAAATGTTAAAAGTTACTCACGCGTTGCTATGCAGTTGATCAATGATGGAGCCAATGCAAACCACCCGCAAAGTACCCTTCTTAATGATGCCATAGATCTCTTGCATCGCATGGCCTCCCTCTACACTGAATCACATCTATCGCGACACAAACCAATGCGCAGATTTCCTAGCTCGGATGGGAACAAAACAAATTGGAAATTTGGTGGTGACCGCGGATGCCCCCATTTTAATAAGAGAATTCATGATTCGATATTACCTTAGTATTATGCAAATTAAGTCGCTTTATTATGGTATGTAATCTTATTCTAATTGACGCTACTGTTGAACTCTTCTCGCAGTTAATTTATATATTTCCGACGTACTAAAAAAAGAGTTAGACAGCTATAACATTAAAGAGAACAAAGAGACACAAAAGAGTTGGACTGGTTTCGGTAAATTGAAAAAACTAGTTTTTTGGTTTTTTCCTTATTCAACTTTTTTTTGCATTTGTTAGTTTTCGGTCGATTTTTTGTGGTTTCTTGGCTTGCCTCGACGAGAGAAATTTAAAAAGTATAAAATTAGTAGCCAAACTTAAAGTTTTGTGAATAAAGACGATGTGGAAACTTTATATCCATCTCAAAACCAATTGGCAATGAGTGGAAAGGTCCCAGCATATATTAAGTGATCACTCATTCCACTCCTAGGCAATGTGGGACAATATTTCTTAACATCCCCCCTCACGTGCAGCCTTTTTGCTGGTCTGTCTTCGTGGGTGTGGGATTGCGATTTATTTTTTATTTTTTTTTAAATGTGGAGTGGAATAGGCCCCGCTCTGATACCATGTGAAAAACTTTATATCAATCTCAAAACCAATTGACAATGAGTGGAGAGGCCCAACATTATATAAAGTGATCACCCATTCCTTCCCCAAGCAATGTGGGACAATGTTTCTTAACAGTGACTTCCAAAAAACCGGTTTTTTGGATTATTTTTCGTCTTTATTCATAAAACTTTAAGTTTGGCTAATAATTTTATACTTTTTAGATTACTCTCGTCTAGACAAGCCAAGAAACCACAAAAAAATCGACCGAAAACTAACAAAGACAAAATCATGGAAACTACTATTAACATACTTCTACCCAATAACCGTACCTCGGGAAAAGTGACCGGATACTATAGCAAAGTTCGGGCGTCGTTCCATTAAACGGCTTTTTGATTTTTTCTGACTTTACACGATTTTTGAGGCAAGACATTATCTTCATATACATTAACTAAAAAGCCAAAAAATCAGAAGTTAGTGGAACGGACAACAGAGTCTGATCCTTGCGCTCGTGCTTTAAGGAATTTTAGACATGAAACATAAAGCGCGGATTGAGAGAAATAGCAAAAGAGTCGTACCCAAAAATCATAAGAGTATGACCTAGGATAGAACATCTTTTTACTATTGCTCTGCGGATTTCTTTGATTTCATTAAAAAGTAGATTGAGCAATATAAAACTGGCTGATCAAAGATTTTTAAAGTATAAGAAGGATTAACTTTTGGATAGTGAGTGTGGCCTACGGTGTCTTTACTTTTTGACCCACTTGTCATTTCTTTAATTTCCCTTCTCTTTCACGGAAAAATCTAAAGTACACCCCCTAATTAAAAAATAAATAAAAACTATGGCTCATTTTACAGATTTTTATGGCTCGTTTTATAAATTTTGTGCCTTGTTTTATTTTTAGATGTGTGGTAGAGACCTTACGAATTATATGCTCGGCTTACTTTACGATTTTTTTAGCCTCAAAATATGAATTTTGTGGATGTTAGATTTATGATTTTTTTGGTCAAAAAAGACGGCTAAGGGAAAAAGAAAAAAGACGGATCTAAGTTATAAATTTTTTGGGTGTTGTTTATGAAATTTTTTGGTGTTTTTTTTTTTGGGAATTTTTGTGGTGTGGTTTATGGATTTTTTAGTTACAAATTCTTGTGGTGCTTGTTACAATTTTTTTATACTTTGTTTGGCGGGGACATGGGTGTAGTGAGTTCCATCCAGCAGCCCATTTCAGCACTAACGGTTCGGATTTAATTCAAAATTCAAATGATTTGAGCCATCCATTGTTTGAATTTACATCCGAGCGTTCATTACCAAGATGGACGGTTGGATAGACTCACTACACCCATGTAGTGAGCCCCTCACTGCAGGACCCCGATTCCGGAAATGTTAACCCTAAGCGTACCCTAACTCAACTACTTCCATTTGAACTCAAGTATTATTTTTTTTTACACTTTTTCCAATACCAACGCATCTGGATTTTGCAGCCTCAAATTCAACACAGTTTTTTATTTGATTTGTGAAAGCATATTAGAGATTAGCACAAACCACAACCTTAAAAGTCAAATTTAGCAGCTCCACTTTGTGTGATCAAGTTAATTTGTGGCCTTTCCTTTACTGCTTGTCGATAAAAAGATGGTAAAAAGGCAGAGTGGTTTCAATTTCCTGTGGATTTCTAGGTTTCTACACTATTCCAATTTTACTGTAAAAAACTAGTAAGAATTTGAATAATAATTTGAGAACAATACTAGAGGATAATTATTAATTAAGCTACATTGACATTCAAAAACATGTACTGCTTGCTGAAAAATTATTCAAACGTACTTTTGCCTGCACCTGTCGCTTCAAATGATGTCGCTCCTGTCACCTGTCACAATTTTTGTAGCACGCCACTTGACATGTCGCCTGACACACGCCACCCAACCTCACATATGATATGTCAATGATAGCGACCCCTCAGAACCCACCGGTTCGGCAGAGTCATCTCGGCTAGGTTCGAGCCCTGTCGGTTTGGCCCATTGCAAGCGCCCCGGATCCCATCGGTTCGGATGATATGAAGAGTAGGGGTGAACCCACCAGTTAGGCCAAGTGACCAATTCTGTCTGGCCGACGAATCCGCCTAGCGGGTGAGTCCGCCTAACGGCTGAGGCTAGTATGGACGTTGGTTTGTTAGGCCCTTTGAGGAAAGCATAATTCGGGCCACTACATCTTATTTACACGAATTAGCTATAATATTGCATTCTAGTGAGATCCCAGTACCCTACCCATTTCAAGTTTGTTTAGCATTCTCCTCAAAAAATTTAAAACTTTTTTTTTTTCTACTACCTATTATTATAATATACTCCATAAAAGAAGGACTTGTTGTTTCTTATGCCTGACTTTGAATTACCAAAATATCCTTCACTTCATAATCTATCCCGCCTATGTCTACAGAGTTAAACTAATCCACCTTCGACATTACTTCCTCCACCAACCAATTGACCCACCTTTGGCTACGGTGCTGTATACACACACGAAGGGAGTGTTCCACTAACAAAAAGCTGTTTTTTTTAAAAACCGAGACATGTCATTCTCTCACAATACATCACATAAAAAATCGTGAAAAATCAATTTTTTTCAAAAAACCACCTTAGTGGAACATCATTTCTGTTTTCTCTTTCAAGCATGCCTCCTCTTAAAATTACAGAACCAATTGCCTGAATGATAGTTGAAACGGTCTAAAGAAATGAACGAGAATTCCTTGGTACATAAAGATTGACTTTTTGTTAGGACAGCTTCTTTCAATCAATAATAGAAAAATACCATGTACTAAGATTTAAGCTACTTAACCTACTATTTATAGGTGCTAATGGGTGAGCACTATTAGGACTTCATCTTTTTATGTTTTCTACTCTTAAGGCATATTCTATTCGACACAAAAAAAAAAAACAATAATGTTTTTATGTACCAAGGAATCTCAGTTATATTATTTATGTTAAACGGGTTTTCGAAAGTATACGATAGGATTCTGTTAAAAAAAAAGTACACGGTAAGATTATTTTTCCAGAATTGATTGAGATGCGCGTAAATTACTACTCCCTCCGTTCCTTTTTAAGTGTGTAGCTTCGTAATTTCAACTTATTAAGAGAGTATCATCATTACACTTTTCACATAAACTTTTACATTAACTCTCCAGTATTGCCCTTGATGGAGACATTATCATTAAACTTCACCCCTATAAGGGGTGTTCCACTAACAAAAAACTATTTTTTTAATAACCGAGACAAGTCATTCTCTCACAATATATCACATTAAAAACTATGAAAAGACAGTTTATTCAAAAAACCACATTATTGAACACCCCCACAAAAAGGAATCTACTTTTAAGGGCACAATAGCAAATTTACCAACTTTTACCAACTTTTCAACATCACTCTTATTTAGGAACAGCCCAAAATGTAACACACTAATCTTTTTAAGGAACGAAAGGAGTATTATTCATGATTCTTTAGATCTAAGCAATTGATGTCGTGTGTTCCTTTGTTCATTATCCTATCCGAACATCATTCAGTGAAGCAGTCATGAAGGTTCAATAGAAATTGGACAGCAGCACTTGCCTAAAAAGCATGGAAAGTGTCTGAATTAACAAATGACTACATGACCCTACTTGGCTAATGAGTTGAATGTAACATACTCATAGGAACATAGTATTCATAGGATGATTTCTTGGTCGCGGAGCCTTGAAATAAATCACTCTCTTTCCACAAGTCATCTTTACTTCTATTTTGATCTAATTATTTTTAGTTTTTCGATTTTAGTATTTTGGTTAAGTTAGATTGTAAGAAGAAGTATCGATGTTGTTATATCAACAACGTTTGCAAAATATTTTTTAAAAAACATAGTGCAATTAATTGAATTCCGACCAAAATGTCATTATTTGCTGATTGATTGAATTGTCTTCCTCACTTGTATGTGATATCAAATCCATTCGATTTCCCAAATGAGTTACTGCCTCATAACTTTTCAAGAAACCTTCTGATAGTGATTGTGAATGACTGATGTTAGGAAAGTGTATAGAATTCAACAACTTCCTTGTTCTACTAATTTTAAGGTTTACTTATAAACGGGGACTTTGGGAAGTATTAGGTTCGTACCTTAATGATTTGTGGAGATTAGTCTTCGGGGCGTGATACTAGGGTTTTGGAGTTTTTATTTGGATTTCATTAGGGTTTGTGCTCCCTTTCGGACTTCAATTGTCCCTATATGTCCTAATGTGTTTTCATCGAGACTCACGGTTCTTGGTTTAGATATTTCTTAGCAAAATTATACGTAGTACTAGAATGGAGCAAGAAAGAATGTAATTTTATCTGGAATTCTCTTATGCTTAGGACAATGTTGTTCTAGTTGTGGGGTAAAAATTGCAAAATTAACGAAAAAGTTATCAAATTATCAAAGAAAAAGCTGGAGGTTAGTGGGATCACCTGACCCCACTAGACCCGATGTCTCTCTGCCTACCCAAAACAGATCCATCTGTTTTAAAAATGAAAATAATTACAGAAAACATAAAGAAACGAGTGCAATTTTGTTCACCTTCCCTAAAAGAGGATGAACAAAACCCTTTCCTCTTATTAGTTGAAATGGTATAGGTCTCACCCGGCAATAAACTTTTTGGTAAGGATGACATCAATTTCTGGTGAGACGTACACCCTTTTCAACCAATGAAAGGGAGGGTGTACAAAATTAAATTCCAGGAAAGATAAAAAGGAAAGAGGAAAAGGATAGAAAAAGAAAGCAAAGGACTGACAGGCAGGGACAACTCACACTACTGAGAGGCAAAACATCCAGCTTAAGAAATTAAAATGGTGTTTAAGATTTCTTTATTACTACAACGTACAAGTCTCTCGAGTTCTCTTTTTCCTTTTTGGGTCTTGGATCATTTGGTCCAGTCTCATCTTGGGCCAAACCATACTAGTTATCAACTTATCATGTCCAAGGCCCAGCTAATTTAATTTAACTGACGACTGCTAGTCTGCTAGCATTTTGGATGATAGATATATTTTGTGATTAGGATTTGCAACATCTAAGCTTTACTGATGCGAGTGGGGTTGTGTCAAACATTTCTTGAGCGCTTGGACCGTTCGCGTTACAGAAAAGCAACTAGTTAACGCACTACCCGACGTTGGCGAAAAGCTCCAAAAAGCCTAGGGTTGGATTAGAAACAGGCCAATCGCTTCGCCTAGGCTGGAGACGTTTTTCGGCCATTCAACATCATTGGCCTTTCGAAAAGGAAAATTTGTTTTTATAGAAAACTTTGTTTTTACTGCGGTCTCTTTTGGAAGCCTTCTATTAGTTTCTAGTTTTTGATTTTTTAGTCACTTTTGAAAAAATTCAATTTTTTTGGTAATTTTCGTAAATGCTGACGCTTAATTAGCAATCTTAGAATTTTATAAGTATTTATACGTTACTCTCTCTCTCTCTCTCTACCAACAATTGCACATTACCCTGAATTTCATACGCTTCTTGCATTACTTACCAATGTTTTATCAATGGAATAGGTAGCATCATTCCAAGAAATTAAAGTTTAAATATGAAAAAGATTGGATTGAACTAACAATTCCACATCAATAAACTCAAAATATATTGATTGTAATCTCGGGAGATGTTAGTTTGACCAAGGGAAGTTAAGGAGTACCAGAGTTTGTCAAAGCCAAGTTACGGGCTCGAGCTATTTCATGCTGAGTCTAACAACCCCAAGTTTGTAATTAGGCTCAGCTTCTACTCCCAGAGAAATAGTGTCAGACTTCGTTTTGGTCTGAGCTTGGGCTGACCCAGCCCAAGTTAGCACACTCAGAACTCGGGCTACAAATGAAACGAGCTACTCGTGCCTAAGACAAACTTTTTAAAAAAATAAAAATAAATCTAACCTCAAAATGATAGTTACTTGGTCCCATATTTATTTTTTTGGGCCACTTAGCCCAAAATCCAAAACATTTGATATTTTTACAGGGAAGTACAATGAACTTTTGCAATCGAATATAAAAACAAAAAATATTTGACATTTTCAAAGGGAATGACAATGAACTTTTGCAATCGAACATAAAGACAAAAAAAATTAGTGAGATGTCACTAATTTTTTAAAATTCTAATTTCGAACATAAAATTAAAAAAATCTCCACCCCACCTCCGGCTGAACACCACCCCACCTTTAGCCGACCACTTTCGGCGACCAACAAAATTAATGAGATGTCATTAATTTTTAAAAATTCTAATTTCGAACATAAATTTCAAAAAAATCACCACCCCATCTCTAGCCGACCACTTCCGGCGACCAAAAAAATTAATGAAATGTTATTTAATATTTAAAAATTCGAATTTTGAACATAAAATTCAAAAAAATCACCACTCCACCTCCAGCTGACCACCACCACACCACTGATCGACCACTTCCTGCGACCAAAAAAATTAGTGAGATGTCACTAATTTTAAAAAATTCTAATTTCGAACATAAAATTCAAAAAAATCACCACCCCACCTCCGGCCAACAGCCACCCCACTTCTGGCCGATCACTTCAGACGACCAAAAAAATTAGTGAGATGTTAGTAATTTTAAAAAATTCTAATTTCGAACGTAAAAAAGCATCACCCCAACTCAAGTCGACATCATTAATTTCCACAGCGAAAGGTTTTGATGATCGATCAGCCTGGCAATATGTAGGTACGTGAAAGACTCTTCAATCTCCATTAGTTCCACTGCATATTTCTAATTGATTTTTTTACAACGACGTTATTTTCCTAATGGACTGTAATAGTGTAGTTACACTTTGAAGGCAACCTCGTGTATTTTGGTTTCTTATCGGTTCACCACAAAACATCAACAAGCTTCAAACTATGTTTTAGTTTGGGTGGCTTGTTTGACTGGGTGATCTAGAATGATTTTTAGACAAGCCAAACACAAATCGATTCCGAATAGCCCAGTTCATTTTAATCGACCTAAACTCGTGGTAAATAAGTAGCTTGCATCTGTCAATGCAACACGAACGATAATGGGCCTATTTTGAAGCCCGTGAACTTTTTGAAACACTAGATCTTAAATACACTTTTCGAGAGAGGATTCGATTCTTTTAGAGAGAGAGAGTCTCGTTTAGGGAGTGAGGGTATTTGTGATTAAAATAAATGGAGTGTGGATTTGTTTTATCCTCTTATTAAATCATAATTACAAACAATGTCTTTATGTTTGATTGCAAAAGTTCATTGTCCTTGTCTTCAAATAGGCAAAAATATTATATATTTATGACTAATTATTCCTATTTATTTTTCCATTATTCGTTTCATTGCTTCAATTAAAACTAGTTTTTGGTCTTTTTTTTTCACCAATGAAAAAAATATACCTTTGGAATGAGTTTGTGAGACAAAAAAATAATCTTATGGAGAAAGAAAATAAAGGCATCAGGAATTGAACCATGTACTTGTTGGACAGTAAAATTAAGCTTTTTTGCTGGACTAGCTAGCTCATTTATTATATAAGAGAGAGATTAAACATATATAAAATACCTTGATGTACCTATCTGAGCCCTAATTTTGGACCAAAAGTCAGGGGCTTAAGTGGTCGCCTTACTCGCCTCAGCTCAAGACCAGCCCTGTGCTCGTGAGCAGATCATGGCTCGGCTCATTAGGGCTTGATTCCTTTAGTATTGCGTCGAGCTCGAGAGTGTTAGGCTTGGCTCATTCACGAGCTCGTGTTTTAGTCTTGTTTAGTATATGAGCCGAGCCTAACACTTTAAAGCTCGACACATTTGTACAAACTTCACGTTTTTAGAAAGGTACGCATGGATCGACTCGTTTACAGCCGAATCGAGTTCAAGCTCAAATTTTTGGCTCGTACACCCCTGCCAGAACTACCCTATTAACAAGTCGGGTCGCACCGCCTCATTCGAAAACAAACAAGTATACATATATCCTCTTGTACAGCTTCCAATCATCAAATCAATGGAGTCTTCTTTGATCAATAAAGCGACGGATTCTTCCGAATCAACGGAGGAGGACAGTTTTAGAGCCAGGGTACAGAAGGCATTCGGCTCTCTCTCATCATCCCAAACTCCGTGGTCTCTCACAGACGACCAGATCGAGAAGAGAGAGTGGAATCGAAGCAGCAGCGGTGGCTCCACCGCCAGAAACGACGACGTTACCCCCTGTTCTTCGTCCTTCGACGGCATATCGTTCCACCACAAGGATCGGAAGAAGAGACGCGTTCGAAGTACCCTCGAAGACGACGGCGTCGAAGAAGATCTTGACGATGCGGAAGATGGAGGTGGCGACGGTGGTGATGAGTGGGAGATTAGGTCTTCGATTGGCTTGGATTGCACGCTTGATAATGAGGTAGCGTTCTTTTTCCTCTTAGTCTCTCAGATGATGAAGTTCGATTTTCTTTGGATACTTCATTCAGTTACGATTATTGTATGTGTAGGGCTAGTAAACGAGGCAAACCAAACTACTCATATTCGAACTCGTCTTCGTTGATTGAAAGCTCGTTCACGATCAGTTTTTTTTATATAAGCAAACCAACCTTTGACATATGATGAAGCTCGTTGTGCTTTCATACAAGCTTAAACAAGCTATTACTCGGCTTGTTCGGATCCTTTTCAGCTCAATTAAAGTTCTTTCGAGATCATCCCGTCTTGTAAATAACCTAAGCTTGAAATTTTTTGAAGCTCATTAAATTTTAAAACAAGAACCAAGCTTGAACGATTACTCGTTTGGCTTGTTATCACCCCGGCTACAAGTATCAAGCCGTGACATAAGTAAGATTTACAGCTCGCGGATGGTTTGAAACCATGTGTATTCCAGTGCAAATAACACAATTTTAATGCGACATTCATGTATATCAAAAGATAAGATAAAAGTATACTCTGGAAATGTAAGTATATACTGGAGAGACGAGATTGTGCGTAGATACGGTATCGCTGTTAAATATTATTCGCTTGGGTTGATAACTTGAAATTTTAGAAGTTATTTCCACACATGTACCTGATTTTTTAGGAGGTTTTCCACCCGATGGACTTGCAAGCAATTCCATGAAACTTTTTCAAGCTAGCTTGGAAATTGGGGATAACTAGTGGGACTATTTAGCATTGAACAGTGGCCGGGCACCCCAATACCCCCTTGCGTTGGCCTTTGATAGTATGCTGCGTTTCATGACGTTGTTAGCTTCCATTTCTTTTTGACAACAGAAGAAAGGAAAGACTGGTTTGTTTTTCTGCCAAACATGTTTGAATATGATAAAATTGACTACTGTTTGTTATTCTTGCTTGCAAATTGCAATACTTATTGTGGTCCTTGTGGACATGCTTTGCCATCATAGCATTGTCAGATACCAAGACTCATTCAGGTATTTTGTCAAACAGTTCCCAAGCAAGTGAGCAACATTAAATCCAATTGTGTGTAGCCACTATAATAGAAACTCTAGAAATCAAATTTTTATCTCCATTGCCAGACAATCAAGGTTGAACAGTTTTTGTTTTTCTTGTTTCGAAACAAGTGTGATGAACATTTTGGTCTTAATGAATTGGATGTGAAACCTTTGCTCGATGGTTTTATGCTAGCAATAAGCAATCAAAGTGCTCAAAATGACTCGGTAGTGGAAATTGCATATAACTTAACTCTAATATATGAAGTTCGTTGCATGCAGGAAAGCTTTAGAAACAAGGAAGATAAATTGTCGTCCAAATTCGGTTGACATTTGCCAATTGATAATAACAATATGATCATCTTTCATGAACTGTACAAAGCAATTAGCATTTGAGATTCACATGTCGTTTATGGTAAACTTGGTTTGGCTTTGTCTTGGTTGTACTGATATCATTATACATCCTTTATATGCTCATAGGGTTGCTTGTACTTTGGTTCTTTGGATTTCTAAATATTTTGTCTTGTTTTGTTTTTATTTCTGTAACTTTGTGAATATGAGAGATATATCTGCATTTCACATTGGAGGCTAGGGTATTTGTCATTTGTACTTATCACATATTCACGTGTCAAAATACCTGCAGGAAGAGGAAGATGAATTTGACAAAGTGGCTGCTGGCAGAGAGAATGCAACTGATGTGTTGTATATGAAGGATGTCACTGATCATGGACCATATTTGAACTCTTACAATGTTATTCCCAGTTCAGTACATGATCCCCGTGCCAATCTCTTGGCTGCTAAAATTAGGCTGGAAGAAGATGAAATAGAAGTTCACAAAATTGCTCCCAGCTATACTTATGATAAGGCCATGTCAAATGTTGAGGAGCCTAGCGTTAAAGCATCAGGAGATGGAGGCAAACCAAAGTCAATATTAAAGAGGAAAAATGATGTGGCAACTTCAAAGGAGCAGAAACGTGTCAAGTTTGACCCAAGTTGTAAGGACGATTTTGAAGAAGCATCAGAAAATCCTAATGACGCATTGACCGGCAACCATTTTGTGGCAACCACATTTTCAGATAACTCGTTGGGCGGAAGTACATTAGGTGTTCCAGATTATGCACGTAATCCTTCTAAATATACACGTTACAGTTTTGATTCAGCTTGTGAAGTTGATGATGAGTCAAACAGTCGAGTTTGTATGGACTTACTTGAGCTGGTAAAAATGTCAAGGCCCGAAGATTCTAGGTCATTGTCAGAGGATGCATCAAATAGTCTTCCAAAATCGGTAACCTTCGTACCAAGGAAGAAAGAAACTGGTGCTCCACCAAGAGATAGTAGCAGTGAGGCAAAGCAAAACCAAGAAGATGGTTCTGAGCAATCGTTGATCCAAAAAGGCTTTCCTCTTCGCATTGCTGCTGATGATATCGAAAGTGGTGAAGTTAGAGGCATGGAAGATGAACTGGAATCAAGTGCTGCAGCTACAAGTACCGAAGTTAAGAAACAATGTCGTAATTACCGGACCAGGTCGAACTTGGATGACACTGTTACTTGATGTCCCATTGGTGGTCTGAAGAGGTTGCCTAAATTGCTTTTACGCTGTAATATGACTTAGATCTTGGTCACTCCAAGTCTTTGCAGATTTCAAATGGTTTACCCCAGGTTGGCCGAGTGCTTGTCTGGAATTTCTCTGAATTCTGTTAATTTGATTCTGTCGGGTATTTATTTGATAAAGATGTGGTTGAATTTGTTTTTCCCTTCTTCAATTACTGTCTGTTCAATTTGTTTTTTGAGGTGAATTTTTTTCCCCACACCGATAATTTTCGTATTGTTTGTTGGGTTGGTGATTTTGATATAGATTTTTCGTTGTAGTAGGTTATTAGCAAGGAGTGAGGAGGAATAAGAATAGTTCCGACTAGAAAGAAGTTGCCAACCAAGCACTTGATTTGATTCTGCCAGTCCATAGCAAGCATGCCTTGTTTTGTTTTGTTTTTTGTTGGATCCAATTATAACGATTCCATTCCAATAAAGTCATCCGGCCCTTACAAAGTTTTCCAACGAATACAATGAAAGGAAAAAACAGCCGGAGCCTGCATCACTAATGATAAGGAAGGGCAGACTATTGCCAGAATCCAAACACAAGACACTAAAAAACTCACTTCTCACCGACTCGAAGGTGCAGGGCACAAGAAGTTTGCGATCAAGACAAACAATCTAGCTAGCAAAAATTCCAATCAAGGATAACATAGAGCACCAAAGGAAAACCTCCTCCTAAATCTGTTTTCTATAAGCTAACGCCGGTCAAACACAAGCATTGAGCATTCGATGTCAAAACAACGAACCCTCGCTACCACGGGGTGGAGTGCCGGAAAACACTCCGGGACAAGACTCTGCTGACACGACAATCTCTGGCTACAGGGTAGCAAAGCCAGCAAAACCGACAGCCCTCGATTTTGATCCTCGACTTCGATTTCTTTTTCTAGTTACGGTCTTTTGTTCGCATGTGTCGTCATTACCTAAGAGGTCCAAAGCCTGCAATTAAACTGTGTTATTCATGAAAAGCTCATGCTTGGCATGGTACCAAGTTTGTTCGTGTCGGTATCTCATTTGGAACACTAGCAATGTCGCTATAAGCAGAACCAGGAAAACTTGGGAAATTTGTGAATCAAAATTAATATGCGAAAACTCAGGAAAACATCGGTATCTTTTAAGCAGAACAAAGTAACCTGCGACTAAAACTCCAATTTCGATATCCATAATCTGTACCAGCAATGGCAAAATGAAACAAGACAAAATCTTGATATCAACTTGAATTACATGGAAGCTGATAAGTCTCAAATTTCCATGATTTATCTCTCTTTCACTACGCCTATAATAATATCGGCAATAAGCCACAAAAAGGAGAAAATGAACAAAGAAATATACCCCAACAATATGTTGGGCTGTGATTTTAACTGTGTTAATATATACACTATGTTCTTCTCATAGCTCTGTGCTATAACTTGTCGGCGATTCTCCCCAAAGCACCAGCCACCTTATCAAGAACTGCAACTAAGCTATCCATATGGTCTTTTCGTTGCTCTCTATCCAACTGAAAATTCGTGTTCTGAGCTTCAAGCTGAGCACTCAGCATTCTGCCATTTCTTTCTAAAATCTCCATCAGCTGAGACTGCAGGGTGTTTGTTTCTTCATCTCCGTCTGCAGCAAACCGTTTCCGCTTACGTCCTTCCTCAGGTCGGGCTCCCATTTCCGGGTTTGAGGTCTGTTGTGTCCCATGTTTGGCACCTGTGGACCAAAATCTAGTTTCAGCAGGGCATGACAGAAACTATTGCTTGTTAGAAACCATCACGGCACAGGGAGACCATAGGCACGTAGCCCAGCAGATGCAGAGGACAGAACAAAACCACAACTACACACTATAACTGTAGCATGTACTTACGTTTTCAGCCATTCCGTTTTTTTAGTTTAACATTCGATAATGTAATACAGAAATTACCAATAACCAAACTCATTGGCCAATATTTCAGTTCTGAGCTGACTACAGACAAAAATCAATGTCTAAAGAGACTCAGGAACTGGCTTCAACAGAATGGAGAAATAGCTTGGAAGAGCATATAGATCAGCAAAATTCAGATACTAGAATTGAGCTGATCGAACCAGATAATTTGCTAACCAACATCCGAACTTCATAGTCTCTTTCTGTGGTTCAATATACCATGTCATATACCGGGTCTGGAAAAGCTTCTGTCTAAATATATACAATTCAGACCCACAAACAATTGCTATCCATTTCTTTGTGTTTTTGCACTCAAACAATGACAGGCATATGCACATGGGAAGATACATACAAATTCTATCAAGATGAGAAAAGGAAAAAGTAAACGTGGTACGGATGATGATACGAGGCCAAGCAAAATTTCATCCACCCACACCAAAACAAAATATCGCACATTCTGGATGAGGTACGAACCAAAACGGTCAAATAAGTTTGACATAGACAAAGGTTAGCAAGGCAAGTTGCACTGTATGTCCGATTAGACACCCCTGGAAATAAATTATAGTTTATGATGCAGAGTTTACCCATCTTAGTCAGCAACTTACTTAGTGTATCGTGCAATCAAGTAAAAACGGCATGCCGTTCAAAAAAAAAAAAAAGGAGTGAAAATTGGCTTGAGGATACATTCAACACAATCTAGTGGACTTGAACAAACTACCAATGCAGTGAACAAACTAAGCTGGTTTTTGTATTATCTTTGGACCAAAGTTCGTAAACACAAACAAAACATCAAAAAAACTATTGTCCCCTTTAGAACCAGATCAACCAATGGAAGCACTGCATCAAACACTAGCTATAGATGATTGGATTGGATTATTTATGTACCCCACTAATCACTATCAACAGATGATAATTGAATATGAAAGCTTTCGAAACATGCATAAAAGTTTCAGTACTTAGCTGGAATCACATCATCAATACGGTCACACTTTACAAGATAGTAGACATCACAGATGAATCACCAATTCACCATAATCCCACAAAAAACACTGGATTGGAGTTGCAAAACCGAAAGGTTACACAGAAAGGCGCTTGCAACTCGAAAGGTCACACAGAAAGGCGCGAACCCACAGTACAAGCCGAGAAATTCTTATAACATTTCTAGCATAACATTAACAACAGAAAAATGGAAGAATACATCAAAGAAGAAGTCCTCGGTTCCTTAATAGAAAAACCCAGACCTCAAAACAAGATAATTTCCAGAAGGCTTAAGTTCCACATATCCCAACAACATAAATAGATATATAAATGAAAATTTTACAAAATATATACTCTATTTACTTATATATGCCTCATGATATTGTCAACTAAAATCTAGAAATGAATTTTTTTCTCAGCAAAAGAAATTTATTAATATTTGAAAAGTAACATACGTAGATTAACAGAATCAAGGGCATGACAGCATCGCAACAAGAAACGAGCATTTACCTGAAAATGGAAAAGAAGCTGGTACACTAGTCAACGGAACCTCCTTCGATGCTGCAAATTCCTTACCACTGCCGCCGCCGCCCTCCTCTTGCTCGAAATCAGAAAACAACCCATCCTCCGCCGCAGCACTCCGCCCGCTATCGAAAACCGCCTCTCCCCGGGCCTCACCCTCCTCCTCCATCTCCTCTTCCGCTTCCTTCCCCTCCTCCTCCGCCACCTCCACCGACACCGCCAATCCCAAACCCAAACCAACCGGACTAATCCCCTCCGCCACCTCCGCTGCCGTGGACCCACTATCAATTATATCATAAACCTCCCTATCAAAAAACCCCGGCAACTTCCTCTCTCTCCTCAGATCATTCCTCATCACCCAAAATGAATCCCCCTCGTTATCCCTCGCCTGCAGGCAGAGCCAGGATTTTTGGTTAGTGGTTAGCGGGGTCAAAAACTAAATCCATATGCAAGTTATTTTACAAATTTGGTAATTCAAAGAAATAACAAAATTAATCTAATAATTACTCTAACAAAATTAGATAGAGATAAATGTAATTTTGAGTTACAATTTATAATATTTTGATAACGATTCATGATATCTTCAATCGCAAAACCATCAATCCTCGGCAAAAAAAATAGAACAATTACGAGGCAATTATGACAGTTTTTGTGAAGTCAAGATAGCAAAATTAGGCCACAAACTATCAAATACCCTCATGAGAAATCATTACGAGAAATCAAAGTGGGTCAAGTGAGCCCACTCGAATCTTACCTGGGTTTTTTCCCATTCTTTAATCTTCTTATAATCTCCGGCCAAGTTACTCCACCGTTTTCTGCACTGAACCGGCCCCCGGTTCACCCCGTGCTGCTTACAGTAACTCGAGACCGAAGCCCACTTTGGTTCCACCTGGCCCGACCCGATTCCCATCCCGGCGACCCTGCCACGCCGGACCCGGGTCTCCGCCACTCTCTTCCCCTGTATAAGCACCAAAATCTCTTGCCTCGTCCAACGTGGCAGCCTCGCCGCCGACGATGACGATCGGTTTCCGTCGTCTCCGCCGTCCCCCGGAGGGTTTTGACCGTCCCTGACTGGCGGCGGAGCGAGAGTCAATCTCTCTAGCGCCATACACTGGGTGAATTTTGGAAGCACGTGACTGTGGAGGGATGTAACGGGGTTGGTGAGAGTAACGGCGTTTTCTTTTTCCCCGTGGGACAGTATGGTTTTAGAGGTGGGGAGGGGTCTTATAACTCATAACCCAAATCGCAAAATTGAATCTCTCTGTAATTAGAGAGAGAGAGAGAGCGAGAGAGAGGGATTAGGGGTAGGAGAGAGGAGAAACAGCAGAGGGAGGTTTTTGTTTTCTTCTTTTTTCCTTAAGGAGGTTATTGGCCCTTTAATTATAGGGTAATCCTATTTTTTTCTCCGGAGAGAGAGAGAGACAGAGACAGAGAGAGAAGGGGAGGGTTTTTTTTTTTTTTTTTGGTTGAGCTTATAGCCATGGGCCCTTTAATTTTAGGGTAATCAAGTTTATTAGTACTATTATACTCCCTTTTTTTAAAAAAAAAACCAGGTGTCCAGACCGACTTGCGTACTCCTCAACTAATTTCGAGATAATGGCCCCAACAATTAGAACATTTGTTATTCACAAGATTAGTTTTTTTTAATATATTATACGTAGGGGTTTTAATGCTCGCTCTGTCCCTTAATCCACATCTCTTTTCCTTTTTTGAAAAATCCTTTTATTTTCTGGTATAAAAAGATTAGAAATCTCTCCTCACATGATCTCTATTTTCCTCACCAATTAAATTTTTTTTAATATTGATGCAAGCTATTCCCAAAAAACTAAATAGGAAAGTGCTTTCATTTTTCGTCCAAAAAAGAGGACAAAAGTTTAAAAAGGATAAACATAATGAAAGGGAGATTTTATTTATTTTTTTATTTTTTTTGCGAAATTTCAAGAATGAGAAAATGATTAAAGGCAACCCCGTACGTTACTTCTAATATATTTTGGCATGTTTGTAAATTGTAAGTGTCATTTTCTTCATATGCCATATAGGATCGCATGTTACCTCTCAATGCCAAATTTATGTTTTTATTTAAGGGTCACTTTCCAAGCTACATAAGTATGTCATAAAACGCGTTTTCGTAGGTAAATATTTTTGTTTCTTGATTTAGTTCGGGGTAATTACTATTTGGAGTTTTTTAAATGTCAAAATATTCCATATTCTGAATTGTAAGATAACCGCTATTATATTATCATTTTTTTCGCAAATTTTATTCCACATGCAATTGCATTCTTTACTGAATTATGGTTTTTCAATTATAAATATCAAGCTGTCCGATAAATATATATATATATATAAATAAGCTGTGAATTTTATGTACTTTTAGTGGAAGGCCGGCTGAAACACTTCCCAAACCATAAGGAACTCGATGTTAAATCTCCTGCATCGAAAAGTGTACTTCTATACTCAAGTGCGATTTCAGCCGCATGATTGCATAAAACTATCTTCCTCCGGTGGAACTCGGGGTCCGAATTATTTAAGGATTGGATCTTCACAAAAGTTCAACTTACTGGCAACATAAATAGGAAATCAGATAGTAATTATTCCGTATCTCTATTGTAAGGATATTTGCAAGGCCTTTGTTTGTTTTTAAGTCCTGGTCAAATTCTTCCTCTCATTTAATTACCATATCCTTGAATATAAAATCAAAAAATTAATTTACAGAATCAAATCTTCAAAAGTTCCCAATTTACGACAATTATATGTGGTTAAATAGTGGGAGATGGATTTCCTCCTAAACCAATGGAAATGACATTAAACATTGACTTTGATTAGGGCATGCCCTACCAACAAGTAAAAAAGAATCTTCTCCACTTTGGCTTTTTATCCTCCCCCTCCACCTTTGAAATGCCATTTTTGAATCATTAGCCATAATCTCTCACTTAATAATGCTTATCAAATGGCCCCTCCCAAAAAAGGTCCACTTTTTTTTTTGTTGCTATTTGGGCAGTGGATTGACAGGAGCACCATTAGGCATTGGCCCTCCCCCACAAGTAATCTCTCACCAAATCACCTAAAGGGATGTTCTCTCACTCTCTAATCAAATCATTTGCCCTAAATTGTAATCAAAGACAGTGATTATATGTTCAAGTAATCATGAGCCTCGAGGGTTAGATCGGTTGGTCAACAGATTTGCTCCCTACATAATAGACCAGGATTCGATTATTGGGGTCAGGTTGCAAGAAATAAAAAAAACTTAATCTCAAAGCCCCGACGTGGATGACTTATTTTTGACCGGACCAGAGAGAAGATTTGTTAAGATGCCCGTCAGTTGTCTCGAACACCCCTGACTGTCGAGGAAAAAAAAAAAAGAATTAATCATGTATTGGGAACTAGGGAAGGTTACTAAGATGGATTTTGAAATTTTGGTTTGTCCCTTGGGCCAGGGTTAGTAGAGGGTCATATTCTTGCTTTGTATGCAATGTGGGACCACTTCAAAGGTAGATGCCCTTTGGCCTGCCGAAAAAATTATCAAGTGCTCTGGGAGCACATGGTGTTCCAGATGACCTAGATTCTTTTCACCAACAATGATTCCAGTATGAGGTCCAGAATTAAATGTGTGAAGAAAAATTATTCAGCGATATTGGTATGCCGTCACATGATAGACTCCACAGAAATATATAGTGGATTAGTGGATTAGAGTACCAGGTGATGATTTTCCAAAACAATTGAATAATTACTGCCAAATAATGTTCCCATCCTTGTCACTTAGAAAAATATTGTGGCATATGGAGGGTAAGGAATCACTTGCGACGCCACACACAAGATTGTGGAGAATTTTTTTTTTATGGCTATCATATTGAATTTTTTACAATTAGATTTATAAATGATTCTATCAAAATTTGACGTTGAGGCCACACGAAATAATTTCTCGAACTGAAAGTTACGAAGATTTTACAAAAAAACTAAAACAAGGCGAAAGGGCTAATACCCCATTTTATGTTGTCACTACACCAAATAATTTTCCAATCTTGAAGCCCATGAAAAGTTAAACCAAAGGAATACAAAACAAATGGTTAAAACCCGCAAGTGGAGTGGAGTGGAGTGCAGTTGGTGCCTCCCTTATACTCCCATGCACATGGGCAGGGTTCGATTCCCGTAAGCACCCATCCCCCTCCCCAAATTCCCTAGGATAGAGTAGATTATGATTAACGAATGACAAAAAAAAAAAAATGGTTAAAACCCAGCTCCTTTTTAGAGCGGGGTTTTTGTATCTAGTGTTTTAGTGGTGTGTCCTTAGAACCGGCAAATAATAATAATGTGTTTTAGGTGCTACAATGCTTGTATTAGTTTGTGTGTTATTGTGTGCTAATTTTGAGGTGTGTAGATACCAAACATTATGTGGTCCTATCGTCCTAAATTCAAATTTTAAGCCTAAGAAGTAAATGCTCACTTTTTCTTTTTGAAAGCTAAACCAATTCGAATTTTATTTAAAAAGTTTTTAGAATTTATTGTAAAAAGATAATTATGAGTATGTCTTTTAATATCTTTTGTTTTAGTTGAAATGTGTTTTTGAGCTTGAACTATTTTTTTGTCGGGTTCCAACCGCCCAACAATACATGTGTTTTCTGGGCTATTATGTATGATTAATCTTTGAAGACATGTGCTTCTCGGCTATTAAAATACTCCTCTCCGTTCCAACAAAGATTATATAGTCCACAAAACACGAACAAAAATAAACGCATTTTGGTTCATAAGTTTTTCTCAATTTTCTCCCATGAGATACTAAATATCAACGACCTCGTTTAATTTGTCCAGAAAAAGTTTGCACTTGTTCAAAGAAATGTCCTTTATATTTTCTCGGTTTGACGGACTTAACAACTTTTTTGGAACGGTGGCAGTACATTGATCATTTTGACTACCACCTCCCAGTTCAAATCTTGGTTCGATGACTGGTTGGACTAGTAGTAATTGTCATTGCTATACATGTTTTCTTAAATTTGTAATTGGTAAGAATATTGTTGTTCAGGAATGACCCCACACCCCAAAACTCCTAGAGTCGCTACTGTAAAGAATCCTCAATTCGAATTCTGTTGTTCTAGGTTTAGAGTTCAAGAAAGCAAAAGGTATGGGAACACAATTTTCAAACACAACCATGGATACAATTGGGTTCAGAACCATTGGAATTTGGATGTATGAGAGTTCACATAATCGAATGACTTTGGACAAAATTGTTTCTGGAAGTTGTGTTCCTATAGCATTGCCCGCTCTAAATTATGTGTCCTAAAAATTCTAACGTGACAAACGAACACTAACACGTACACACACTCACAGAACCGACGGTTGTGATTGCTCAATACACAGGTGTAGTGAGTTTCTCACTACAGGTACCCCAAATCCCACACTCATATGACATTGCATAACAGAGTGTGTGTGGGCCCCACTTACTATATGAGAGTTTTTTTTTTTTTTTGAACTGACGATATGAGAGTTTGTGTCCGGTATTAGCAAAATAGATATGTCTTTCATCTTCGGAACTCGGAAGGGTTCACTAATTGTATCATATAGGAGTATTAAAAATATTCGAGTAAATGTTAAATATATGAAGAAAACAAAAGGAACTCTCATTTTACATTTACGAAAAAAAAAAAAAAACTTCCTTTCTGCTCCAGTATCTATTAGTGACAAAAATAAAAATGCCCCATCTTTTCTTGTGATGTAATGGTTCATTGGGTACAAAATTGCGGGCACAATAGCACATGAAGAGCATGCCATTTTTCCACAAAGTGGGTTCCTTTAAGCAAATAGATAAAAAATTAAAACACTCCATCTGTTCCATATTATTGGGTCTTTTTTTTTTTTAGACGTTTCAAAAAATTGTCTATAATTTTTAATTTATTAAGTTTTTTATATTCAACATGATTCTTATTTAATAGATCTCAATTAATTTTATTAAACAAAATTGTTGGAATGACAATAAATATCACAGATTATGAGATATAAACAATTCATTGAGATGTTCAAAAAGGTAAGGAGGCCCAACAATATAGGACGGATGGAGTATCAAATTTTGAAGGACCCCCCGGCCCCCAGGGTCTATTTTTGAAAAACTCCATAATTATCTAGTAGTATTTCCTTTTTAATTAAACCTTTCCATGTTGTCCCCCACGTCAATTTCGCTAGGCTACATCTTGCTGGAACCTGGGGGGTGATGTGCATCCCCATGCACAACACCGTGCTGTGTAGCCCCGTGGCGCCGCTGCGCCGGCATTTTTTCGACGATCGGAGACGTTCACTGTGTAGACCTCGTCGAATACTACAAGTGTACCAAAAATCAACTTGATTGGATATCTTTAGTGCCTCATGGGAACACAAATAACATGAAAAGTGGTTTTTATCTAGTGTTTGTGTCCATTTGTGTTCCATTTGTTTTCAAAGTATTTGTGTTCCGATAACCTACTTAAAGATATCCGATCAAGTTAAGTTTTTGCATACTTGTAGTACTCAACGAGGTCCACGCGGTGAACGTCTCCGATCACCAAAAAATGCTGGTGCGGCGGCACCACGGGACTGCACGGCACGATGCTGTGCATGGGATGCACAACACCCCCTCAGTCCCATTTTGCTTTCCCTCCTTTCCATTCTCCACGCCGGGACCACCTCAATTTCTCGGATTCGGGGGTGTTGGGCCTTGTTCGTTTTGGTTTTTAAGAACCGGTTTTCTCAATTATTATTCAATTATTACCCTAATTTTTAAATTTTATTTTATTTTTCCCTCTATCTCTCTCCAATCATTAATACTTATTTTTTAATTATTACCCCTATTTAACCCTCTAATCATTACAAAAACCAAAACTCAAAACCCAAACCAAACACAACCTTGGTGTGCGGTCTTGGTATGCACATCCGAGCCGTTGAACTTGTCAATCAACGGCTCGGATCTGCATAGTGCCGAGATGAAATCAGGACCGTTGAAAATACATCTGACAACTCGGATGCGACACACCAGGAAGCACACACCAACACTCTCCCCTCCCTCTCTCCCTCCCTCTCTCTCTCTCTCTCTCTCTCTCTCGTAAAAACGTCACCCAAAACCCACTTGTGCCTCGCGGTTTCACAAGTGTTTGATTAATTCTTATTAACTCCAATCACTCGATTCAAAATTGACCCCCAGCTCGTATATGAAATCCTAGTTATATCCCCGCGAACCCCTTTAATGTACCCTAATAAGTGAGTTCTCAGCTTTCATTTTATTTTGGTTTTGAGCCAGATCTCAACTTGTAAACGACTCATCAAAATACGTATTACTCAAAAGAATTTAGCCCAAGGGATTTTTGCATCCTCCGTTGGGCCTTGGTATTGAATATTCGGCCCAGTTCTCTTCCTTCTCTTGGGCCAGTGCCAGCTCCAGTTCTTCTGTAATTATGGCCTTGCACTACTACGTACTATAGTAGGGGCAGCTAAAGACCAAGTGCACCTTGTTCCGTTTGGGTCTTCAAAACCCACTCTACACGGTCCCCAATAATTTTTTTTTCTATCTCTCTCTACTCATTACCTTCAAAACCCAAACCGATCAAAGCCGGCTCATAAAAAGAGTCTCAAACGCTTAAAAAGATTCCTCTTATTGACCTTTTTTTATATTTCTCCAAACAAAAGAGTCTCATATGCTTAAAAAGACACAATAATAATAAAAAAACATTACTTTTGTCTACAATTTAAATACGAAAAAGTCACGAGAAACACACTTTAAATGGTGATGATGCCATACAAAATATTAGCCGTTCGGTGAGTAATCCAACCCCAACGATTGGAATCATTCATTTTTACATGTTACTGTATGTAATTTTTTGAAAAAGGGTAGAACACTCGTCAAATACATAAACTTTTCACTTTTTATTTTTAACAAATTTATGTTAAAGACATTCCAATTCAACGCTTTAATTTTTACATATAAACGTATTCTAAAAATATATTAATCGATATCTGATTAACGTGATTTTTTTCCAAATCATCTCCTCAAAGTAATCTAAAAGGTGACAATTGAAGTGAACTATGGAAAGACCATAAAAGCCCACACAGGGTGATCGATCCAGACGATTTTTAAGAAAGTCAGAGAGGAGCTAGCTGGATCCTAATCAGTAAATTATTGCCTGAATTTTATATTTTTATTATCTGAGACAGAATTTTATTGATTAGCTATATTTGGTTCCAGACATGTACACACACAAAATGGCTAGAGAGAATTTAAAGGGGGACCTAAATCTAATACCAGACATATATGCTCCATCCACAGGTAACAATCTCATTGCACCTCCTCAAATCATGCCACAGAGCAGGAATTTAGCATAGGGGAGACGGGCTACGTCTATGGAGGAGGGGGAGGATTGTATAATATGGTGATATATATAGTATATTTTTTCAGTAATAGTATGATTTTTTTAATTTGTAACAGAGGCGACAACCCCCCCTACCCTCTTGGCTCTGTCCTTATTATGTGCGCTCATAAGTGTGTAGACTTTGATAATGTATGTTTCTATAACTGACTAGGCCGAGGGAAAATATTGATCCATCACCAAGTCGCACGCACGCTCCGTCACGGTCCCCACCGACATGCAAGTTAAATTCAAATCCACTCTCCTAACCATCAGGTCTCAAGCATCGTACTAAAAAAACAGTAAAAGAGAAACAACCTTAGGGCATCTCTAGTGCACTACCTAAAAGAGTTCCCTAAAAAGTGTCCTAACTAGTTAACTACGAAAAACTAAAAAAATAGTCTATAGTGCACAAAAATTGACTCCTTAAAATCCTAGATGGCACCCCTCACTACTTAAAGTGCCCTAAGTGACTACCTAAATTTGGGGAGAGACTTAAGGAGAGAGAAAGATGAGAGAGATAGAGAGAAGGGAAGGAGAGGAGAATTTTGTGGGACCACTTGGTGCCCCTCACCACTTAAATGGGCCCCACTTTAAAAGAAAATGAATATTTTTAGGGAGTCCCATTAAAGTGCATTTCTCCTTAGCTAGCTAACTAAGTTCTTAGCACATAAAATAGGGTTCCGCATGTGCTTTCGTATCCACTTTAGCAAATATTTTTTAGGTAATGCACTCGAGATGCTCTTATGTCGGCTGCTCCAACCACTTGAACTATCCACTTAATTTGGGACCCTTCTACCGGTATAGACCATATAGTACCGACGGCGCCGGGGACCCCATTGTGGGTCCCAAACGGTCGATCCGAGCCGTCCATTCATTCCAGAATCGAATTCCGAGGGGCCAATGCGAGAATCACCTCAATCGGACGCTCCTAAGTGCTCGATCCAAAATCACCCATTTTGTTCCAAACTTTTTTAACGAAATGGGGTGATTTTGGACCGAACACTTAAGAGCGTCCGATTGAGATGATTCCCGCGTAGACCCACTCGGAATTCAATTCTGGAATGAATGGACAGATCAGATCAACTGTTGGGGACCCACAAGGGGGTCTCTAGCGCCATCGGTACCAGGGGCGTCGGTACCCCTGGATTTATCGCTTAATTTGGTGGTTTGAATCTCATAGTTGGAAGTTGCAACTTGGAGAAGGAAACCCTGTTTTGGGGATACGAGGTTAGCAAAACTAGGTTAAATTTATGTTAATGAAGCACGTGAAGGTAATTTATAGGGTAAGAATCTCATAAAGTTAAATCTGCAAATGGGAACAAAAGTAGTCCTAGAAAACATTAACTACGAGGAGAGGCAAAGGTATGATTACACCCCACATGCAAATGCCCCTCTCTCTAATCATTCTCTAATTAAATTATTACCTTAATTATAGAGCCTAGGCTATACTTTGATTGGCTGCTTTCATTTTTTAATCTGCTTTTACATTATTTTTTTCTACTCCCTCTATTAAAAAATAAGTGTTCATTTTGAGACAGTGTGTCATTTTCAATGGCTTATATCTTTTAATTTATAATAGTTTTTATGATTTTGAAAATTTCGTATAATAGAATTAATTAAGATCTATCAAACAATATCTGTAATGCATATTTTTGAGGTTCATATTTAAATATATATATAAGCTGTTGAAAATGACATGCAGTCTCAAAATGGACACTTATTTTAAAACGGAGGGATTATTAATTAAAATCCCTGTCTCCCCACTGACATTAAATGTTCCTTGTGGTCTAGACAATATACCCCTCTGGCAGACCTAAATCCAGTACTGATTAATTAATATTTAATTCCTAATAAAAACATATTGTATTGGTATATGAAATTGCTAATGAGGGCCCGATGATTCGTTGAATGGAGGTGGAGTAATTTTGTATGCATATCCATTTTTTGAACGAGAGCTTAGATGCATGTGCAAAAAGTTACTCTCAAAGAATTTTGCATTGAAGGGTTTTGTTTTATTAATTCAAAAAATAACACGATTTAAAACGAAACCAAAATTATTGGACGAAACGAGTATATAAAAGAAGTAAAAAAGAATGTAAATGTACGTAAAAGTGTTTGAATCACGTTAATATGCATCAAAAAGTTTTTAAAATTGACATTGTCCCCTTTCCATTGCCGAAGTGAAATCCGAGTCATTGAAAACACATCTGCTTGCACTGATGCTGCACACTAGGGCCGCTCTACAGGAGTGCTCTCCAGCACTCCCGGGTCCTCGTTATATAATGTATACACTAGTTTCTTTTTTGGAGATAGAAATTGATATGTGGATAGCTTACTCTACTCGACACCCATCAATTAGTATTGCTCTAAGTAGTATTACATGGTCATCTACAATGTATGTCGAGACTATCCACTAAGGGCATCCTTATCAGTCTCAACAAAAAAAAAAAAACACCACATTTAACCTCAAAAACATCTTTTATAAATTAGCAAGTCACTTATCCAAAAGTTCACAAAATCAGGCTCTCTATCCAAACTTTACTATTCCACTTTAGCCTATAAAATACTCATTTCTAAATCCTCTCTCTCTTCCAATACTCATTTCATTTCTCCTGTTTTCACTTACCTAGGTACGGAATGTGGGGGCAGATTTATTAATAATTCGGTAGCTTGTGAACAGTGACTTGCTAAGAGTATTGAGTCACTGTAGCAAAGTTTTGACTTTTGCAAATTGTCCATGCATTTGTCGAGGCTGATGTGGGGGCCGCTCTTTTTGGTTTTGGCTCGACAAATTACCCATTAGGGAGATTTGCCTCCCCTGATGAGGATGCTCTAAGGAAGTTTTTGTTTTAAAACTGTTTCGATTTCTGTGCTCACACCTTTTTATGTGATGTATTGTGAGAGAATGACCTGTTTTGATTTTTGGAAAAACTAATTTTTTTCAAAAACTAGTTAGTGGAACACCCCCTAAAGTTAAGGTTCAATGCATGCTACGGACACGAAATACTAATCGTCCCACCAAAGGACTATGCGTGCACTTATTTCAGAGTTGAGAAATCTACAAGCTTGGGATTCAATTGTGTCCTTCCAAAAAGAAATAAACTTTTCAAAATCTACATGTAATTTTCCCTACTTCGGTTTTGTCCTCTTGGTAGGGTTGCCTACCTAATTTTGTGCAAATTAGTTGATCTGATTGTTGATCACTCTCTTCTGTCGTTACAGATAAAACCCAATTAGGATTTGGCCTTTGTTGGTTAATTAGTTAAGGACCCCAATGAACTTTCACCATGTTAGGTTTGAGTTTAGTAGAAATTTAGCAGTGTTGGAAATTTACGGAATTTCAGATGAATATAACTTGAGATATTCGGAGGGTCTCACGAGGCAACCCAAATGATTCCTCAGAATTCATTGAGTCTGGACCATACAGTGTTAATCATGGTTGGTTAATACACCGTAATACATCCCAATTGCATTAAAATTCAATTTTGAATTCATTCCGGCAGTTTTCTTCTTTAGATTCTGCAGCAACTTTCTTCTACTGATTCCTAGGGGGTTTGCTCTCACCTAAAGTCTCAGGTTTGATTCTCTTTACCAACAAAACTCTTGGAGCCAGGCTTCAGAATTAGTCGAGGTGTGCGTAAGCTAACCCTTACTAGCAAAACCCTTGCCGTTTACAATCCGATTTTCCCAACAAGCAGAGGTTGCATTAATATTGCCTGAATCTGATTTTTTTTTACTTTGCAATCATGATATCAATTTAAATAGTAACTTCACTTGTAACTTTATCTGATAATTAACCATATTCAAAAAATGAAAACAAATTGTTATATGATGATGTGTATGTGGGGTATCTCTGTATATGATGTACTACAAAACAATTGCAAACTAGCAACTCTTGCATGAGCTCACTGCACAGTCCGTTACTTTTTTTTGAAAGAAAATGATAAAACAATATTAATCCCGAGGATTTGTCTGGTGAGCAAGGCCTGAGACTTATGGCTTTCTCCCTCTTAGGATTTGTTCATTCCTAAGTTAGTGCTCAGTGATCTATAAGAGTCGTCATCAGTGGTATCAAATCAACCTGTGCATACGATATTGTGAGTTCAATGAAGTTAGTAGTCTAGTCGCTGCAGCAAGTCCGTGGCCAAGGCCTAAGGAAAGACTCTGGTTAAGCGTACAACTGTGGTGACTCTGAACACTGAGAATGTCACGCCCCAAAACGGGAAATGACCGGCCGTGAACCACATAACTGACAGATGGCTCACGAAGCCTAAATAAAATAATCCATGTACACTAAATGACCATCTTTATTATTAAACAAAATTAAACCAAATTGTCTCAACAAAGCATGGGGCACACCATCCCATGAACCATCGATAAAAATTATCACCAATAATAAAATGAATCCAATCTTTTACCAAAAAGGTTTAACCATGTGCGGAAGCAAATAAATTAAATAAAAAAGTTACGATGCATGCAATATCCTACGGAGGTCGATACAGTAGTTCCCCAAGACGCCCAAAGTCCTCACCTATCTACTTGATTTCCTGAAAATGGTGTTGGAATAAATTCGTCAGCTGACAAGCTCAGTGAATGACAAGCATGTATAATAAATAAAGTTCTAAAACATGGATAAAATTAAATTACCATATCATCATATTTTGGCACTCACGATAAGATAAAACAATAATAAATTTTAATGGTGATCGCAAATGATATCCAATAACAATGGGGAACCACAACCAAATAGCACCATGGCCAACAAATAATAATCTCAAAATTGGATCCAATATCGAACTTAGAGTCACCAGACGTTGGCAAACCGTGGTACTTTTCCCTAAGTTGATCCGGCGAAAAGATAGCCATTGAGCAAAAGGGCCACCGGCCTATCCCGGGTCTCTTCCCTAATGGCCAGGGTCACCTATACAAAGGAATAATTTCCCTGGACTTCCAATAATAAAAGTTCCCAACAATATCCATAAAGTTCTCACAAAAAAGAATACATTTTATCGCGTGCCAATTTAGAGAAACAAATATTAATATTTTCCAATTAACCATTCCAAATTTTTCAACAAATAATTTAAGGGACACGGGAAAGTTCGAAAGTACATAACATACTTAATCACTCACCTGGGTCCAAAAGCGATGTGACTCGAATACGCAAAAAGAGACTAACCTGTACAGAATAAATTAAGAACCTCAAATAACTAACTAGTTGAAAATTACGACACCGAATATGTAATTCTAGGAATGTCCTATTTAATTTACGTACCCAAAATGTGCCTAATCCTAAATTATCAACCACCATTAGCCGCCCGAAACTCCAAAACCAAGCTTCAGTAATGAAAGGCCTTAATTTCCCATCCATGCAATACATATTTTATATCCCAATGGAAGAGTACCTCACCGAAAACCCCCTTTTGACATTCATAGCCCATGAATATTATATTAATCCCACTAATTAACTCCATTAGAGTGCAAGGGAGAGAGATCATGACCACTTGATCAAGACACTATCATGTGCTCTCTCTCTCTCTCTCTCTCTCTCTCTCCGAGTACTCCACAGCACAAGTTAAGTTGTTGCCCACCAATTTGCTCAAAATATTCCATTCAAAGCCAAGATCTTGTACCTAATGGTACTGATGCAATGCAACGAACAAAGGAGAATAACAGACAAATACTTACAACGATGTTAACGAGAACAGGAGAAAGACAACCGCCTCGACACTTCGCACTCCTGCTGCGGCTCCCCTCTTCTCAAAGTTCTTCTCCCAAAGCTCTCTCTTTCTCAAATATAATAACCCTAGGCAGTTAACTAATAAATGATATATTTATATGCAATACTTAAACTTCCCACTAAACCACTCACCCTAAATATTAGCTAATTGATATATTAGAATCACGTAACTAATTGATAAAATTAGGTGTATTTATCTAATTAGCCTAATACTATTATATTCCACAATAATCTAATAAGTTTAAACTTGCATTTTCAAAATACTTGTAAAAATAATTAAATAGGATCCGACCACTACGCCAATTATAAATGGCCAAATAATAAATAAAATGAAATAAAAATGCTAGGTTATACACACTAAAATTATGATAGCACCAAATGTACTTGTAGTGAGCGCCAAAATAATTTTACTAGCCCGACCATAAAAGCTAAATTTTAATACGAAAATATTAATAAGGAAAAGAAAATGTAGGGCCTCACAGAGAAAGAAAAAAAAAACGAACAAGGCTATAGTAACTCTTTCCTTGTCCTTAAAAAAAAAAAAAAGATGAAGAAGAAAGGGCTATACTACCTAACGCTCAACCTCATGCTCAACCTCATGATAACGCTTTTATAAATGTGGAGGGTACCACATACCACATCAGAAGCAGCCCTGCTATGGGTACCGATGAAGGTGTACCAATAGTACAGAAATTGGTTTGCGGGGGTCTATTTTCGGGCCCTTCACAAAAAATCCAAGCCGTTCATTAATTTTAAACTTTTTTGAGCAACCCCATGAAAATCAGCTTAATCGAATAATTGTAAATGGTTCTTCAATGTACCCATTTTACATTCACAATTCAAGATCCTACTTTCTGAATGAAAAATGTGTACATTGGACAACAATTTATAGTTATCCGATTGAGTTGATTGTACTATAGGGTCACCCTAAAAAATATTTTAAAATTAATGAATGGCTCGGATCTTTTGTGCAGGACCCAAAAGTGAGCTCTGCAAACTTATCTATGCACCATCGGTACACATTCATCGGTTCGCTGTCGATTTACCGCATCAAAAGCCTACATCAGTAGTATAACATAAATAATTAACCATGCAAACAATTAACACCTTGTTTAGTTTGGGTTTTGGGTAGAAAGATAAATGAAAGTAATAATTGAAAATTATGAATAATGATTAGAGAGAGATAAAGAGAGAAATGAAAATAATAATGAAAAAATATAAGTAATGATGGGAAAGAAATAGAAATAATGATTGAGTAATAATTTAGAAATAGGATCTTAAGACCCAAACCGAACAAGTGTACGTATTTTGAATCTTGTCAGTAGACTCGCACAAATTATCGCGCCAATAGTCTCTAGTAAAATGATACAGTAACTATACAGCCGGTCTTTCTTTTTGATCTGGTTTGTTTGTACTGCTTGGGGTTTTCGTTTGTATTGTTTGTTTTGGTGGGAGCTATGGGGATGCACAACATCGTGTTGTGCATCCCTACGGCGCTATTTCACTGGCATCTTTTTGACAATCGGAGACGTTCATCGCTTAGAGCTCATCGAGTACTATGAGCGTTTCAAAAATTAACTCAATCAGATATCGTTAAGTATTTCATCGGAACACAAATAACTTGAAAAAGAATGGGTTCAATGATTTTAATGTGTTCATTTCTTTTCAAGGTATTTGTGTTTCGATGATGCACTTAATAACATGCGTTCAAGTTGATTTTTGGTACACTTGTAATGTAGTAGTAGTACTCGTGAACATATCCGATCGTTGGAACGATACCGGAGCAGCCGCGCCGTGTATGCCCAGCACGGCTGTTGTGCATCCACAGCAGCCCCCAGGTCCGACGTCTTGTATGGTTGGTTTGTGTCTACATGAGAACTTGTTTTTGTTTTTATAGATGCAACATATTATATTTATGGTTTAATTAAAAAAAACTATATACTTATAGGAGTTAATTTGATTGGTTGGTGGGTTTACATGTTAAAAGTAATTGACAAGTCTTGTGAATCTCTTAGTCCCAAAATAGATAACTTGCTTTTAACTGGACGAGGAAAGGTATATATAAACTAACCCGGATATCTTGAGGGAGGCCGTGGCGGCCGTGCCCTGGTGAGAAATGTAAACGAATTTAATGAGATTGCCCCGTCAAGAAAAGAAGAACAACTTTATGAGATTGGACCATGAATTGACAATGGATAGCCTTATCCTCAAATTATGTATTTATAGCTTTTTCGTCGTGGAAAATTGGCAGCGAATAAACGAGAATATCCACTCAAAAAAAAAAAAAAAAAAAAGACGAGGCACTATCATAACTTCATAAGTGTAGAAGTTAATCCAGACTTCTATTTGGAAGAAAAGTTTAATCTAATTGGGGGTTGGGCTCATAAGGAGCTAAGTAGTGGATTGGTCAAGCTTGTGTTACAACTTGTGACTCATATGGAGAGGTATCGAGAAGTTTTAAGCAAGGTCAGATGAATAGTGGAATAGAGTGCGTGTATAAATGCTCTCTATTGTAAAACTCTGGACGACTTAATCAAGTAACAAAGACTCTCCCTCGCTCCCGTGGAGGTACCTGGTTTTGGGAAAACATGTAAATTTTGTGTTGAATTTGTTTACTGTTTTTCGTATTCCATTATTGTGTGTGTGGTGATCACACTTACAACTAGCCTGGTTTGAGTTTCAAAAATATGTTGATCTCGAACGAGCTTTAATCAAATTAGTCACGACCTAATCTCAAGAAGCGTGAATTTTTTAATCAGAAATCACACAAATTGGATTAGCAAAAAAAGTTATAGAGCTTCGAGAAAAATACTCAGGTATTATTTATTTACATAACAAATCGATCTTGAACGAAATTTAAATGGATCTCCAGTACAAGTTCGAACTCAAGTAGCTTCCATTAAAATAGTAAAAACCAAGGTAGTTTTATTCATTTAGCTGCCCTAGTTGGAAGACATTTTTAAAAGTCAACGTTTTAGATCTTTTTATCATCTTATATGATTTTTTTTAATAGTTTTTGTCCATAATTTTATAGTTTTATGAGTGTTCTCATCGAAATGAATGATGTAATGTAAAAAAAATTATCCGACTACTAAAATAAAAAGAAAATAACCCAAAAAACATAGCAAAAAGCCCTAAAACATTAGGCCAAATAGGTATATTTGAACCCAAAGTGAATCTCTCTAACCATACCTTCTCGTCACTAGATAGGTGTGTCTTCCACATCAATGTGTGGTGAACAAAGCCCCTGAAACACCACGCGTCGGTGCTAGTACTTAGGAGTGTAAAGGAGACAAGTCGAGTCGAGCTCGGTTCGTTTAGTAAAAGAGCTCGAGCTCGGTTCATTCATAAACGAGCCAAGCCAAAGGAATTTACTAATGAGCTTCCTTAAGCGACCCGGTCTATATAAACAATCCGAGCTTTTGCGAGTCGAGCGCGAGCTTTACCGAGCTCGTTTGGTAAAACTCGAATTTGAGCTCGACTCAATTACTAAAAGAATCGAGACGAGTCAAGCCGAGCCACGAACTACTCGCATACAACTCGGGTCGTTCGCCGCCCTAATTATAGTAGTAGTAGTATTGAACAATCACTCCCTCCCATCACCACCCAGAAAAATTGCAGTACCATAGAAAATTAATCCTCGGATTGGAACTCTACCCTCCCTAATAGTGACACGTGGCGTAAGGATCCAATCCCGTTTAACCGCATTAAACAAACAGAGTGGTCTGTTGGTCGCTGACACCAGATCATACCCCTGCTAAAATGACACTTTACCTTTGAATTTTGCTTACACACATCACTCATCCCAAGGTGCCCATTAATAAATTCACACCAAACCCCCACCAATAAAAAAATGCCTCCATTTCCAAACCACGATTAATTATAGGGACATTTACCATCAAGTCACCATTGGATTCCATAATTACTATCAGGTCAAGTCAAACTCTGAAAAATTCTCATCAACTCCCCAACTAGTATAAAAATGCCTAAATCATAGGGTACCCTATGAAAGTGCTTAAAATCCTCGGGTACCCTGTGAAAGTGCCTAAACCACTAAACCCTATAATAGGAAAGTGCACCCTAAACTTAAACTCTAGGGTACCCTTATGACTAGGGTACCTTACGACTAGGGTACCCTATGAAAGTGCCTAAAATCCTAGGGTATCCTACGACTAGGGTACCCCATGAAAGTGCCTAAAATCCTAGGGTATCCTACGACTAGGGTACCCCATGAAAGTGCCTAAAATCCTAGGGTATCCTACGACTAGGGTACCCCATGAAAGTGCCTAAAATCCTAAGGTACTCTATGAAAGTGCCTAAACCACTAAAACCCTATAATAGGAAAGTGCACCCTAAACCTAAACTCTAGGGTACCCCTATGACTAGGGTACCCTATGAAAGTGCCTAAAATCCCAGGGTACTCTATAAAAATGCTTAAAATCTTAGGGTACTCTATGAAAGTGCCTAAACTACTAAAACCGTATAATAGAAGAGTGCACCCTAAACCTAAACTCCAAAAAAGAGTGACTTATCTTAGTGGTAATTAAAAAAAATGACTTACCTTAGTGGTAATTAGACACCTCTTTTCTAGACCTAGAGGTAATAATCCCTTAATTATTCAAGGCTCCCTATATGTGACAGTTTTGCGCTACACCAATAGTCAAGGTCCAGCTTATTTATGGCCAATTGGTATTCTCACATCCACATTTTCATTGGTGAAAAATATCAAAATCTGACATAAAACTTTTTGGATAGAAAAAATCAAATAATAAATATAAAAATTAAATATAAGTTAGGTGGTTAGGCCAAACCTGATCTTAAAACTTTTTGGACACGAAAAAATAAAATGACATACCGAATGAGCACTAACTAATAACGTAGCAATAAATTTTGCGTAGGATAAATAATTAATTTTTGTTGGGTAGTAATTGGTAGTTGGGGAAAGAGACGCGATGAAGTCTAGGCACACAACAAAATACACCACGTTTTGCACAACATGCTTATGTGGCACTATTTCATTGGCAACTGGATGAATCACTTAGCTTTTTATTACTCCCTCCGTCCGGATTTGTTGGTCCGTTTTGGGGATTCCAACTTTTTTTTCATTACATTTTGAGTTTGTTAATTTCTTATTTTATCCTCAATCCCTCCATTTAATACTCCATCCATTCCAATTTGATAGTCCACTATGAAACTACGTGCAATTTTCAAACTAAAAAATAATGTAGTTGAAAAAATTATTTTTTTATCAATATGGATTTTGTTTGATAGATCTCATTGAGAACTTTAATACGGTGCAAAAAAAATTCAAAAATGTAAACATATTATTTAAAAAAATTTAGTTTTTGTGTTGTTATTTTAAGTTTTAGAAAATGTGCAAAAAAGTAAATTTATCATACTTTATGTTTTGACTTTTGAAAATGGACAAACATTTTAGGACTTGAAAAAGTATGTTTGTGGACTAACAAATCCAGACGGAGGGAGTACTTAATGAGATACAACCACATAAGTGCTACTCCCTCCGTCCCATAAAGTTTGTCACTTTCGCTATTCCAACCCTATGAAAAAATTGATTATTTCTTTTAATCTGTAATGTTTTATATAAGCAATATGAATCTCGTTTGATAGATTTCAATTAGATCTTTTGAACAAAGTTTTGAAAATCACATAAAACGTTATGAATTGAAAGATATAGGCAATTTAAAAATGGCACGCACTCCCGAAAGTGTCAAACTTTATGGGACGGAGGGAGTACTATTCAACGCTTCAAGAAAACCATGCTACATTTATGCATGACACATTTTTTTTGTGATGTAGGTGTCCTTGGTCAGTTTACGCGTACTTTGGACTAATTCTTAAATCTCTCCATAATCATTTTTATGCTTACACGTGAGGTGAAGTGGTCCCAAAAGTTGTTGACAATCATTAAACCTAAAACCTTTAAAGGGAGCAAACTCTAAGTCCCCCGCCAAGACTACTAGGACAACTCGTGTGGTATATATAATACTCTCGTTAATGATGTAATTAGAATAAATATTATGAGGGAGTCATGATAAATGCTTGTTGGGGATGGGGGACAAAAGGTGATACTGTTCTAATTACTCGTTCCTAGAGAGTCTATCGGCTGAGTGTCCACTATGATATTTTCGGTATTTTGCAACAAATCATTCTTCTAACATAAATTACAAAAATTAAAAAATATCATTTACCTGAAATAACACCCACTTTTGACTATAGTCGAAAAACAGTATTTTTAGTGGGAACTCAACCTTATCATATTGATAATACCATGAGTAATACTTAAGGATATTAATAATTTCCCATAATGAGTTATGGAGCCTCCTTTGCTTACGTTACTTATTTGTTGAAAATAAATGTTTATGGATAAGATAGGGGATAAATAACGTGACCAAATATAAATGTTACACTAAATGAACAAAGATGTAACATAAGTTAACCCGAACACCTAAGTTATTAAAATATTGAACCTTGATGTACGTATTGTGTTAGTGTAATTTTATCAACTTTTAAAAATATTTTTAAGCCACACACAGCTTCGGACTTAACAAAAAACTATTTCAAATATAGTCGAGAAAACTATCGATATGTTGATGCTTTAACATTACAGTAATTATCAAAAATAGAATTTGACAATTTAAAACCTTGACCAACACGCACTAACCTCTTACAAGAGATAATGGATAGAGATGGATCAACGGGTGAAAATTTAGGATCATATACCGTTCTTCATAATGGTTGCAATAAACTTTTTTCATCTTCGACGTCCCACCAGCCCAAAATCCAAGGGCTAAGAGTGATAAATATGGAAAATTGCACTAAATACATGGTACATTCGAGTCACAATTTTCCAAACCACGTTAGAACTTAGAAGGATGAAGGATTACCACCAAAAAATATAAAAAAAAATGTTGTGCAGGTGTATAATTAAACAAATCCCAAGCATTATGTATTCTCTCAAAAACACTATTTTGTTGTCAGTATGACAGTATTAGGGTCGATAAACAAGTCGAACGAGCCAAGCAATTAATATTTAAATTTGATTTTAAAAAATATGTTCAAGCGTACTCACAAACGAGTTTTAATAAAGTTGAACCGGAGAAACTTGAACTTTTATATACGAGATCAGCCGAACGAGTGAATACTAACATGTTCGAGCTTGGTTTGAAAACTTTACGGATTTTTTTAAAAAGGCCCGAACTTTGTATATTCATGTAACAAATCAATCTTTAGTGAACTTTTAATAAATGAACACGAATTTCAATTGGAATAGATTGGTTTTGAATGTAAAAACGAAAACTCTTTTTATTCTTTTCATGATAAAACGAAAACTCTTCAGTAAAGTGAAAAGAATCGTGGCATATACGCAAAGAAACTGTTTTTTTGTTGGACTTGACTATGTGTACAGACAGAAAAAATGTACAGAAAATGTACAAGGGCTGTTGGGGTTCACTTTTGGGTCCCACACGAATAATCCGAACTATTAAATAATTTCAAAATATTTTTTCCTACGGCCTTGCAAAAAATCAGCTCAATTGGATATGTGTAACTAGTCGATCCAAAACTCCAAGTTTTCATTCAGAACTGTTACGATGAAAACATGGAGTTTTGGATCGACCAGTTATACGTATCCAATTGAGCTGATTTTGTGCAACGCCGGAGGAAAAAATATTTTAAAATTATTTAACGGGCTTGAATTATTCGTATGAGACCCAAAAGTGAGCCCCGAAACCCCTTGCACATTTTCTGCGCACTTTTTCTTCTGCACCCATAGGATTTTCGCTGTTTTTTACGGCACACCGCACAAGCAGCTCAACGGATTACAGTTAAAAAAAAAAGCAGCTCAACTGATTTGGGTAGTAAACGCCGTTAAAAGTTAACGGCATCCTCTCATCTTGGCTAAATTTCACTTTTAGCCCCTCAATTATTATTTTCCTTCCATTTTATTCTCAATCTGAGCATATTAAAAGTCCTTAAACTTTCCGAATCAATATCCACTTTGTTTGACACTTTCTTATGATGATTGACAATCAAGCTCATTCTGATCTGGTGTATGGCAAAAAATGAAAATAAAAAAATTTGTTATAATAAGATGCATACCCCCGCATATAAATAGGATAAAATGACAAACGAAAGTTACTCTTTCTTTAATTATAATATGGTCAAGATCGATGTTATTAATTTTAAAAAAACACCCAAAAGAATATTGTCCCTTTAATATATCGGTTTCTGATCAGTATTTCCTAAATAAAAAAAGAATAGTGGATGTTCAAACTCTTTCAGGTGTTATTAACTCTTATGGGATCAGTTCATACTGTCAATAAATGGGGCCCTATTAGTGCAGGGTGTTATTAATCCTCCAAGACAAATTGAGATGCGTGTAACCCCACTTAAGGGGTACGGGGTCCCTATAGTAAGGGACTTACTACCAGATTGTAGTGAGCCTATCCAATCGTCCATCTTGGTAATAAATGCATAGATTTTAATCTAAACAATGAACAATTCAAATCATTTAAAGTTTGGATTAAATTCAAGCCTTTGATGCCGAAATGGACGGCTAGATGGGGCTTAGAGGACCCCTGCTTCCCTTGAAGACGAGTTATCCAAAAACAGATGAATGAATTGGCTTAGTTTTGCAAAAGATTTTAGCAACTCATTTGCTAAAATCAACCATGATTTTAGCAAATGAGTTGAGTTGCTAAAATCATGAAAATTTCAAATCACAAAATTAAGTGGTTCCGTTTTTCGTTTTTCGATTTTTTTTGCACCAAATTAAAGTACTCCTCGTGTACTTTAATTCGGTGTAAAAAATTCAAAAAACAATACACGGAAACACTTAATTTTTTGATTTGAAATACCATGATTTTAGCACCTGCTGAACTCATTTGCTAAAATCATTTGGAAAAATTGAATAGTTGAGGGGATAGAAGTGAAATTCAGCACCCTCTCTCTCTCTCTCTCTCCCCCTCATGACTTGTCTCTCTCTCATCTCTCTCATGATCCAACACTCATCGGAGATCTCGGGTTTGTAGGAAGGAACGCCTCTGGTCTGGTCTCCTCTCTTCCTCTCCACGCCCCGCTCTTAAAAATATCCATTTCCTTTTCTCTCTCTCTCTCTCTCTCTCTCTCTCTCTCTCTCTCAAAATCCACCGGGGGGCGAAGAATCGGAATCTCGCCGGGAGTCCCACAGCTTTCCGGCGACACTCCATGAATTCCCACAGAATTCTCTGACAGGCGAGGCACGTTTAGAGAGAGAGAATTCCTTCTTCCCTGTTAAAAATTCTGGACAAAAATTTTACTGTGGGAAAAGACAAACAGGGAGAAGGAATTTACACATTTTGGTTTAACGTGCAATGCAGGGGAAGAGAGAGAATCAAGGGTTTCTTTGCACGGCACAGATTCCTCTAGATCCCTTAATCATCAATCTCTCTTTCCTTCTCCTGTAATCAATTCGATTCTCTCTTCATCTCTCTCTCTCTCTCTCTCTCTCTCTCTAAAATTCTTCTTAACCTTGCTTGCCTTTCCTTTCTTTCGAATTCTTCGCCCCCCCCAGTCTCTTTTTTCCCAAATCCATTTCCAGAAATTGTGCTCTTCTCAGCTTTGAGTATACCTGAGAAGCCTTCCAAATTCATAATTTATTAAAGGTGCGTTTTTTTTTTCCTCCATTTTTCCCCTTTAGGTTGAATATTTTTCTTTAGGCTTTTTTTTTTTCCTTTCTTTAGGTTGAATTTTGGGTTTCGGGAACTAATTAGGATTCGATCCTTTGCTCGGTTGTCTTTGATGGTCACAAAGTTTGTATTTTTATCCATTTTAACAATGTATGTTGTGCTAGTTTGTGTTGAATTTGGGGCTTTTCTGCGTGACTTTTTTTATTTCGAGCAAGCTATCTTTCTTTCCTTTTATTAGTCCTCCCTCGCGGACGGTGGGATTGGTCCCGATCGATGTGCCCGTAAACTTGCCCGTACACCTGGAAAAACATCTTTCCTTTTTTCGGCGACATGGGATTTGAGTATCCCTCTACTTTTATGCAAACAAAAAATGGAAAAGTTGTTAGAAGATTATATTTTTTTGGTTGAAGTTCTAGTTTGTCATATGATATGAAGTTGGAATTTTCAGCTCAATTCAAGTGATTGTTTGAAATTTGAAGTTGTCAAAGGCATCTATTTAAGCAGACATTTCGTAGAGAGTTGCCGAGTATCAGACTGGAAATTTTGCTGAAAATTTCTGCCCAAATGCACACCAATATTCAGTATCTGTTAATAGTTGGGATTTTTATCCATTTCCATAATGTATGCTGTGCCAGTTTCTGTTGAATCTGGGGCTTTTCTGAATGATTTGAGTTTGAACTAGCTGATCTTTCCTTTCTTGGCGCTGTGGGATTCGAGTTTTCCCCTCATTTGAAACCTGTATGCAAACAAAAGTGGAGGAGTTCTTAAAAGATTATAAGTTTTGGTAGGGTGTTTTAGTTTTCCCAGATTTCTACTTCTCATATGTTGTAAAGTCAGAATTTTTATTTCAATTAAACTGCTCATTTGTTTTTTAAGTTTTCGAATCCATCTATTTCTGCAAACATTTCGTGGAAGAGCTGGCTTATTATCAGAATTGAGAATTTTTACTGAGCGTTTCTATCCATATTCGCACCTATATTCAATCCCTTTTGAAACTCGAAAGTTATCCGCGAGAAATTTAGTTTTGATTGTTCTCCAATTGCTCTATTTTTGTTTGTATTCATTTACTGTTCTTCTCTCCGAATTGTGATGAAGATGTTAAGGTAGTTAATGTGTATATGTCTTTGCTTATCAACGCTGGTTTAACAAGTTTCAATTATTTCTTATTTGTGACTACTTGTTTCTAGGGGAGTTATTGGGCTGCTAATTTTCCAGTCCCGTTAAGAAAACAAGCCATTATGTTTATGCTCTGCAGATTTTTCTCACGGGAGCTGGAAACTGTCCTATCGTATTGATTTGGTGGTGAAATAGAGTAAACGAACAGCTTCCAGTTTTCGTTTGCTTTTTGGGTCTCAGATAACCATGCCATCAGAAATCGTGGAAAATGGCTTGCCGTCATCATCTTTTTTTTCGGAAGAAGTATGTTTACCTAACGAGGTAGTGATTGGATTCTGTTTTTGTTGTGCACTTCAGTTGTTGTAAATTATAGTTAAGAACTCAAGTAATAGTGACTTTCCTTTTTAATATGTTGTGGACATATTCTTCGGTTAGCTATCTTCTCTTCATTTCTTATTTAATTTGGGTCTTGTTAACATATGCCCTGAGGGCAAATGATTACAATGGATTAGCTCTTTTAATTGACTCTATTTTTATGGGAATTGCAAATGTGCAAGTAGTCATAAATGTTCTCTTTGAAAAGCTACACTTTTAAAACATTAGACAACAATAGCCCCAACTTTGGGATTCAATACCCAACCTTCACCTGTTCGTGTTCTTGTAATTTTATTTTTATTATTATCAAGAAGCACGAGGTCAACCGTAAAATAATATGATCAAAAGCAAAAAAAAGACGTTAAAGACAAAAAAAAATGTTTGAAGCAATTGGTATTTTTGTCTTTTGTGTCGTTTTATCTGAATCTTTTTTAACTTAGGTTCCTTTTTTATACTTTTCTAATTCTTGTCATTGAGACGAATGATTAAATCCTAAAAAAATTGACAGGAAACTAAACAGAAAATCTAAAAATATAATAATACCAAAAAATACCTGACCAAAAATTTAGAAAGAACGAAGGAATTTTTAGAACTTGGTTGTAAAAGAATCGCTGCTAATGCTTCGAAACAAAGTACGCTTTACCTTCTCAATTTGTCTCAATCTTTCAATTGTTATCCAAATCAATACAATAACTAATAGTAATTCCTACAAAACCAAAAATCTAACACAAAAAAAAAAGAGTCCGCGCAACTGCCCATGCCATTGAAAAGGTAAGGAAAGTTTTTCAGGTAAACAAAGGTTGGGAAAATTGAACGGGCAAAGAATTGTAAAAGGGAAAAAACAGAATGGAGGGGGACTAAAGAGTGAAGGGTAGTTTGGTCTCATCAGAACAAGTTTCTCTTAACCCAATATTGCAATTACTTTCACTATTTACTATACAAATGGGGTTAGTTGATTTTATTTAGTTGATTTATTTATACCATTAACATGTGCCTTGAGGGCACATACTAATAAAAGCCTTTATCTTTTGTGTTTCTAAACTTGGCAGAGACAGGTTGGGTTTTGGAAGACAGAAACTGTGGCTGCTCAATACGGTGAGTAGTGTCTATCCAATGTGGGTCTTACAGTTTAAGTCCACAGACAGCATGTTCATATTCTACTTGAATTTCTTGAAATTAGCAAGTATCATCTGGCAACTACCTCGCTTGATGATGTGAAAAATCTGCAGAAGTATAGCATTTATTGCAGAACTAACGATGAACGGAGTGTCTCTATATTCTTTGGGAGATCATTCTGTGAATGAGCCTCCAACTGGTCTCGTGTGATTGTGTTTGGGTATAAATTTGACTGGTAGAACCCAACCTAAACCATGGAATCAACGATGCATCCTCTCTTCTTTTCTTTTCTTTGTTTCCTGAAAGTGACGTAGCATAGCCATAGTATACAATTATTTTTCACCTTTTAGCCCCACAGTGTATTCTAATTATGAGATGGCTATTGAATAACTTGATAAACATTGGTAGGCCATTTCCTAACAGCTTAAGCTTTTGGGACTATTGGTAACTTAACAATGGCCCGTAAATTTGCACGTTTCTCAATACTAAACAAATAAGAGTTTTGATGTTATTACATAGTGGATGATGTTGCCTCTATTATGGTAGCCGTTTGATTATTAAGTACGAAATGTACAACCAAAGACCGCCCCAATAGTGGAATTTGCGGACATCTTTCTTTTATCAGCTGAACCAGTATCTGATATCTGAGTTTACTAAATTAAGTTCATTGTCATTGATGTCCTGTTAAAAGTGAGAATCTCACTACTTTGGAAGATTATTACCGATCATAAAAATGCTGTGTCAAGATACAATCAATGACTTTTATTTGATGAGTTTTTGGAAAATTTTGTTCCGATTTGTTTAAATAAGGGAGAAGCCTTATGTGTCATGGTACAATGTGGCACTGCCAACAGAAATGGAGGAATACCAAGTGGGCTCTCATCAATGCCTGCATAAAAAGGATTAAACAAGTGGAATCCCACAATTGATTTTCTGCGGTTCTGCACAATTTATGTATTCGATGGCGTTTTTGTTGATTTGGCTTGTAGGCTCCTTGAACCGTGGCCCGGATTAATTTTATGCTATGGGCATGCTTTCTTTAACAGGAACAGAAGGCAGAGATTCAAATTCAGTGGAATACCAAATTCCGAATTCTTTCAAACATCCTGTTCCCTACCTAATCCAAAACCAGAAAGCTAATCTTAGCTTAGAGAAGCATGCAGTGGGAGCAGAGAGAGCAGCCTGTCAATCCTCGCAGGGATCCGTTGACCATGACCCACGAACAAGATCAAATCTGAATACGGAGGCATCCTTCTATTCTATGGAAGGTGATGGGATTCATGTCAGAGGCGCTCAGTATGAGAACGGTCTCTTCTCAAGCTCACTGTCAGAATTATTTAGCAGAAAATGTAAGCCCCCACCCCTACCAGTGATGTCAATTTATTTGGAAGTTCCCCCTTACAGGTTGTAGCTTACAGAGTCGAACTGTTAAATAGTTACCCCTTTAGTGATTATATATCCTTTCACTATTAGTTCAGTTAAACAAACGGGGCCTTAGACTAAATGCAGTTGCTGATTCATTGATGTCATCTGTTCTTTTTGTATGATACGAGTTTCTGTGGTGCAGTAAGGCTATCATCAAGTGATGCTTTATATGGCCATTCTTTTGGTGATGATGCCTCCCAATACAAGGAAGAGGAACCTTTTGAATCCCTTGCAGAGATTGAAGCACAAACTATTGGCAATCTCCTCCCTAACGATGACGACTTGCTCTCTGGGGTGACTGATGGCCTTGACCGCGTGCCCCAACCCAATACTGGAGAAGACATCGAGGATCTAGACCTTTTTAGTAGTGTTGGAGGATTTGACTTGGGAGAAGATGGCTTTCCTCGTGGTCAAAGAGATTATAAAGATAGTTGGCTAGGGGGTTCTATTGGTTCTGTTGCTGGGAAATACTCCTGTGTGGAACATCCATCTCGGACACTCTTTGTGCAAAACATAAATAGTAATGTTGAAGATTCTGAGTTGCGGGCCCTTTTTGAGGTGTGCTATTTTCTTCCCTTCCTTTTGATATTTGATACTCCCTCCGTCCCAAATTGCTCGCCTCTTTTGGGCAGTCGTGTCACACAAATAATTGTCTATATTTCATAATCTATAATGTAACTAATGTTTCTTATGATTTCAAAAAATTTGTTTAATAAAACTAATTGAGATCTATCAAATAAGATTTATATCAGATATAAAAATTATTATAAACTAGAATAGATAGACAATTTTTTAAGATCTCAACTAGTGAAAAGGGACCAGCAATTAGGGACAGAGGGAGTATTTATCTTGTACGTAAGCATCACCTTGTTGGCTTGTAATATTCAGCAATTTGGAGACGTCCATACTCTTCATACGGCAAGCAAGCAGAGGGGCTTTATTGTGGTCTCATACTATGATGTAAGAGCCGCCCAAAATGCGATGAGAGGGCTTCAAAATAAACTCTTAAGATGTAGGGAGCTTGACATATATTTCTCAATTCCAAAGGTAACTTAGTCCCCACTCATAATAATTTGCTCTTTTCGTCTCCATGTTGACAATTATTCCTGACAGTGTTATCACGACATCATATTCAAATTTTTACTGGTAAATGTCCCTTCATGCGTTGCTGCACATGCTGTCTGCTCACCTCGTTGGTTATCCTTTGTCAGGACAATGCGTCTCAGATGGATGTTAACCAAGGCACTCTTGTGCTTTTTGACCTTGATTCTTCTGTTTCAAATGAGGAACTTCGCCAAGTTTTTGGTGCTTATGGTGAAATTAAGGAGGTTAGATTCTTTCCTAATTTTTCTCATTGAACTTGAAATCAACCAGCATGTTGTTGATATTCTAGTCATTTGTCTTTAAATTGCAGATCCGTGAGACCCCACAAAGAAGTGATTGCAAATTTATAGAGTTTTATGATGCTAGGGCTGCAGAGTCTGCTATTCGTGCCTTGAACAGGAGTGACATTTTCGGCAAGCAGATTAAGATTGAAGCCAGCAGTCCTGGGTGTGCTAGACGGTGGTATTGTCCAACGAACTCCAATAACTCATGTTTTGATCTTAATATCCCTCTTCTTCCTCTTTTTATTTACTTTTTACTCCCTCCATGTCACCATGTTTGTCCCTCTCGGGAGTTCCAACTTTTTAAGGGAACATGCATTTACTGCTCCCACATTCAAATATAAAGATATTTCCAGCATTGTCCTTTTATTCCCCCTTTTAGACAGCTTCCTTTATATGACATCTTCTGTATTTTCATATTTGAATAGCTTAATACCTGTAACTAGCGTGCATCATTTTCACTCCTTGGTGAACCTTTGTTTTTCTTTTGTTTCTTAAGCAGTTCGGTGCCACCATTTCCTCCAGAAATGGCGCAAGATGGATCTGCTCCATATCTCCGACAAAGTCTCTCTCCTATTAACTCTACAACAGGGTTTTCTGGTATGATTATAGCCAGTGTCGTACGTTGTTCATTATATAATGATTCGAAAGAAGGCAATACATTGTTGTGGTCTCACAGTAATTGGTTCCAGGACGAGTTTCACATCGGGGAATCACATCTCCTGGCATGGATCATGGAACTATTCCACGCCCGCGTTCTGCATTACAAGCCCCTATTAGTCCATTGGGTGGTAACATGTTCCATCACGGGATCTCATCTAGTGTTCCGACCAATTTATCCTCTCTGGTGAGAGTTGAATCACTCAGCAATCAGTCCAGTGTACCTGAAGCTGGCCATTCACAGGGCCAGCCGAAACTTGAATTCCAGATTACACCAAATTTTCATCCCCACTTACTTCCCGAGTATCATGATGTTTTAACTAATGGTTCTCCGTACAATTCTCCGGGTATTTCTGCAAATATTAGTGTCAGGCCATCCGAAAGAATTGAGAACCGCCAGTTCTGTCGAGTAAGCACAAACGGTCATCCACTTGAACTGAGTGATGCTGGTAAGTGCTTTGGACAATAAGGTACCTTTGTTTGTGCATTTCTTTCAGCCGCTTCAGTGGCTGGTCAAGCCATGTTGTACTAGCTAAGAAGCACGGATACAGGCACGGGACACGGGACACATACATGACACGACACCGACATGTTATTGATAAAAGAAATTGGGCCGCGGACACAATGGGGAATTCGTTGAAGCTAAAGTATATCCGTACTTATATGTATTTATAAGTAGAAAACATCAGTTTTGCAAAATATTGGATATTAGCTCTGAGCTAAATATTGAAATTGCATTTCTAACCTCATAATGAGTCCTTGAAGCGTGACCATCGTATCCCCAGCATGTCCTATGTTTCCCGGCATTTCCCACAGAAAAAGTAAAATAAGAATATCGAACATTTATTTTGGCATGTCCGACACGTGATTGGAGCATGCCATGTTGTGTGTTCGATGTGTGTCGAACACGGATGCATGAGGCCAGTAGATTTGCCCGTGCTTCTTACCATATGAGGAATGTGAAGTAGTAACTTAAAGTATAATCCATGAGATAACAAATCGTAGGAAAAGATTGTTAAAGTAGCATGTTCTAATTTCGACGGTAACTTTTTGTTTTTCAGCATTTGTTTCTTCTGGGAATGGGAGCTGTTCTCCTGGACATCATTATATGTGGAGTAATGCGCATCGCCCTCAGCCTCAAGGTATGATGTGGCCAAGCTCACCAACTTTTGTCAACGCGGCTTGTGCTGCTCATCCCATTAATGCAATTCCCAGAACACCATCTCATGCATTGAACACGATATTACCCGCAAATAATCTCCATGTGGGGTCCGCTCCATCTGTGAATCCTTCTCTCTGGGACAGACGACACCCCTGTTCTGGAGAATCCGCCAATGCAGTTGGCTTTCATCCAGGTTCTCTTGGGAACATGAGAATTTCCAACTCGCCGATTCATTTGGATTTTGTTTCCCAAAACATGTTTCCTCATGTCGGTGGAAACTGTATGGAGTCTATGGACCTGTCTATTTCGTCCAAAAATGTTGGATTGCACTCCCCTCATCTGATGTTTCCTGGAAGAGGCCAAATTTCTCCTGTGACGAGTTCATTTGATTCTCCGAATGAATGGTCTAGAAGCCGTAGAAATGACGGCAATTCCAATCAAGCTGACAGCAAGAAACTGTTTGATCTTGACATTGACCGCATAGGGCAAGGTCAAGACAACCGGACAACACTTATGATAAAGAATATCCCTAACAAGTATGTTCTAATTTTTTAACCATCTGTCTGTTTCTGCTGGTAGTTGTTTCTATTGTCCTTTTATCTTTGAAATTCATTATTGCTCAAATCTTTGGATACACAAGTAGTTACACCTTCCACTCCAAATGTTAGTCATAACCTTGCTGCAAATTAAACAGCAACTTGGACCACAAATAATACCATACCATGCCATGCATTGGCAAAACCGGGACACTACAGTAACGAGACCTCTGCAATGCATGCCATGTTTATCCAGCATGTCAACTCACTTATGATGAGAATTCTTTTGGGGTGCGGCAAAGGACAAGATTCTCACTATAGATAATCTTGACAGAGGTTGGTTATATTGAATACTTGTCGCATGTGTTTTTGAGAGATGGAGCCTGCAGCGCATTTGTTTATTCATTGCCCCGTCACTAAGGATCTTTGGAATGCAGCTCTTGTTTGGTGGGGAATTCGTGTGTTTTACTTGAGATAGGAGCTATGTCATTTGGGGTGGCGCTTATGCGAAAGACAGAAGCTATGGATTTTGATTCTATTGTGCTTGATGTGGTTAATTTGGAGAGAGAGGGGGGAATCGAAGATATTTCGACAGGATGAAAGGCCATGGTTCATGATTAGTAGTCTTTTCCTTTCTACTTTGTTTAGTTGAGACTTGGGAGTCGAGGGAGTTTTTGACATGTTAGATATTTTTGGAGCTTAGATTGGTGTATATGTCTTTTATTGTTTGGCCCTTTCTGTTCTTTTTTCTTCTTCCTTTTTCCCCAATTCTTCACCTTCAATTGTACATGGGTGACACGTCCCCTTGATGCCTTTTCAATAAATTTTGATAGTTTTAAAAAAGTTTTACACCATTTAAGATTTTCAAAGTAAATGCGTAAACCTAGGTACCCTGTAAGTTACCCTGTTTCTTACTTGCCTGCACCCATAGACAATTGTCCATGAGTTGATTCACATCCTGAGTGAAGTAGTGACCATTAAGTATGTTAGTGCTTTTGTTTTTAGGGTCCGTTTTTGGGAAGGACATAGTAAAGGGGTCTTTACTTCAATAAGGACATCAACTTTTTCCTTAATGCTAAGAGGACAAATCACCTACACATTCCAAAAATGCCCCCACTAGCCAGTGAAAGTGTCTAAACCCCCAACCTTAATGAAAGTGCCTAAACCTAAACCCCAGGGTACCCTGTGAAAGTGTCTAAGACCCTAGGGTACTCTATGAAAGTGCCTAAGACCCTAGGGTACCTATGAAAGTGTCTAAACCACTAAAACCCTATAATTGAAAAGTGCACCCTAAATGCCTAAACCCCAGGGTACCCTATGAAAGTGCCTAAACCACTAAAACCCTATAATTGAAAAGTGCACCCTAAATGCCTAAACTCCAGGGTACCCTATGAAAATGCCTAAGACCCTAGGATACCCTATGAAAGTGCCTAAACCACTAAAACCCTATAATTGAAAAGTGCACCCTAAATGCCTAAACCCAAAATACTTAAACCCACTATATCCTACGCTAAAGAGCCTAATCCCCCTAAAATTGAACCCACCCCAAAATTGAAGAGAGAGAATTTGCCCCATGCGCATGAGAGAGAGAGAGAAGGAGAAGTGGGTCATCAATTTCCAACGTGGTGAGTTAGAAAATTTCCAGGAGATTCCCACGCAGGACACATCAATTGCAAAGCAGGGTCAGAAAATCTTCGTGATATGTCGCTTTCAAGGTCGGAGCAGGGTCCGCCTTCCTCCACAAGCATGGCTTATTGCTCCTACTTCATTAAGGGTATTTTTGTCTAGTGTTGTCCTGGAACCCTCAAATATTTCCTATCCATGTATTGGAAGCATTAAAATAAATTAAGCTGGACTAAACACCATTTAAATCCCCAAACTTGGTCTTTAGACCAATTTTCTGTTGTTTTTAAGCGTAGACTCTGGATCAGGGACATGAGTGTCAGGAGGCTGGACTATCTTGGAAAACTACTCCATGTTAACCATCTATTGCCTTATAACATTGAGGAAGCTTTGAATTTCGTTCTTACTGGAATATTTTTTGCATCGAATAGGTTAACAGACCAAGAAATAAACCGAAGAAAGTGGTCAATAATCGACACAGCATCAAGTGAAGGCCCGCCTCGTCATCTCAGTAACTAACTGGGTGGGCTTTGGCTTACTGGTGTCTTGATTCTTGACCACTTAATTCAGTTTAGTTGGTAGACTTATTGTTTAGGAACTGTCCTTCCTATTCTTTTATGTTGTTTGAACTTAAAGAAATCTTTCGGATGCATTGGCTGTTCTTTTTCTTTTGTTTCCCCTTACGTAGTGTACTATGAACTAATTGGTTCTATGTTGACACGGTTTCAAACATAGGTATACTTCGAAGATGCTTTTAGCTGCAATTGATGAAGGCCATAGGGGAACATATGATTTTGTTTATCTACCCATCGATTTTAAGGCAAGTGTAATGTGGGTTATGCAATTGTTGTGCATTTATCTACCCATGCATGGGAAATTTATTTTCCTTTCCTTTTTTCTGCAGAACAAGTGCAATGTGGGTTACGCATTCATCAACATGACCGATCCTTCCTTGATTATCCCATTCTATCAGGTTTGTTTCTTCCATGTTGTAAAGGATGCCATTTTGTTTCTCCCTTTTCTGTTGCAGTTGCAAATATTTTCCGGTGGTCACTATAGCTTGTTATTTATGACTAATGTACAGGCATTTAATGGGAAGAAATGGGAAAAGTTTAACAGCGAAAAGGTGGCATCACTTGCTTATGCTCGCATACAGGGAAAAGCTGCTCTTGTCGCCCATTTCCAGAACTCAAGCTTGATGAATGAGGATAAGCGATGCCGGCCAATCCTCTTCAACACCGATGGCCCCAATGCAGGTGATCAGGTGTGTGCATAACTTAACTCCATATTTTTGTCATCTACAGCATTATAAAGCTTCTTAGTTGCCGTGGATCTAACCCTAAATGACCAAAATCGCTGTTACCCGTTGACATCTATATTATATTTTGGTATGTTGTCATATTTGTCGTTTTTTCTTGTGTGCCGTGGAATGGTATGATGGTGAGAAAGTTTGCGATGCTGAAATGGACCCCAGATAGATAACATAAAACCATAAATAACATTTATGTCATACTTACTCTTTTTTTATGTACAATCTAATGTCTTAAAAGAGAGAATTGATGAAATTTTCATATCCAATTTGAATCATACCTCAGAGTACTTACATCTACAACGGTCCAAAGATGAAACTCTTCGTAATACTCTGAACCATTTAAGAACATTGCAACAATGTGGTATATAACTGCACAAATGCAACAAACAGTAAGGACTTAAACTGGCTTTTCCTATCTGCAGGTGCCCTTCCCCATGGGTGTAAACGTTCGATCTAGACCTGGAAAGACTCGACCTATCGCCGATGAGGAAAACAATCAAGAAAGCCCTTTTTCGAATGGGGAGGACTATTTCAATGGTGACTTGTAGTTGGGTCTGCTAAGGATTCAAAGTTTCAAACTGGAATAGCAGCTTACCTTTTTATGGGCACTAACCTTCTAGGAGTGAAACCAACTAAGACCAAAATTAACTCCACCAGTATATTTATTTAACATGTAAAGGGTGGTTCATGGAGGAGGAAAAGTTCCGAAAAGGAAAGTTTCACTCGAGCTAAACGAACCAATTTTGGGGTTATTTGCAGTTGGAAAGAGGAGCAACAAGTGGAGCTTCAAAATTTTGGGCGATTTTGCCAATGTTGTATCTAATTATGTATGTATAGGAGTTCTCGAGAAACATGGTGAAATTTTGCTGCACTTCTTTGAGGAGGCTTCTCTGCAATACTTGTTGTGTTTCTGGTGTTTTCGCTTTGCTCCTTTTTTTTGGGTCTGTTGAAGGGTAAAGACGAGAACTCAAAAGAGTATTTGACAATTTTGAATGAACTAATGATATCTTGCACAAATTCTTGGCATTTTGATAAAGGAATGGATGGTTTTTTTTTTTTTTTTTTTTGGCAGTTGGGTTGTCACCTTCTCTTCTAAATGCAGATACTCCGCTTCTTTGTTTACCTGAGATATGAACTTTTTGATCAGTTAATTGTATTATTCCCCGTCTCATTTTAATAGTCCCAAAATTCGTTTTGGGACGTTCCAAAATATGTCACAACTTTTCCAAATCAACCAAATATGTCAACTTTTCAAAATCAACCTTATATAAACCTTGTAAAAATCCATCATTACCCTAATGTTTAAATTGGAGTACTACTTCCTCCATCTAAATTTGAAAAGTTAAAGTACTTTTTGACGTAATCATTACCATTATGTTTTCTTAAATGGCACGGAGGGAGTATATTATATCGAATTATTACATTCGTTTTTTTTTTGTTTTTTTTTTTTCAGGTGCGATCTTGTGTAAGACTTGCAGCTTAGTGCCCGGTCCTCCCTAATTCTGTGTATTGATGAAGTGCTTTTGATCAGAAAAACAACATTGCAACACTGTTTTTTCCTTTCTTTGGGAAGAGACATTGCAACACGAAATAAAAAGTAAAAACTTATTTTCCTGAAGATGAAATTTTAGAAACATACTCCATTAAACATGAATCAATCAAATGATTTTTTACATGACTGATTTTCTTAACAAGATCTGATGAAGGTCCAAGAAGAGCCCGAAAATGGCCAAACATGACCATTGAAAGGACCGGAGAGGATTCATTTTTCTAGATAAAACCTTTGGTTCGCGGTTGGTCTACTCGCCTACTTTGGTCTAACAAGTTACCTAACTTATTTCTGTCTTTATTTGATTTATTTTTTTTTTACATTAAATTTTTAACAACTTCTTGCGTATTAGTACTAGTTTATCTCGATAAAAAGGAATCAAAAAAGTAAAAAAAATTATACTCTAAACTCAAATTTTATTTCATAAAGCAAAAAAAATAGTCACAAGGACAAATATTTTTACTTACTTTCGATTTTATTTAAAAAAAATTGAGGATTCTAATCATAAATTTTTTAGTAACTCTTTGATTCCTCTCATTGAGATGAACCAATAATACACAAAAAACAAAACTAACTAACGCGGGGGAAAATCAAATAAGGACGAAAAAATAAGTCAAAGTGACTTATTAGGCCAAAATAGGTGTTTAAAAAAAAAACAAGGGAGCCTGAAATAGGGGAAAATCTCAAGGTCAAAACAACTCTAAGTCGAGAGAACTTAAGATCACAGCATCCAGGCATCAACAAAACAAGAATATATGGGTTGTTTTTTGTTAGATAGTTTAGTTTAATTTTGATGATGTCATCAGGTGTAACGAGTAAAGAGAGATAGAGAGAGAAATGAGGAAAATGATGATGTCATCAAAACTAAAACTAAAACGGGAAACGAATAGGGTCAGGAAAACTTCTGATGTCACGAAACCATAGATAATATTAATACCAAAAGAATAAACCCGTCTAGTGCTTGTGCCATGTTCCACAAAACATTCTAATGCTTCTGCAAGACTATTCAGTTGCAAAATATGGAAAGCTAAAAGTACTCTGCAACTGCCAAAAAGACCTTAATTATCAAATAAAGGTCGCGCAAAGTCTGTAGATTGCACCAAAAGTTAAGCCTTCTGCATTCTGGTCCTCACCCTGGCATCGGGAGAATCGTCAGCCTTTCGCTTATTAGTTCTCTTAACTTTGTTGTCGACTGCAGTTTCCTTAGCTTCTTTACCAGACTTTTCACGTTCATTGTCCACTGAATCAGTTTTCTCAAGAGGTTTATCGGTGGTTATAGAATCGCCACCACTTGCTTTCTTTTGCTCTTGGGGTTGGATTTTGGATGGAGAATTTGGAATAACTTCTTTGCCTTCTTTTTCCTCTTTCAGAATATCAGAGTTTTCATTGCAAAGCTCTGTATCTCCAGGAGCTACGTCAGACTTCTCATCTGTGCCATCTGTTTCCTCACTTGCTTCATCGTCCTCTGTCTGTTTACTCTGGCGCTGGAGTGATTCTATGACTCCCATCAACTCTCTATTAACCTATCATGGAAAACAAATCGTCTTCAACAGAAATCATAAATTTCTGAGTCATGTCAAATAGCAATTGAGGCATTAGGAAACATAGGACAAGTTTATAACAGATTTCAGAAATACCTGGTAAAACTATAGGAACAATTTATTAAAAAAATGCACTGTTGAGTAACTGAATCGAATTGAATTTTCTGAATCTCCTAAATAAATTCTGCTCACACTTTAAAGAAAAAAGGCTAAAAAAAATTTCTTACTGTTTCTTGCAGCAGAGCTGAAAAGGAAAAAAATTCTCATCTTTGTATTTAAACCAATACAAAGATTGTCTATACAAATTTACTTTGAAAGATTCTAATGAACATTAATCTTACTCCCTAAATAGAAGGTTTTACAGTTTGCTATATCACTATAAGCATGCTAGGGTTACCTGTGGATTTTGAAGGAAGTCAGAAATATCATTTGAGCAAGATGGGCATTTCATGATATTCTTCTGTGTTCTTAAGGTCCGTCTACCTTCGCATGTCCTCTGTTTTATGAAAGTTTGGCCAGCAAAAGAATTCTCCAAACAAGGCTTGCAGAAATTATGAGCACAGGGAGTAGTAAGGGGTTGAGTCATTACTTTCCGGCAGATACTGCAACCGAATTCTGCATAGTAGAGTGCCTCATTATGTGAGCACGCACACAATTGGGCATAGTATTCAGAAGTAACACAATAGAATGGACAAATTATTATAAGTTACAAAGATTAAACAGTAATTTGAGGAAAATGCATGTTAAAGTTTAATTAAGAAACCATACCCTTGAGAAGTCTTTCTTGTATGGACAGAGCTGGTCTATGACGTCTAACCTTGGTTGTACCATCCTCTAAATGTACACTGTCAAATTGTTTCCTACTTTCTGGTGGAGGTTTTTTCCACATCCAGCAACCTTTTTCCTCCTGCTGATATAAAATATAAAGTAAGGATCATGAAATTAGTGCCAGTTAATCAATTTCTAATCCACTACCACTGCGGCAGGCAGCAAAGATGAATATTCTTAATTTTCAAACAAACATTAAGTGTTGCTATCATGCTGTGAATAGGGTTAAAAGCAAAATCCCAACAAAAGATTGTAGAGAGAGGCAGCTCACATCGTAATCCCAAGAGGCAACACCCTTTCTTTCACTAATATCAGTTGCATTCTTCAACTCTGGGATGGTTGGCAGAGGCCTTGGGCGGTCCCCATTTTCATCACTGCACATTAATTGCAAAAGGTTGAATGAAAATGTAGAGAGAGCAGAGGGGATAATGAGAAGAATACTAACAAACCTTGTCCATGGGGCAGGGGCATTGTCGCATCGAACAAAAAGGTATCGACAAACCATAAACCCCTAATACAGTAAAATTGTCAGAATGTATATTCACAAGGCTAATCTTTCATGCTTAAGGAATTCATACTGTTAGCAATTATCATACTTGAATTCCAGCTTTGCGCCAACATTTTTCGATCCTGTAAATCCCATCATAGCGTACACCTTTTTCTGGTGCGTAAGAGGAACGTTTCTCCTTATGGGACCTGTCACCCAAGAAAAGAAGCTGGTCAAAATTGCATACTGTTTTGAACAAGAGAAAAATAAGGAGAAACGTTCTGGGAAAAAGCAAATATAAAACTTAGCCAGATTATATGACAATATGACATAGTTCTAACTACATGTTCATCACTTTCTCTTAAAACCCTGGAAGGTATCAGGGGTCTTGATACCAACTGCAATGAAAATAAACTGCACCCACCTCAATGTCGTGTCTAATCAAATAGAACATAGATGCTGTATTTAGTTCTGCTAGATGCAGTATTAAAAGATTTACACCACTCACCTCACGACTCTGACAGGATAACCTTTTCGGCAACTGACCCGTAATGCCTCGTTACTTTTATCAAACTTTTGATCAAATGATTGATTCTTGTTAGTTCTTTTGTTCCCACTGAGGTCTCTTCCACCACTGTTCACCAAAATAGAGAAGAAAAGGGATCAACTTTCAACACATGCATGACAAGAACAGAACAATAATGGACTAATCATATGAGCCATGGGGGGTATCCAAAAAAAAAAACATATGAGGAGCATAATCGTGTTCATCTCAAGGCATTCAAACTTGAGTCTTCCAACTAGGATGGCCAGATCTAATCTTACTTTTCAGCAAAATGAAACTCTGCATGAATCTTACCACCAAATGTTAAGAACATATAATAGAGATCAACACAAATGTTACTATATTATATCCACTAAGTCACTAACAATGCACCGTTCTGACTCATATTTGTTTCTCAACAGTACGCAATCAGTACAAAATTTGCTGAACCTCCACAAATTATCAGATATGTGAAGCGGCTCAAAATAGTTATTACAAGGTGAACAGCTTCAATAAGCAACCAGCCCTCATTCACACATTCAAATCATAGACCCACCGACACCAAGATGCAAGCAACTACCATTTTAACTATGACAATATGATTACTTGGCAAGTAATGTTCAGCAGTAGCAAGTTTCACATGAAATCATTGTACATCTTTATAATGGTGCGAATGAAAAGCAAACGCCGCCTAAAATGAACATACCTTCCTGTATACAGGAACCACTCGCCATGATCCTCATCATCTTCATATCCTCCAGAGAGCGCCACAGACTGGGCCCCGTATTCTGACTGCCCAGCAATTCCTGCAACATGAGGAAGGTGAGCTCCCCACTGCCTGCACTCCATTCGATCCTCCCAGGTCTCACCCACCAACACGCCCTGCTTCCTCTCTGGGTCATTTTCTGCTATAATTGGTCCAAAATGATCAGGGGGGACTGTCACAAAAATCTTTCCACTACAAGCATTAGCCTTTCCTGATTTCTTTGCCCTTTCAGTTGTGTAACATTTGTCAGGTCGGTTTTGGTTGTGAACGAAATGGGACTCCTTTGCTAGGCCCCCTGTAGCATTTGTTTTTGACATCTTAGCCATACGGATGGCAATGACGAGAGCAGAGTTGATTCGAGGATTGCTTGCCATCTTGGGCGGAATTGCATTGCGGCAATTTGCACAAGTTCGCTTTCCTTGGCCAATCCATTTCTCGAAGCACTTCAAGCAGAAATTATGGCCACATGGTGTCTGTGAAAGAGGAAAAGAAGATTAGCTCATTGCCAATCCCTTCCACCAATTTCTACGCCATATTTGAAGATTACAAAAAGGCGAACATGTATGTACTCAAATTACTTCAGTGTTTACAAAAGACAATCACAAGTCAGAAGTACTTGGTATTACAACTGCAAGGCACAGTGTAAGAGTTAAGAATCAAAAGGAGTAAAGCTGGGTGTACATGCACAGCATTGTATTCCATCACCAAGATAGGGTGGCAATCTGTAGACACATTTTTTTTCCAAAACCAATATTAGGAACAGAGAAATCTCAGAGAGAATATCAAAAAAGAATATGCAAGGACCCGAATATCAAAAAAGAATATGTCAGAAAGGATAAAATTTATGCACGGGTACTTCAAACGTTGATGCAAATGTTGATGCTCTGTGGAAGCCTGGAAGGTTATTTTGAGCATCTCCAATCATTACAGGTTTTTCTACTCAGAACCAAATTCTGGTTAGAACCCTCTAAAACCCACTCAAAACCCAAACTTTACTAAGTCATTTTCTCCCTCTCAAATTTACACTATGCCCTTAATGAACCATTTACTTAAATCTATTCTTGGATTTGAGTTTACCCATTGGGATGTTTCATACTAGATGAAGATTAAACTCAGATTTTCACACAAATTTGACTAAAAATTTGGGTAGGGGCTGATGATGTTCTTAAGAATGTTTCAGGTGACAATGTAAGTGTTGATAGTATATCATAGGAAAAAGGACCTCACCGGAAATGTTTCGCTGGCATCAAATATCCAGAGTAGCACCATAACTCGGGCCAAAGAGAGAGAGAGAGAGAGAGAGAGAGAGAGAGAGAGAGAGAGAGACAATAAATGGAGCCTACTAGAAAGCAACCATTATCTTGCAAAGATTCTTTACGCTGTCATCAATTGTCTCGTTTTGCAAGATAGCAAATGCCAAAAGAAGTGAGGTGAAATGCCTAAAATATTAATACAAGATTATAGTATTTCACAAGTCCAGTCCTGTATTTTGCCAATATGAGTTAAGAATCATCCGGGTACACAAAATTTTCAAATGGAGTGATTCCAGTGGACTAGAGATACAGAAATCCACCAAATTTGTTCCTATAGCTTGTGCATGTCACTGAATAACTAATATAGAAGAAGATATCTGAAATCTGCAATCCTTGTTGACATCCAAAGAACACGTGACTGAGTGGGAAATCCAAAATGGACCACAATATTTCGACAGCCCTTTTACCCAATTCTCCATTTCTTAACAAAATATCCGCTACTCAAATTGCATCCAAAAATTAAAAAGGCATAAAGTGACATTAGTCAAAGTTCAAACACAAACATACAGATGTCAAGTGATTTGATAACAACACTTTCAGAAACCAAATATTTATATCGGAATCCATCCACAGTTTCCAAATCCAGATACATACAAGTTTGGATAGTAAAGCAAACGAGGTCAAGCTAACTGACAAAAAAAAAATTGAACAAACAGTCAAACAACTCCAGAGATATTTTCATTTTTAGTTCCTTGTTTGATCAATAAAAAACTCCATGACAGTGAAAGGTAGACAGATTTTTTTTCCTTTAATATACCGGTCACCTTACGAACAGCTCGACAAACAGCAATAGGACAATCATATTGTCAATCAACAAGTGGGGAGCACAGATTAAACGGACTGCGTTCCCATCCAGTTTTACTAGGGTCTAGTCTCCTCAAGTTTTTTTGGGTCTATTTCAGACCCAAGAAAATTATCTTAATCGTTCATTTTGTAGATGCCGTCGACTGGAATATTCGTACTGAAAACTAGTTTGATTGATCAAACTCTGTTTGCTATATGGTGCAAGGACAAAACCAAAGTCAAATACGGTTTGAAACTTCAGGAGTGTATTTTTTTTCTGTCGCACAATCGCGATTGGCTCGCGTAGGAAATTATCTCCGATAAAATTGGGGGAAAAAAATAAAATCATGTGTTCTTCTCTACCAGTTCTACAAAATAAACAACTCCGATTATTTTTTTAGGCCCGGATACTGGGACGGACCTAAAAAACCAAAAAACAAAAAACTGGAGTGAACTGAACCCTAGCAAAACTGAAGGAGTACTCGGTCGCAAGTAAAGACGAAGCAAAAAATCAGTGTGAACTGAAACGATAGAGACGGAGATATTACCGTAACAGGTCTCTCCGGTAACTGCATGCAAAACGAACAGTTCAAGCTCTCGTCAAACGCACCCAACGCCTCATTCACCTTCTCCACCTTCTCCATCTCCTCTTTCCCTTTCCCCCCGCCGCTCATAAGTTCTTGACGTCTCTTCGCCTTCTCCAACTCACTCAGCGACTCATCCTGTTCAATCGCTCGAATCGCCGCCACGATCTCCGATCCAACCCCGACCGCCGCCGGCACCACAGTCGCCGCCGCATTGGTGTCGCCACCGGCGACGAAGGAACAGTCGGGGCACTCCCATTGGGCGGCGGCGGCTAGGGTTTGGGGCGGAGAGGAGAGGCAAGTGACGTGCCAGGGGGCGACGCAGGTCTTGCAGGTGAGGGTTTCGCCTTCGCCAGGCTTGTTCTTGCAGATCATGCAAATGCCGTCGCCGTCGCAGGGGAGGTCGCTATCGTGCGCCATGGGAACTAGTAGTCTAGTTTTGACTTGTGTGAGATTGATTTTGATTTTTATAAAGAGAAGTTTGGTTTGGGAGGGGGGAAAAAGGAGGAGATGGGCGGGGGGAGGTTGAAATTTGGAAATTTTTGGGATGGTTTTGAATATTTCCCTCTTCTTGACTCTGCACACTGGGAAGACTGAAAAAGATAAAAGGTGAGAATTGCGATGTAAGTCCCTGAGGTTGGGATTTTACATATATTGCTACCCTTTGTTATTGAAAACTCTTTCTTACTTACTAATAGGTTTGGGTTTGCGTTACACTTTTACACTTTTTCTGATAAGTAGGTATTTGGGTCAGTTTTCACGCATCTCAATTAATCGTGGGAGGTCAATCCCACCGTCTAATAGTGGGAGCCTCGTTTAAAGCTAGAGTAAAGCTCTGTATAAACTAGTCTCAAATGAGTTGATAACACTCGTAAGGATAAGGTTTTGAACCTGAGACCTTAGGAGGGAGCAAACCGCTAAATTTCAAGCCTTAACCACTCATAAGGATAAGGTTTTGGCACAGATGCTCGGAAAACAAGACACGTGTGTATCCTTGCATGCTTGATGTGTGTGGGTCTCGCGTGCGTCATGTGAAGCTTATAGGTAGCGGACGATTGTGAACACGTCTCAGCCCGGACATCGATGCTATGAAGTAGTGATTTTTACACCTCAATTACAATCTGAACATCAGAATCGTTAAAGGAATCTCGATTACATTAACTAGGGAAAAAGAAACTTAAATGGAAAAGTGGTCATTAGATAAAGTGAAGTTATATGTTATCACGTGCTTCTTATTTGCTTTCTTTTTTGTCTTCACGTTGCATGGGTTTCAATCATGTTAATATTCCTTCTCTCCGCCTCCAAACAACCGCACTAATGGTAGAAACTTTTGATATTCTTTTGCAATTTGATCAATCAATATTCTAAATTTATTTGAGCACCCTTATTACAAATAACAGATACCACAAATTATATAGTCCTATACCGTGGTTGTCAGTTAGATAATACCAACAAAAATTTGTACTTAGTATGATGGAAAACTTATGATGTTCAATGACTTTGTTTATTTCTCTATATGTGAATTGTTGTAACACATTGTTGCAGTCGGATTCACAATGGACCACAAGGCTCACCCTCACCCATTGGAATCGCGAAGGGACGAAGGGTCACTTATGCAGAGATGTCAAAAGTGAATGCAGGTCGAATCAACTCAGTCTCTGAAATAAAGGATATGCCATCGTCAATCACTAACTTGGCGCCGGCGCGTGACGAATTTCGAGACGAAGTTTCACCCTATATCCAGGACCATTTGCGGGAGTGTGAGTCCTCGGTGGTCGTCCTCTTGAATAGACGCATGATGCTAGTCGATCGGATCAATGGATCCATACTATGCGGCATCGCTCGGATTCAATCACACCTTGCATGTCAAGTGCTAGCATAGGCCGAATCGGTGAATGTCAGTCTTACAACTTTCGACAGACTATCATGGGCTTGGCACAAGGCGTGTCTAACAGACCATTAATGGTGGCAATCAACTATCAAACAGGTTTTTTACTGTAGGATCACGTGGTTGACCGAGGAGTACTCCCAATCAGTTGACTCTGCGGATGTATCAAGTGTGACTTAGTTGAAGCACTGCGTCTGCACAAGACATTCTTATCGCACCATACGTCATTTCGAGTACGAACGGCGTGCTTGAGGTACACGAGGGCCGCGTGTGGACACCCAAATTTTGATTATCCGTGGATTCTAAGCAGTAGTCCGGATGCGTCCCTAATGATTAAAATTATTAACGACGTCATGAAATTTATTTTATTTTGTTAATGCTTCAATTAATTAGATTTGTTTATTTTATTAACCCTTTAAGCCCACTTGAGCATTTCCAAGCCCAATAACTAGTCATAAACCCACATATAAACCAAGGGCCAAAAGAAGCCCACAGTAAGTTGGTTGCTTGGTTAACCTTAAAATCAAGTGGCGACTCTAAGGAATACGTGTTCTAGTAATTTCAAGGTTTCTCGCGGAGGTCACAGATGCCCACACCGTGATGGCATGCCCCACTTGGTCTATAAATATGGCTCTCACCTACCTCACTCAAGATCTTTCTATCCGCATTCAATACCCTTGCAACTTACTTTCTATCTCCAAGTATCTCAATCCACTTCTCATTATTTGGTTACTTACTTAACCGTTGGGGTGCCTTCCCGAACAACCACCGTCTGGGCTTGGTACTAACACGGTTGTTTAGTGTGCAGGGTTTTCTTCTCAGTCCATCAGATAGGGTTCCAGCAATGTCCAGCCAACTCACCACCTATCCATACCATACCATGAGGTTCAAATGAATAACTCTGTGAGACGCCTCCCAAGCATGTATAGATGTTCATTTCTCAAGTGATATCAAATTTGTAATTATTCAGCTTTTCTTAAGATGTTTAACATTTGGTACTCTATTGATGTCACATTTAAAGTCAATAGGCAAAACTCATTTTGTCCAAATAATAGAGATTAATATACAAATAAGTGGAATAACAAATAGAGGAAGATATGCAACAAGAAACTACTTTCACTCGAAAGGATACAAGGGAAAAAAAGGTGAGTCGAGAATGATGTGGAAGATAGAGGAAGGTTAAAGGCATGCAAAATACACAAGAGGACTACACAATTGTGCATTCCTATGTCATTTCCACTAACCCCATGGGTTTGATGAGGGGTGTAATATAATATCCCAAACATTGAAGGTGGACTAATAGTTAAAACTAACCTTAGTGGTGCCAGTGCAATTCATCAAAATGAATTATTTAGGTCTTCCTTCCCATAAGATAATTAACTTTCGGCGCAAATAACTACAAAAATAATACTTATAAATTGTGGAGTATTATTAATCAAGTTAAGTGGTCTTGGCCCAGGACTTTAGTTTGCTCTATCGCAAGATTCTAGTTTCTATTTTTCTTATCAGCAATTCTTATGATCACTTCTCCACACGCATACACGTGCGAGATAACTGTGAAAGAGACTATAATGATTAGCTTAAGATGCACGCAAATTAGCTCGTACACTCTTGGTTATAAAAATCTATTGCGAATAAACATGGGGCTTGGATTGGACGTTTTTGCTCGTGTAGGCGACACTTTGACCGATAAAGCATTACTCAATTGATTACCTTGCTCTCTTTACTATGAATTGTTGTAGTGATATTACCGACAAGAATTAATAGTAAACGATGGTGCATGTACAGGTGCAAACAAGCCAAGCTAATCCGAGTTTTGTAGTGTTTGAGCATAGTTCGTTTAATAAACAAGCAAAAAAACCGAGTATGAACTCGGTTCGTTGAGGAGTTTTTGAGCTCGGTTTGTTCCTAAATGAGCTGAGCTAGGATAATTTATTTAACGAGCCGAGCTTTAATGAGTTCATTTACTAAACGAGCCTAAAATTAGAACTCGACCTCGGCTCGCTTACTAAATGAACCGAGCCGAGCCACCTGCTGCTCAAGCAACTTAATTCGTTTGTAGCTCTGAGTACATTCATGTAAGATGGATATACAATGAAATTCTTAGAGTTTGAATTTGTGTTTGTTTTGTTAAAATCTTATTTTCAATAGATTTATCGCATAATCGAATTAAAGTTCAAAAGTACTTGAAATTCATTTAAAGATTTTCAAGAACGTAGGAACAAATTATGATAAATTTATTATATTTTATTAATTAGTGTCATCCAAAGGTCCAATTTGTTAGCATTTATAATACACTCAATCCAATTTAGCTGTTGAAAGAAATTGATTAATGTCGTTGAGTTTTGAGGTAAAAAATAGTTTAAAGTTTTAGTACAAGTTAGAGACACAATTTCACATAATATTATTTTCGCATTGTAACGGCAGTAGACGGTAGTAGTGGGGTTGTCGCGTTGTGGTGATACAATGGTTTTGGTCCTATAAAGGAGGAGAGCGATGGTGGTTGTGGGCTCGTGTCAGTGTTTAAATAAAAGATAGCTTCCGTATCGACGATTTTATGTCAAATTAGTCATTTAAAAAAATGTAACCACTTTGGTTAGAGGGGAAACAAATTGCCATACGTTAAGACATCAATGCTTTAAAAAACATGAAACATTTATAATTGTCGTGGATGAGTTTTATATGTTAAAAACATTACAACCGCTTAATTATTAATGCTATCAAATTCATATTTTCAATTATTTCACCAAGCCATGCTTCACCTTCTTGACCTAATGAGTCGCCCTCATTAATATAGGATATGAATTAATCATAACTGGGTAAGCTACACAATGAATGCCATACCAAGCTGGACAAGGGTCCTGTTGTGCCTTCGATTACGGTGTCCTCCCTAAGTTATAATTTACGATACAAATTAAGCGTTTATTCCGTAGATTTTGATGTGTACAATAACTCAAGTCTCATACAAATTAAAGTCAATCAGACATCGAAAACACAGTAAACGAATCACGTTTTTATTCAAGAAATAAACAGCAAATACAACTTGAAAAATACACGATCGGACTATTTGATTCGATCGGCAAGCTACCGTAGTCCAATCGACTTGATTTTTTATTGGACTCTTATAAGCATCACGGTTTACTAAATAAAAGATTTAGATCATATTTTAGAGCTCGGTATGATGCAGGTATTAGGGCACAACACAACATCCCTTCGTCCTACTATGTTTGGTTGAAGTCAAATTGAGTGAGTATAACGTGGGTTAAAGTGACCATTAATTTTATTTAAGCAAAAAGATATATAGGGTGACATCAGGGTGTGCACTATTTTTGTTTTAGTCAAAAGATACTAACTTTATTGTTAATTTATCTGTATATTTTAGTTCCAATCAAGGGTTGCTATTTGTCCATCCTAAAGTATACATGGAGCTGTCTGGGTGGAAAAGAGACAAACTAACCGAGTCACTTGTGAGTAAGGCTACCCAACGAATCGCCCAATCCGTTTAATTTGTCCAAACTGAATCATCCACGAACTCACCTAAGGTATGTTATGGATGGATGCAGATCCTAATTAATATTTTTATTTTGGCAGATGCAGTTCAGTTCGGGTTCAATCCGCCTCCTTCTTTGATCCATCAAATACGCCCGATCCGCAACCGATCTCCAACCCATCCGAATATCGCTCATGGACGAGTTGCGGATGCACAAAACGACAATCCGCCACGAGCGGATCGGATTGAGAACCGAACCGATCCGTGGACAACCCTACTTGTGAGCAATTTGAGGCTAGGCTTGTTACGGCTCAGTTAGTTTTGTTTAGCAATCGAGCCTAAGTGGAGTTTGAGTTTTAGACTTGTTTAATAAACGAGTTGAACTTTATCCAAAGCTCTATTTGGCTCGAAAAAAAACGCGGCTTGTATGTATTGGCTCGACTCGTTTATAGAGACTTGTTTAGTACTTGAATCAAGCTTGGCTTGTTTACAGCCGAGCTCGAGTACAATAAGGCTTGGCTCTGCTCGTTCGCATACCATTTTATTCGTCACAATAGTTTTTTGATTCATTTTTATAAAACTGGTACCAACTAAAAGATATTTATAGTATCTATAAAATAAGACCAATATCGAGTAATTTTATTTTTATTTTTTTAGAAAGCTAGAAAAATGAGAATTTAGATCTCAGAGGGAAAGTGGTGAAGTTTGGTATTTAGATTGAGTCTTAAAAAAAATATATGAAGAAATAGAGTATTGGATTAGAGTTGGATTTCGTTCAAAATCAAATTTACACTTAAAAAATACATTATTCTGATAATCTCAAATGAAGAAATGGAGGTAAACAAGTGGAGTACTGGGTTGGAGATGCCAGAAGGGCTATTGACGAAAATTCATTTGCAGAAGGTGTTCATCCACAATGTTAGGAGGAAAGGGATTTGATCTAGCAAAGATACATATATAGGCAACTGTTCTTCAATTAAACTTCGCGAGACCGTATTTGCATTACATAACTTAGGACGTTTAGGTTAGTATACGTGACTAAGGCTAAGCTTCCACTAAAAATACCATCTTTTTTGTTGTAGTCGAAAGTGATGTTTGTCTCCGCAAAACGGTAAATTTGCGATCTATGCGAGGATTATGACTTATGGGAAAAATGCAGAAAATATTGTCCAAAATATCGAAAGTACCATAGTAGAAAGTTAGCCTAAAGTTATTAAGGACCGATCTGAACATTCATTTGAGAGGGGTTCAATTAAAATTAGGATAGAGTTTTGTATGAATTGGATCACACGATTTTATATTTCCTGAGAGATTTCAAGCCTAAGACTTTGAGAAAAAAACTAGTTTAAGACCTTGACAACCGAGCCAATTCTTTGAAAAACATATTCTTGAAGCTTCAATTGGAGTTCATACGGCTAGTGCTACCCAAGGAAGGGAAAATCAATTCATATCTAAGGACACATTTGATTGTCGGATTATTTTAAGAAAAAGATTGGATAAGATGAGATTAAAGATGAAGACAGTAAAGACAAGCACAGTAACGGATCCAGAAATTTCACATAGGGAATCACCTTTTGATACATAACTTTGAAAAAATAAAAATCACGGTCCAATATAATGAGAAGATAAAATGTTTAAACTTTATTCATTAAAGATTTCATACATATCGTGCTTATGATGCTTGAAAAAATAAAGAAAGTAAGGTCCTATTATACTTGTAGTGATTACAAATCATGGGAGTAGGTCACAAAACCTCTGAATCAAAGAGTACAATCGAACTTATAATTAGGTCTCTAATATTAGATTTGTAAGAGATACACGTGAGAAAAAGAAAAGAAACCAACAAAGATAGAGAGATGATCAATTTCTTTTAGCAATATGTACGATTTAGATCACTAGGATAACAAGCACACAATTATCAAACTTTTCTCCAAAATTCATTCGGTACTTAGTGTCCTAAATTCTAAATAAAAATTTGTAAGGTTCGATCAAGCATATGTAATTATCCGATTGACCTGATTTTTTACAAAACCAATCGGAAAATTATTATATGGTTATTGAACAGCTCGGATGTTTTTTTTTAAAGAACGTTTATGGATTTCCAGGGGGTCACGTGATCTCCCTATGCCCATTGTACATCCGCCTCCGGATAAGCAGGGGCTACAAAATAAGATGAGATTAATTGAGTAATGTGATTAGTCATAGCATGTTTGAGATGATGAGATAAAGGTGAAATAAATATGATGATGACTATTTTTTACCGGCCATCCCCGAGAGCAATTTTGTTCACCCTCCGTAAAAGAGGGTGAACAAAACCCTCTCTCCTTTTGGTTGAAATACGTGGGTTCCACTACAAAGTGATGTCATGTTTAGCAAAAAGTGTATTACAGAGGTAAACATGACATCATTTTATAGTGGGATCCACAACAATTCAATCAATAGGAAGGAGGGTTTTGTTTACCCTCTTTTAAGGAGGGTGAACAAAATTGCACTCACATCCCCTAATATTAGCTAATCCGTCACATGTAGATGGCAATTGATTGATTTATTCCAAATGTACCACACACGAAACTAAAAAAGAGTAATAGAAAACACATGTGAGCCATTGTTTTCCCCCTAATCCAATTCCAACTTCCTAGTCTTGCAATCAAGCAAGCCAATTAACAAAATTTGGGGAGATTTGGACGCAAGGGATTTTGAGTGCAGAAATGAAATGAACCCAGGAGCGTCAAAAAGGTCGCAGAATGATCGCTGTCTGTGGGAATCGAAGTAAAATGCATCTAGAAGTAGGGATGCAACGAGCCGAATCAAGCTGAACTTTAGAAAATTCAGGTTCGTTTATTAAGTTTTTAAACGAACCCGGACCGAGCTTGAGCTCAATGAAAATTTGCCGAGCAGAGCTCAAGCCGAACTTGCGAACTTGCTTAGGTTTGAGTCGAACTCAAACTTGTTAATGAGCCTTAAGGAGTAAAAAATATTGCTATACTCTCATATTAGTTTAGAACATCAAATAAAAATTTCATTTCCTACATGAATACGTTTATATATGTATAAAACATTATAAAACCATATTAAAATTTAACTTTATAATACTTTTAAAAATTTATACACGTGCAATATAAATTTTCATTATCTACATGTAAAAATTTATATATATATTTAAGGTTATTGTGAAATTCTTATGACTTTTACATACTCAATGTTTTACGAGCCGAATATTGTTAGGTTCAGGCTCGGCTCGTTTAGTATTCGAGTCGAACTTGAACGAGATTTTACCGAGTTGAGCCTCGAAAAATTCACAAACGGCTCGGTTCATTTGCAGCCCTATCTAAAAGTGTCAAAAAACAAAAGGAGAACCGATAATCGCCGTCTGTGGGAATCGAACCCACGACCACATGGTTAAAAGCCATGCGCTCTACCGGCTGAGCTAAGACGGCTCTCGTTTACGGCTTTAAAACTTATCAAAATTAAATTCTCATTATATTTCATCGACGACGGCGAATAATTCGCCTATTTCTCCTCCGTTTTCAATCTCTAGAGGAATCTGTTGAAGTTCGTTCGTTCGTTCGTTCGTCCCGTCCACAAATTCCCTCCTGTACATCTCCTCTTTCCCTGGAGAACAACAAAACCAGTCGAAGTGAAACCCTAGAATACCCACCATTAAAAAGACCTAAGAAAGGGGAAGAAGAAGATGTTGAGAGTTGCGGGGAGGAGGATCTCTTCTTCTCTCTCATGGAGGTCCGCTCATTCATCATCACCCGCCTTCTTCTCTAGGTATCCGGTCAACGCTTCAGATTCACCCTCCGATGGAGCCACTAGATCTGTTCATTCGCCCCACCCATATTTACTGGAACAGCTCAAAGGTCAGAAGACCTTGCACCCTTTCTTTTTCTTGTAATTTTTCCGAGCATTTAGGGTTAGATTTATTTTTTGCCTCCGTATCTTTTGATTTCTCAAGTTGTATTTTGTTTTATGTATTCTGATCTGATTTAGTGGTGTAATTTTACGACCCGTTTGGATTGTGAGTTGTAAAATACTCAACATTTTTGTACCTTTTTCTCCACATTTCACACAAAATTACTCGATCCAAATGAGTGGTTTTCCAAGGAACTCTAACAATTTCATTTCTCTTCAAATCAAATCCCTCGGTGATAGGGGCTGTTAGGGAAGAGATGTAATACAAGTGTTTTGTTAGAAATATCATGTGGAAGTTCGCATTTTAAAAAGTATTTTTTGGCTGCAATTTTGGAGAGAGCGGTTGTGCAAATTGGTTCTCTCTTTTATGCTTTCATTTTCTGTGAGCGAGTTCGGAGGACAACCAATTTTGAAGCTTTGGAATGAGTGGTTATAAAGCCGATTTACACACGTCTTATCCCTCCACACCTCCACTTGAAAAAGAAAAAGTGAAAACAAAAACTAAAGGGGGATAAGTATTCTAGCATGTTCTTAATCTATTGTCATTGCACCAGATGAAAGTTGTTAATTGCAGTCCTTTGAAGGAGTAAAGGGATGAAAGGTATGGCCAATTGGAAATCTTGGGTCTGTGGAGCGTCGATATGATCTCTGTGTGAGCTATGCCCTTTTTTTCCCAGACTTCGCTACTCACCTAATGCCCATTCTCTTGTAATTAATTGCGCACTCCAAATTTTGAAGTTCTCTCTTTCTTCGCCTGCTGAGCGAATCACCTCTTTGAACATTCCGCTGCAGTACTTTCCCAAAAGGTTGATAAATCTCCCTGTTCTTTGTTCTCTTCCCAGGATTATAGACTTAATACTCCCTCCGTCCCTTAATATTAGTCCACTATTCCTTTTTGGCTGTCCCAAAATTGATGTCCACTTGTGAAAATCTCAAAATCAAGGACCAGAATTAAGTAAATTTCCTTCTTTGCCTTTCTTATCTGAGCAGATGGCAAAGTTTCTTTTTACCAAAGTAGAATTCAAATTTAAATTTAAGGAACAATGTGGGAAGTTAAACAATGAAAAGAACAATGATTATGTCTCAAAAAAGAAAAAGTTGGAATCCCAAGGTGGGACTAACATTAAGGGACGGAGGGAGTATCTCTTTTGGGCTCTCCTTTTATCCCTATGTCTCTTATTCCTAGGAGTTCTTCCTCCACTAGCAGGTTCTTTTGGAAAATTCTTATCTATTCTGTTTGGATGGAAGGCAGGCTGAGAGGGAAGTGTAGTAGTTTTGATTGAGCTCGTGACCTTTGACTAGCCTGATTCTGCCGAACCCACTTGGACAACACCTCTGGCTGTGTTTCCAGATGCACCTAGAGGGTTTCCTCACCTCACTCGTAATCCATCATCAATAAATAAGGGGACAAACACGGTTTGTCAAGGGCTGAACCCCCTCACCTCACTCGTAACCCAACCCAGCCAATGCAATGGTCTAAAATAGGCCACCCGCTTCCTGACTCACCCCTACCCCCTCACAATGTCTCCACCTCCCCCGATACACGTTTCCACACTTTTGGATCCCCATTTAGCTTTGGAAATGGTTGTAGCATATGCAGGGTTTTTTGATTTAATGTGTTTGTCTAGTGGGTTACCCTTTTTGTGCTACTGTAGCATATGCAGGGGTCGTTGGACCTATATTTTTCCCTACTGTAGCTTTCTTAGGAATAGCTGTCGTTTTTCTGCTCAATGGTGGAAGAGGATTCTGTGCAGCCAATGATCTTTGGGGGTCAGTACTAACAAGATCTATGTTGCATGTAGTTTGCCAATCAATTGTTTGTTTAGCTATTTACGTAACTTGTCCTCAGTGGTTTGTTTATGTTGTTTGGATTCCTTCTTGTGTTATTATTGGTAGAGGTGTTGTCAATAGGGTTAATAGCATCAATCGTTAAGCTCTTATAGTTCTTGTCTGAATAGAAATATGGTGATAGCTTTCTTTGCTTGTTTGATTTAGGTGTTCTCTTACTAGAAGTGAAAAATCCTGGACATACAGTTTTCCCTGTTTTTAGCCAAATAAGTTTGGTCATTAATATGGTGCTTTTGTTTTAGTAAATAAACGCTTCCTCTCTACTATTAGCTTAATGATGATGGAGGGATCTAATATTTCTATCATCATCTGTTTTCCTATCAGTTTTCACATGATTAAAATGCCTTTACATCTGTTTGTGTTTCTGCTGACCTTTTTGTCCCCTTGCATTTCAATTTGATTGACGTGCTTGCTAAAATCGCAATCACCATCCACAATAGCTAAACATCAAAGTATACTCTTTTCATTGGTGAATTTAATATTTCAGGATTCGCTTCGGATTCCCTGGCTACTGCACGTGAGACGGGTAAGATCCCAGCCATCCCACCCACTGTGGCAGCTGTCAAGAACCCCACCTCAAAAATCGTGTACGACGATCACAACCACGAGCGTTATCCCCCGGGTGACCCCAGCAAGCGAGCATTCGCCTACTTTGTCCTGACTGGGGGAAGGTTTGTGTATGCTTCCTTGATCCGTCTCCTGGTACTCAAGTTCGTCCTGAGCATGTCCGCCAGTAAAGACGTTCTCGCCCTTGCTTCCATTGAGGTAGACCTCTCTAGCATCGAACCAGGGAGCACCGTTACAGTCAAGTGGCGTGGTAAGCCGGTTTTCATCCGGCGTCGAACTGAGGACGACATCAAGTTGGCCAACAGTGTTGATATTTCCACCCTTCGGGACCCACAGGATGATTCTGCTAGAGTTAAGAACCCTGAATGGCTTGTGGTGGTTGGAGTATGCACCCATTTGGGGTGTATCCCCTTGCCAAATGCCGGTGACTTCGGAGGTTGGTTTTGCCCGTGCCATGGTTCGCATTACGACATATCCGGAAGGATCCGCAAGGGGCCAGCTCCATACAACCTTGAGGTACCGACTTACTCGTTCTTGGAAGAGAACAAGTTGCTGGTTGGATGAGAGTTGCGATAGTTTTCTCCAAACCTCTGAGTTTTAGTCGTCAACAAATTCATTTTCTGTATTTTTTACCTATGGAGTGATGCTTTACATGACTTTCCCCCCCCCATCTGTTGCTGGTTCTAGACACCAGGCAGGTCTATAATGTTATGAATAATGCTACTGGCTTTCTCTTGAGCATTTTCGGCTGTTTTAATGGTACTTGTATTTAAATTGACTTGCCTTTTCGGCTGTTAGATTGTGCCTACAGAGTGATGCACATGACTGCTCAATCCCTTTTTTTTTCCCTCTCTTTTTTGCCTCTAGATATTTGTAAACTTTCTTGAAATTTAACTGTCCCAAATTTCGCATTGAACCCACGAATGTCTTAAGTTTTGTTTATTTACATCTTACTTTTTCAGTAATTTGTGTTTTCGTGGGACGAATGAAGCAAGCATAGTAATAAGCACAAAAATTGAATTGGGTCTCTAGGCCTGCCCTCCCTGATGCCCTTCGGCTTTGAGAGCATGGTTTTGTAGCAAAACGTCCTTGTAGCTCTTTGGTTCTTGGGGGGGGGGGGGGGGGGGGGCACTGTTTGAGTGGTATTATGAGAGCAGACACTTTGTGCATATTGTTAAAGATTTGATCTGTCTCCGATCATCCCGCCCATACCCCCAATGATTGGGGACTAAATAGGTTCTGTTATTGTTGTTGTTTTTGTGTTGTCAGAATACTCGTTTTACGTTACTGCACGGCTGGACCAGTAGAGAGCCACTATTGATATGGGTTTTTGTCTTTCAGGAATTCCTTAGGCCTCCCCATATTTAGAACAGGGTTTTTGCCCAGACTTAGCAGTTCCAGAAATTGGAACCCAAATATAAGTTCTGCATACTGCAGTGTTAGATAACAACAAGACGAAATGGTCATGGTTTATTTTCTCTTCATTGTCCCAATCCAACCAACAAAACAAGAATCAAAACTGAGCTTTTACTTCATTCTCTTTGCTTTTCCTTTTTTTTTTTTCCTACACAAATCCAAGTTTCAAGCAAACACAGTTTTTGGTTCGTTACTACTTCCAGATGTAAACGGTAGGACGGTGAAGTGTACGAGGAATCGGGATATATTGCGGGAATTATGTTGTTTAGATTACAAACATGTCATAATAAGATGATTAACAGAGTAATTTAGATCACTGAATAAAGGACCGTGACACATACAGTGGTGGAATTGATATACTATAATTTCAAGAAAAATACCCATCGAGTGCCGGAAGCAAAAATGATGGAGATACAGTAGTGTGTTGCTTTTGTTGGTTGTTTTCTGAGTTATGACTCAGTAAATCTTTGTTGGACCCTTGGAGAGGAAAGATATTGAAGAGCAGGCAAAGAAGAGAGAGCCCTTAAGAGCACCTCCAGCCCACAACCAAACCCAAAATTTGAGTCAAAACCCCCAAAACCTCCCTTCAGTCTTTGAACCAAACTCATACCAAATCAAACTTTACTCAAATTTTTCCTCGAATTTGGGGAGAAAAAAGGGTTTGAACCAAATTTTCACCACCGTCGGACCACCTTCCACCACCGTCCTCGTCGTCATGGTGGTTGTCACCGTCGTGTTCGTCTTCGTCCAGATCTGGAGGAGATGTGGTGGTCGTCGTCAAGTGGTGGTGATCTCGATCTGAGTTGCGGAGGCATGCGGCGGAAGACGGTGGTTAGGGTTAGAAATTTGGGTCAAGGACTGGAGGAGATGATATCAAATGGAGCTTTTACTCAGCTTTTCACTCAAATTTGAAGAAAAAAAAGAGTTAGGGCTGGAGATGCTCTAATCCAAAGGGGTTGGCCTTATGGTCAAATCCGTACCTAGGGGTTTATTTCATCCTAAAATTTGAGGTTCGAGATTTACTAGGTGCCATCAACTCTTTTAGGTCAATCTATACAAAATTGCTCGATTTTAATTGGGCTCTCCTCAAATGAGAGGAGAATTTTATGTTGATCGCGACTTGTGCAAATTGGGAGATGTTTTGTCTTACCAAAACAAATCCCAGATACACTTGTGCAGTCAAAGAGGAATGGAGGGTAGAGGAAGTTCGTGTGCCCACGCTTTCTGTATTTAAGCCTGGTACAATTATAAAACATGATTTTGGCGGTTCTAATTTGCTTGTAAAACATTAAGGTGAAGTTGGATAATGACCATATATGAATTGGTTTCTGGCAAAATGAATATCTAAATAAAAAGATTGGAAGATAATAAAGTGAAGGATATAAGTTTATCTACTTATTTATTTTTAACGATACTTAGAAGTATATTTCGCAAATCCATTATGTTAACCCAAAAGTAGAGGCTGCAATAGAGCAAGAGCATCACACCGGTGTTTGTCATTTTACTCTCGTCATTCTCATTTTTTAGAAACAAATAGTACTAGTTTGTCAAAATAAAAAAATGGCAGCACTGCTATAGATTTTACTATTCTTGACAAAAATAAATTGACATTTTGAGAAATTTTTTTAGTTGTGGGCGTGGCACCCAATTTGTCATTATTAAAAAATGACAACAAATTTTCTCGATTATAGCAATTATAACAACCGGTGGGGTTGCTCTAACTTATTCAACACTTACATATATGATATCCGCTTGTCGGTTCTGATTTGCTTGTGGACAATAGCAAATCTCAAAATCTGGCACAGATGAAGCATGAGTTTTGGAGATTATTTGCTTAATTTTTTGTGTGGCTTTCACCAAAGTAATAGAGTACTACATTTTAGTTAGAACCTCTTTTGCTTCTTTAAATTTTGCATAATATCTGGAACTTTTAGCTAAACTGGTTTCCACATACTATAATCCAGCGTTTAAATTCTTTAGGCTTAAAAAATGTACAACAAGAACCAAGTTCTTATGTGATGATTTCTCGCATTGTTCATTACCTGAAATGAGATTCATTATGGTCTCCATTCTATTTTATTTTAATAACCGGATTTCTCGGCTAACTTGCACGAATCTCGACTAATTTCGGAGTTTTAGAGGTAACGACCAGGCATAACCCCAAGTGGCTCCAAGAGATTGTTACAAGGAGTATCGAACCTGAGACTTAGGTGAGAGCAAATCCCAAAGGCCCAAGGCAAGACTACTTTGCCAACCTCTTGGGGTTTGGTCTCCATCTTATTTGGCAATCTAAGCAATTCAATTTGGATGTATCAATATGTTTATCATCTCCGGAAAAAAAAAAAAAAAAAAAAAGAGAGTTGATAGACGTGATTAAATCATATTTATCTTTAGGGAAATAAATAGTTAAAGTATAACTTTTCATGTCTCTCATGGCAAATATACTTTATTCAAATGAATATTGATGTATGACCGATATAATTTTTACCACGGACAGTAAAAGTATATTCCCTTCATTTCATAAAGTTGGTCCATTACCAAATTACATGTAATTTTTAAACTTAAAAATAATGTATCAACTAAAATAATTTTCTGATTTTTTTTTGCACTGTTCAAAAGATCTCTTCGTAAACTATCACATAAGATCTGATAAAAAAAAAAAAAAAAACTATCACATAAGATCCATGTTGCACAAAAAATATTTTGGTAAGTACATTTAAGCTTGAAAATTGCACGTAATTTCGTAGTGAACTAATTTTACGGGACGGGAATATTGAGGTATAAAATATCAAGAATTATTTAGTCTCGATTTTTTTTTTTCACGGGCCGATAGGAGGTTAGTTGAGCACCCTTCCACGAGGATCGAACTCAATATCCTTTAAGCTTTAGTCCTAGACCACCGAGCCAATTCTTGGAGAAACATATCCTTGGAGCTTAGGTTGGAGTTTTTTTTTGTTTTTTTTTAACCAAGCAACTTAAGATATCTATTAATAAAATCAAACGATTACAAAATGCAACAACAAACAAAATACGAGGAGACCTCACATTTTGCCCGATGGCCCCAATGACAGAGTCAGTACAATCCAACAAGATCAAATGCACACATCCCCAAATACAAGTAAACAAATAACTCCCGACAAGAACACACAACCAACAAACCAAATAAGAAAGACCAAACAAACACCCCCACAAGGACGACATGAAGCCCAAACAAACCCTCAACGCCAACTACACGAACGACACCTGCAAATAAGATAAAGGCACACAAACACAAATTAGTCGATGTAAAACACGGAGTTGAGGGCAATGGAATGAATGAGGGTCGCCATAGCTATCTTCAATAACTCTCTCCCTTTTCCACTTAATCCCAATGGGGGTGTTCAAAGCCTTATTGCAAGAGCCACCAGTTTTAACCATGTCAACCTTCTTCCTTTTTTGATTGCTAGGTTGCATTACCGAAATGCAGCCACAGACCTCCGGTCGAAGCCGCCATGAAACCAAAATTCTCTTAGATCGCAAATTTCAAATGCTTATAGCATTGTTCTGAAAATCCTCCCCAACCCAACCGGACGAGACCTCCTTAGAACCAAAATGATGAGAATCGAACATTGAAATAGCGAATAAATAACTGGCCAGCGAAGTTGAATCATCCTCCATTTGGAGGGGGTTATGAGCGGCTACCCCACTAACCGTCGGCTCATCAACTACTTTTACAATAGGGGTATGATCCTGCCCAGTGACGGGAGTATCGAAATGATTAAGGTCCGTAGGGGTATGCTCCTGCACTTTAACCACAACAAACTGAGAGGCTCAGTTTATGGAAGAATTGGAACCTCCAACCAAACTTAGATTCCCGAAGACAATCGCGGCTAATAAGGAGAAAATCGCACCCGTAATAACCTTCTTCTTACGGTGACCGTTCACTGGAGGACGACGCCACTTCACTTGACCATCTGAACCCATTCCCTAATCAACCTCCTCAACCTTCACAAACTTAGCGGTGGATCCAGGACTGCTGGAAGTTGCACAACTACCAACAACCACCCCACAACAGTCTTTAGGCCGAACTTTAGAAGAGCTAACACCCTGAGACTCACAATCCAGCTGTTTAGAAGCACCCAAATCAATGACTCCATGGTCATTCCAAGAAAAGCCCACACAGGACACATCCATTGCCTTTTGCTCCTCAGGGTCCATCGAATCTAAATCTTCATGCACTTCTTCCCAAGGGCTGTAATTCGGATCAAAAGGTTAATTGCCCCGCCGTCGCAGCCTTGGCCTTAGAAAAACCATGAATCCGATCCCCACTCCCAGTCAGACTCATCATAATCATCACAACACGTCGATATAAAAAAAAAATCATCACACCACAAGTCCCTTATCCACTCCGTAGCCATAGAAGAAGAGGACCTACCCATACTCTTACCCCTGCCCTCCTTGGATAGCGCGACCCGCAGAGTAGGCTAACCTCAACTAGAAACCCTTAGCCATCACCAAGATAGAAAGATAAACAGCTACAAGATTGTACTAAGAAATCACTAAACAGTAGAGAGGAAAAATCATTGGAAGAAATTCAAAACATGAGCTCCCTAAGCCTTCAATGGACTGGAGAGAAAGAAGCACTCAAAAGCCCAATCTCCATATCCAAACATTGAAACGAAAATCTGAATCTAGATAACACAAAATACTAACTGATAATAACCGACAACTTAAACTGATGTGCAAAAATACAGGCTGACAAACATAACCACTAGCCAGAATAAACAATCAACCTAGTTCGTCGAAGCCCCTAATCGGAAAAACCCAGCCCAAAATCTCTTTTACTTTTATGGTTTGGCACGGCTGAACAAAAACAAAATCCAAGCATAGAATCTAGTTCCATTGTTTGAGTCGATCCCCATGTAGGCGCCTTGGTCACCACCCGACCACCGGAGAAGCCGCACACGCTGCCTAAACTAGGTGCGTGTTTAGAAAATTCTGGAAGTTATATTTAAGAGAGAGAGAGAGAGAGAGTTGGGTAAGTTGATGGAGTTTTTGGTTGGAGTTCATTCGGCTACTGCCGGCAAAGGAGAGGAAAATCAGATTTTTTAACTTAAACTACTTAGGTCAAGTTTCCCAAATGATAAAATCTACATTTATGATAAGGTGTCTAGAGACATTATATGTTGGGTTTTGGAGAGAAAGGGAGTGATGAAAGGGTATATTGACGTGGTTAGAGACATGTATGAAGATGTTGTCACTGCCATTAGATCACTAACAGGGGAAACAAGTGAATTTCCCATCACAGTAGGTTTACACCAAGGGTCAGCCTTAAGCCCGTACCTTTTCGCGTTAGTTATGGATGAATTGACTAAGCAGATTTAAGAGGATATTCCATGGTGTATGCTGTTTGCAGATGATATTGTCATGGAGTCTAAGGGCTTTCGGATAAGTAGGAGTAAAACGGAGTACATGGTTTGCAAGTTTGGTGATACCAGAAGTGCGTATGAAGAAAGAGTGGTGATTTAGGATCAGGAGATACCAAAGAGTGACCGTTTTAGGTATTTAGGCTCTATTATTAGTCAAGATGGAGATATTGCAGATGATGTGACTCATAGGATCCAAGTGGGATGGCTCAAGTGGAGAAGCGCTACTAGTATATTGTGTGACAAGAGGGTACCCACAAAATTGAAGGGAAAATTCTATAGGACTGCCATAAGACCAGTAATGCTTTACGGGACAGAATGTTGGCCTATTAAGAAACAGCAGATGAACAAGATAAGTATTGTGGAAATGAGAATGTTGAGGTGGATGTGTGGTAAGACTAGACGTGGCAGGATTAGAAATAAAACAGTCCGCGAGATGGTAGGTGTAGCACCTATAGAGGAAAAGTTGAGAGAGAATAGACTAAGGTGGTTTGGACATGTATACTGTAGACCAGCAGATGCTGTAGTTAAGAGAGCAGATATGATAACTTTGGATAGAAACACTCCAGGGAGGGGAAGACCCAAACTGACTTTAGATGTGATAGTGCGCAAAGATTTGAGTCTATTAGGTTTAAGTGAGCAAACAGCTCTTGACAGAGCTTAATGGAGGAGAAAGATTCATGTAGCCGACTCCAATTGATTGAGACATAAAACTCGGTTTGGTTTGGTTTGGTTTGGTTAGGTTAACACTTAATTTTATCAAATGAGGAAGACATGTCAAATGTAGATTTTATCCGTTGCGAAATTTGGCCTTAGTGACATAACTCTTGGTTCCAAATGCCTCATTTAAAACTTTGGACCTTCCACCAATTAAAACAGATACTTTCGAGAGACTAATGTCAAAATTTGAGTGCATAAATGAAGCAAAATGCACCCAGTATGGGGGGATCGAACCGTGACCGTATGTTAAATCATTTACTCCTACTATATTTTATTTTATTGACTCATTCACTATAGTACGCAACTATCGACAACGATTGATTCGGTAAAACAACGTGCACAGATGGCTGTGCACAGATCGGTCTTGGGGACCCATTTTTGGATTCCACACGAACAATTTGAGCCGTTCAATCATCTTAGAATAATTTTCCGAGGGGTCCCGCGAGAAATCAGCTCCATCGGACGTGTGTAAGTAGTTGATCAAAAAATCCCCGTTTCATTCAAATTAAATTGAACAGCTCAGATCGTTCGTGTGGGACCCAAAAATAGGTCCCCGAGACCCATATGTGCACGGTCTGTGCACGATTTATTTGCCTACTCATCCTCCGTTTCCAACCTCTAGAGGAATCTGTTTAGCGTTATCTGTCTTATCCATTCTATTCTCTTTCCCAGAAGAACAAATCCGATCGGAGTGAAACCCTAGGAATACCACCAAAAAAAATGTTGAGAGTTGCGGGGAGGAGGATCTCTTCTTCTTTCTTATGCAGGTCCGCTCATTCATCATCATCTGCCTTCTTCTCTAGGAATCCGGTCAACGCTTCTGATTCACCCTCCGATGGATCCACAAGATCCGTCTATTCGCCCCACCCGTATTTACTGGAACAGATCAAAGGTCAGACCTTACACCCTTTATTTTCCCTTGTAAATTTTCTGAGTTACAGAATTCGCAATTAGGGTTAGATTTGTTCTTCGCCTCTGTATCTCTTGATTTCTGAAGTGGATGTACTTGATTTTTTGTTTTATGTATTGAGATCTGTTAAAAGTGGTGTAATTTTACGACCCGTTTGAATTTTGAGAAAGGGAAAAACAACCAATTAAGAAATACTCAGCATCCTTGTACCTTCTCTCTCTATTTCACACAAAATTACTCAATCCAAATGAGTGATTTGCCGAGAACTATAATAATTTCTTTTCTTTTCTTATCAAACCCCTCGGTCAAAGGGGCTGTTAGGGAAGAGATGTATGTAATACAAGGGATTTGTTAGGAATATCATGTGAAAGTTTGCATTCTTTTGGAGAGGGCTGTGTGCTAATTGGTTATCTCTTTGATGCTTTCATTACTAGTGAGTGAGTTCCAAGGACAACCAATTTTGAGGCTATGAGATGAGTGGTTGTAAAGCGACTTGCGCATGTCTTATCCCTCCACACCTTCACACACGCAAGAAAAAAAAAAGTGAAAACAGAAACTAAAGGGGGAAAAGTATTCTAACATGTTCTTAACCTATTCATTGCACCGGATGAAAGTTGCTAAATGCAGTCCTTTGAAGGAGTGAGGGATGAAAGCAATGTACATTTTCATTGGGATGTTCCCGTTGAAGAGCCACTTGGAAATTTTGGCTCCATTGAGCGTTGATATGATCTTTGTTTAAGCAATAATATGGTATGCCTGCCCTTTTTCCATACTTCGCTACTCACCTAATGCCCATCCTCTCATAATTAATTGACTCCGCCGAACCCAGTCGGACAACACCTCTGGCTGTGTTTCCAGATGCACCAAGAGGGTTTCCTCCCCCACCTCTCCTAATCCATCATCAATCAATAATGGGAATAAGGGCCAAACCCCCTCACCTCACTCGTAATCCAAACCAGCCACTGCAATGGTCTAAAACAGGCCACCTGCTTCATGACTCACCGGCCACCGCTACCCTCCTCACACTGTCTCCACCTCCCCTCTGCCCAATTCATCTCCTTCATCGATTCCCCTTTTTTGGGTAAATTCATCGATCGATTCCCCTTCATGCTACATGTTTCCACACTTTTGGATGATTGGATCCCATTTAGCTTTGGAAATGGTTGTAGCTTATGCACGGTTTATTGAATTAATCCGTTTGTCTATTGGGTTACCCTCTTTGGGCTACCGTTGCATATGCAGGGGTTGTTGGACCTATATTTTCTCTTCATGTGTGGCTCTCTTTGGAGTCGCCGTCATGGCTGTGGAAACATCACTCAATGGTGGAAGAGGATTCTGCACAGCCATTGGTCTTTGGTTGTCGGTAGTAACAAGGTTCCAAGACATTGTAGTACCTTGCGCGTAGTTTGCCAATCAATTGTTTGTTTAGCCCTTTAGCTATTTACTTGTCCTCAGCGGCTTGTTTTTGTTGTTTGGATTCCTTCTTTTGTTATTATTAGTAGTACAGACGTACAGTTGTTGTCAATAGGGGTTAATAGAATCAGTCGTTAAGCTCTTATAGTTCTTGTCTGAATATAAATATGGTGATAACATTCTTTGCTTGTTTGATTTAGGTGTTCTGTTACTAGAAAGTGAAAAAATCCTGGACATACAGTTTTCTTTCACCCTGTTTAGCGAAATAAGTTTGGTCATCAGTATGGTGCTTTTGTTTTAGCAAATAAATGCTTCCTCTCCACTTAGAGTGTAATGATGATGGAAGGATTTGATATTTTTGCATCATAATCCATTTTCCTTTCAGTTTTCGCATGGTTAAAATGCCTTTACATCTGTTTGAGTTTCCCTTCAGTTTTCGCATGGTTAAAATGCCTTTACATCTGTTTGAGTTTCTACTGACCCTTTTTTTTTTCCTTGCATTTCAATTTGATTGACGTGCTTGCTTAAATCGTAACCAACTTCTAAAATAACTAACCATCGAATGTATAAACTTTACATTGGTGAATTTGATGTTTCAGGATATGCTTCTGATTCCCTGGCTACTGCACGTGACATGGGTAAATGGGTAAGATCCCAGACATCCCAGCTGCTGTGGCAGCTGTCAAGAATCCCGCCTCAAAAATTGTGTACGACGATCGCCACCGCGAGCTTTATCCCCCAGGCAACCCCAGCAAGCGAGCATTCTCCTCCCTTCGGGACCCACAGGACGACTCTGCTAGAGTTAATACCATGAATATCCTTCGCCCTTTATCTCCTCATCTTCCCATTTATAAGCGAGCATTCTCCTCCCTTCCACAGGATGACTCTACTAGTGTTAATACCAGGAATATCCTTCGCCCGTTATCTCCTCATCTTCCTATTTATAAGCCACAACTCACTTCGACATTTTCAATTTTCAATAGAATCACCGGAGCTTTCCTATCCACTATGGTTTTGGGTTTTTATCTTGTTTGTCTGAAAGCAGGTTTGATTTGCTTCACCTTTGAGAGTTTCTACCTATTCTTATTTTCTTCATCAAAGCTCATCCTACTCTCCCTCGAGCTTAGTGCCTTAGCCCTGTCCTATCATTTGTTTCATGGAGTTCGTCATTTATTGACGGATTTTTCGGGAAATATCTTTCTTGGAAGAAAAAGGTTTAAATGACTATTCAAAATTTCATCTATACCTTATTGAATAAAAAAGGGGATTTTCTTATGAAAAGTTTGTTATTAGTGTTGATCCCTCTCTTCCTAAAAGCTTTTGCTGTAGAAGTTGGCATCAGGCTATTAGTGTTTATCAGCATCTTGGGCGTATCCCATTGCCAAATGCCAGTGACTTTGGAGGTTGGTTATGCCCGTGCCATGGTTTGCATTACGACATATCCGGAAGGATCTACAAGGGGCTTCTTCTTGAGCATTTTCGGCTGTTTTAATTGTACTTGTGCTTGAATTGACTTGCCTTTTCGGCTGTTAAATTGTGCCTACAGAGTGGTGCACATGACTGCTCAATCCCTTTTTGTTTGCCTCTAGTTATATGTGAACTTCTTTGAGATTCAACTGTCCCCATTTTCGCATTGAACTCAGAAATGTCTTAAGTTCCGTTTATTTACATCTTACTACTTTTCAGTAATTTTGTGTTTTTAGGAATACCAGTTCTACGATACTGTATGATTGGACCAGTAGGTTGCCACAATTGATATGTGTTTTGGTCTCTCAGGAGTTCCTTTTAGGCCTCCCTATACGTAGAACTGGGTTTCCCCAGACTTCGCAGTTCCAGAAATTGGAACCCAAATATAAGTTCTGCATATTGCAGTGTTGGATTTTTTTTTGAACGGCACTGCAGTGTTAGTTAACTAACAAGATGAAATGGTCATGGGTTTATTTTCTCTTCGTTGTCTCAATTCAACCAACAAAACAAGGGGAAAAAAAAAAACTGTGCTTTTAGTTCATTCTCCTTGCTTTTCCTTTTATTTTTTCCTGCACAAATCCAAATTTCAAGCAAACACAGTTTTTCGTTCGTTGATTCGTTCCTACTTCCGGATGTAAACGGTAGGACGGTGAAGGGAACGAGAATCGGGCCGTTGAACAAGAAAGATGTCGAAGGAGAAAGACCTTAATCCCTGGGGTAGGCTTTATGGTCAAGATTTTAGTTCCTCTTAAGGTTTGAGGTTCGAAGTCTACCGGGTGCTATTGACTCCTTGGTCGGTTCATACAGAATTATCTGTGTTATGAAACAGAAAGTTGGAGGAGTATTTATGTTGATTGTGACTTGTGCAAATTTGAAGATGATTTGTCTTACCAAAACAAATCCCAAACGAGCATAGTGAAACAAGACTAACTTATACGGTTTAAAATGACACACTTGTGCAATCAAAGAGGAACGGAGGATAGAGGAGGATGTGTGCCCACGTTTGCTGTATTTATTAAGCCAGGTTTTATTGTAACATGATTTTGCTGTAAAACATTAAGGTGAAGTTGGATAATGACCATATATGATGAATTGGTTTATGGCAAAAAGAATATCTAAATCAAAAGATTGGAAGATAATAGAGTCAAAGGAGATAAGTTATCCACACCGGTGTGTGTCATTTTACTCTTGTCATTCTCATTTTAAAGGCAAGGGTGCTGCACCCAGGCGTCATTTTGCCAAAATAATTGCACCATTGCTATAAATTTTTCCATTTTTGACAAAAAAAAAATTGACAATTGCCAAATTTGAGAATTTTTTTTGGTTGTGGGTGTGGCACCCAATGTGCTATTTTTTTAAAAAAATTATTTTTTGGAAATGACAATAAATTCTTTTAGTAATAGCAACAAGTGCTCTAACTTATTCAACATCTTACACGTATGATACACACTTGTCCGTTCTGATTTGCTGGTGTGACAATTACATATCTCAAAATGTGACACAATCGGTATGAGTTTAGGAGATATTTTCTTAATTTTTTTTCCCGGTTTTCACCAACGTAATAGATTGCATTTTGGCAACAACCTCTTTTGCTTCTTCAATTTTTGCATAATATCTGTAACGTTTAGCAGAACTGGTTTCCAAATACTATAATCCAGTGTTTAGATTCTATAGGCTTAAAATATATGAGATAATGAATCAAGATGTTCTTGTGTGATAATTTCTCATATTATTCATTGTATAAAATGAGATTCATTATGGTGCCCATCCTATTTGGCAATCTAAAAGCTGTTCAATTTGAAGTTCTCAACATGTCCGCAAAAAAACTAGAGTTGTCTTGACATCAACATAAACGTGATTACATCAGTATTTATCTTTAGATAAACAAATAGGCAAAAATATAACTTTTCAAACGAATATTGATGTTTGATCAATATTTTTTTTTGACGTAGACAGTAAAATATATTGAGATTTATAAAATAAACAATCCAGATCACTAAATAATTTTAATGAATTTGATTTCACATTTACACAAAAAATCACATAAAAGATTGACCACACCAAAAATAATGATATGATGAGTCTCACATTTTTTACTTTTGCCGTACGATAGGAGGTTAGTCGAGCATCCCTCCATAATGAACAAACTAAAGATTCTCAAAGGGATGAGATTTTCTCTAGTAATTGTCCTGGACAATTTAATATTTTCTCACAATGTAAGATATCTTCAGATATGTTTATTAAGACCCGCACTTTGTGAGATAACTCTAAAAACCCTGCTGACAATTATGGGTGAGGATCCACTTCTTTTCTTTTCTTAAGATATAAATCTAGCCCATAATGTCATAAATTATGGTGACATAGTGATGTAAGAGTGATGTGTTAAATAATTGGAAGATAGACTTGAAAATTATTTTTCTTGAAAATAGTAAAGCCCAAAATAAGGTTGGTGGTTTTTTTTTTTTAACGGCAATTAGGGTTGGTGGCTAGCGTATACAAAACTCGACACCTACCAAATCATCTCCAAAATCCAAATTTACCTTCACCTGCCCCTCACAGTCAATTGTATCTATCCTTTAATAAGCCAAGGAAGAAACTTAATCATCTTTCTCCTCTGTTGGCATCTTTTTCAATCAGTTATCATACCTTTGTTTTTCTCTCAGTGATCTATCACCATGGCTTCTCTTTCCAAGCTCTCAAATCTGAACCCTTCCTATTCACCCACTTCGTTTAATCCCAAATCATTCCAGCCCACTGCATGTTTAATCAAAGCCTTTAATGGAAAAACTGCTTTTGATCAAAGGGTTTTTTCCTCCAGGTTGTCTCTGCGCAGTGATCATGCTTCTTGGGGTTCCTTGGTGTAAGTTCCTCAAACACAATCAAGAGTTAATATATCGAATCTGATGATACCACAATGGTTTATTTTTTTTTTTTTTTTGTGGGTAGGTGAGATTTGATTCAGAAAAGTAAACGATTGCTTGATCTTTGTCCAATGCTAACTTATGATGGCTTGACGACTGTGTTGTCAAGTTTGTCTATGTATGAATTTCCTTTTGTAGCCCCTTTGATGATAAGAAAGGGTTAGAAAAGAAAAGAAAGGAGAACTTTTCTCTCATTTATTATTTGGATAAGTAGGTAACTAATAGGGATGAGACATAGTGAGAAAGGATCTGAAATAAAGAGAAAAGATGAAACTTTTTTGGTCCATTTTGTTTTCCCATCACTTGTAACGAGATTTGGTGAGGGAAAAACTGCTTTTGATCAAAAGGGTTTCTTCCTCTAGGTTGTCTCTGCAGAATAACCATGTTTCTTGGGTTTCCTTGGTGTAAGTTTCACAAACATAATCAACATTCTAATTTGTATAAAAAAAAGAACATTCCAATTTTTCGAATCTCATTATAGTTTTTGTGGTTTTATTGGGTTTGGTTTGCTGGGTAGGTGAAATTCTGATTTACTTGCTGATTCCTAATGGAAACATGATTGCTTGATCTTTGTCAAATCCGAACTTATGATGATGGTTTGATGAATGGGTTGTCAAGTTTGTCTGCGTATCCAAATCTCATTTTACAGGATGGTAATAAAGTGAGAGAAAAGAAAAGGGGACAACTTATTTGGATAATAATTAAAAGATATGAAAAATGGTGAGAAAGGACGTGGAAAGAGAAAAGTTGAATCTTTATCATTTTTTTCTTACCAAATCTCCTCAGATTTGGTGAGAAAGTACAAATCTTTCTTTTCTCTCCCTTTCTCACAATTAGCTCAGCTTAATCCATGCTCATGGGGCAATGCTCCAAGGGCCTTTACATCCATACATTAGTGTAGGACACACTTTAGGGTGGAACCCATACCAATGTGTGGTGAGAAAGGCCTTGGAGCATTTCTCAAGGAGTATGGAATAAGTTTTCGTTAGCTCAGACATTTTTTATGTGTCCTTTGCAGTAATCTTAACTTCAATTTTTCCTTTTTTGTGCTGTGACCTGTGATTTCAATCGTCCAAGTTAAAACAGATTTTCTGTGCACTTTCTAATTTGAGTAGTTGTATTCTGCTACTTAGCAAAGGTACATGTGGAGGGTTCTGCCGATAACCACTTAATTGTTGTAAACATCTATGGCATACTTATTTTGTTGAGTTCTCGAAAATGATTTGCTGAGACCTATCATAAATTTCAAATTCAACTGAAGCGCAGAACTTAAGGAGTACCTTACTAGTTGCTTGTGAGAGTATCTCCAACTGCGCCGAGTCTATCTTGGTCCTGGAGGTATCTATTAGTCTCATATCCAACTGACATACCTTGCTTTTGTGGGCACTCTTAGCAGGGATATTTGTTATTTGCTCCTATAGTTTAACCCTATCTAGTATGTAGTATTTTCTCATCAGTTGTTATTTGAGTTTGGTTTTATGGTTTCTCACTCTTCCTCTTTATGTCGATGCATATTCTTTTGTCCTACCCCTTGTGGTAAAGATGCATAGTTTGTAGTAACATATGAGTTTTAAACAGTGTCAGATGTTCCAATCTTGATGGAAATGGAAGCCAAATCAAGAGAACAGTTCTTCACGATCTATATGAGAAAGAAGGGCAGAGCCCGTGGTATGATAATTTGTGCCGTCCTGTTACAGATCTGGTACCGTTGATTGCAAGCGGCGTCAGAGGTGTAACTAGCAACCCCGCGGTAATCACATAAATCTTTTTTTGTTTTCTGTTTCTTGACATGGACGACAAAAGGAATGGGTATTTGATTAGTACGTTTAGTCTTGAGTTGTAGGTTCATCTAACAAGCTGTATTTTTGTTATTGCAGATTTTCCAGAAAGCAATATCAACTTCAAATGCTTACAACGAACAGTTCAGGTATTGGTGACGATGTAATCCAGCCTCAAGTTTACTTTTGTTAGTCTGTGTAGGTTATTAGATCAGTAACACCTCCTGACGACCAAGAGGCTTCTTAAGTTAGGGCATAACTCATTGCCTCGTTCAACAATGATGAACAGAAGGTTTGCTGAAATTGTAGTATCGGAGATGCTAATGACCAAAGGAGATTTTTGCTTAAGGTTTTGTTTATCTAAAATGCTTTTATTTTGAATCAAGATTCTGTGCAATATATGATCAGTTAGAATTGATTGGCTTATAACTGTTTTAGTGTAGAGAAAAACATCCAATGGTTCCCTGGGAAGGTTTCAATTTTAGTCCAGCAACTCGGTGTTGTACAGTGGGATCTGGTTCCAATTCTTTGAGTTATAAAACAGGTCCCAGCAGTACAATGTGTTTAACACTTTAACTTAAATGGCTGGCTTTGCAGAGAACTTGTGCAAGCAGGAGATGACATTGAAGTTGCATATTGGAAACTCGTGGTGAAGGACATTCAAGATGCCTGCGAACTTTTTGAGCCAATCTACAATCAAACGGACGGTGGCGATGGCTATGTTTCTGTTGAAGTTTCTCCCAGACTTGCTGATGATACTGTAGGGACTGTTGAGGCTGCAAAATGGCTTCATAAAGTGGTTGATCGTCCCAATGTATACATAAAGATCCCTGCCACAGCTGAATGTGTCCCTTCCATCAAGGAAGTTATTTCACTCGGCATAAGCGTGAATGTTACCGTAAGTTGATTCTATGCATCCTTAATTTGGCTAGAAGTCCGACCTTCGAAACGGGAAACTATTTGTCCTTTGATACCTAGATTGCCTTTTGGTGTTTTGAAAGGTTACTTACCCTCTATAATCAGTTAATTTAGCTAGAAGTCCGACCTTCTAAACGGGAAATATTTGCTTGATTTTATCACGGGGCTTCCTGGGCCTTCAGAAGTTATGGACTAGGTAAACTTAGATAGGTTTTCCCTGGAAAGAGAGATAGTTCTTGTGTGATGAACATGCGTTACTCTGTATGCGTTGGGTGAGTATGTTTTTTGTTAACCTCAACTATCGACATAGCTAATCTGAACTAGCAGGTTTTGGCCATGGTACGAGAGCCTGTTGGGTAAATTCAGAGATTAGTCCTCTAGTAGTGGTGTCTTCTTTTCTTGGTGGCGATTTAGAAGTTGATTAAAATCTACTAATAGTATAGGTGCTAACGTGCGTGCGTCTGTCTTTTTTGAGTTTGAGAAGTATGAAAATGTGATCTAGCCATTTGTTTTTTTGTACTCTAGTTGTAATATTTTTTGGTGTATATCCACAGCTCATATTCTCCCTCACTAGATATGAGGCAGTAATTGATGCTTACTTGGATGGCCTTGAGGCTTCTGGGTTAAGTGACCTCTCTAGAGTCACAAGTGTTGCTTCCTTCTTCGTTAGTCGAGTAGACACACTAGTTGACAAGATGCTCGAGAAGATTGGAACTCCGGAAGCCCTTGATCTCCGAGGAAAGGTAATTAAATATACCAAACCTTCCTTTTCTCCAGACTCCAGAGGATTGAAAGTTTGGAACTTGAATATGCTCATTTGTCATGGGACATTTTCCTTTTTTAGGCTGCAAATGCTCAAGCAGCTTTGGCATACAAGCTCTACCAGAAGAAATTCTCTGGTCCTAGATGGGAGGCTCTGGTGAAGAAAGGTGCCAAGAAGCAGAGGCTATTGTGGGCATCCACCAGTGTGAAGAACCCCGCTTACTCTGACACTTTATATGTTGCCCCTCTTATCGGACCTGACACGGTGAGCAATTTTTTCAGAATACCTTTAATAGTTCTGCTGGATAATGCTTGTTGTAGAGGCTGTGTGGTATGGTGGTTTGATAAAATTCTAGTGATGGTGAAAATTCATCTTAAGACATTAACTAAAACAGCCATCCTTCTGCAAAGAAGAGAATAGTTGCGAAGGACGGTAGGTCTCCCAAGTATCAGAGCCTTCACCTCTCTTTGCCAAGCAATTAGCAACTGCATTAGCATTTCTACAAACAAAACTGTGCTTTCAAATCCTCCAATTGTTTTGCCTCACCCAAATATCCTCCACCACTGATGCAATATCAGATCCGTATGAGGCAGCCATGGCTTCCGGAATCAGAGGGCTGTTGGTACCCGGATCATGTGCATTTCTGGGTTCAAAAAACTTACCGCCTTCACTCTAGTAAATCTAATTTTGGTTGTCGCCTCTTTCTCTCATGTAGGTCTCAACCATGCCCGACCAAGCTCTTCAAGCATTTATCGACCATGGCGCGGTCTCAAGGACGATCGATTCAAACATATCTGAAGCTGAAGGCATATATAGCGCCCTAGAGAAGTTGGGGATCGATTGGGGATACGTCGGCTCTCAGCTTGAACTCGAGGGAGTGGATTCTTTCAAGAAGAGCTTCGACAGCCTGCTTGACAGTCTGCAAGAGAAGGCGAAGTCTCTTAAGTTTGTTAGCCTGTAACTCCCCTTCTGTGGTCGGTTTTCTTTTTGGTATTGTCAACGACAACTTAATAAAGGATATATGGGGTTTCTTCCTGTTGTAAAGGTTGTTGAGTGTGAGGATATGGTTTTGTGGATTTTATCAGCTTCTATGTAAGTGAGAACTTCTATTTGGTATGGTCCCACTTTGGTTTTTAAGTCCTTGGAAATGTTTTTGGTGGTGAAAAATGAGCAGGTGGTACAAGCATCTGCAGACATCAATAGTGAGGGGAAACATTAGAGACATGAATACTTTCATTTTTTTGTTTTTTTCCTTTTACCAGATAGAGTAAATATATTTGTAATGCGCCATGTAGACTACTGGCCTAGTAACTTGTTGAAAATCATATGGTTCAAAATGCTTAAGTCCAAGTTTAGTAGTAGTAGTAGTAGCTTATATGGTTCTTTATATAGCCAGGATCACCAACGTAGAAAGTCAATGTGAGACGGGTATCACAATCTCTACCTTTATGGCCTCGTGCCCACACAAGGAATTAAGCACTAGGGTCACCACGATATTTTCCAGGACTCTTTTCCTAGTGGCCAAAGTCACCACGATATTTTACGTGACTTTACCTGGTGGCCACTTGAGCCATTAAGCCAAAATTACTACTAGTAGACTGTCGTTGGGGGATGGGATATCAAGTGTAATGTGACTGTGTGAGATATGCTCCCTTCTCTCTTTCTGCAAAACAATGGTAAATTGGGTTGTGACTGGCTGTGTGTATGACACGGAGTCAGAAACATCCAAGGGTTGGTCGAGTGAGAGCATGACAATAAATAATGGGCTCATTTTGGGATTGCACATTTGATTCCGACTACCAACAAAAAGAGAAGACTCTTGGGACCCACGGAGATATATGTCCGCTCTTTAATTTCAGGGTTTTGTGATTGATGCGCATAGAGAGATCAATGAGCCAAATAAGGCAAGTATTACATTTTTTAAGCTTTGTCTGAAAATTTAACGAGTTTAAAAAATACTTAAAGTATATTCAAGCGTAAGATATTTATGAGGCGAACTGATCTCAATAACGAGTTTTGATGAAGCCGACCTCAAGTATACATCATAAGCCGAACGAGCTAGATTAGTAGCTTGTTTGACCTCGATTTGAAAACTTAATGATTTCACAAAAGCACAAGCTTTGATTTATTTATGTAATAAACCTATTTTGAAAGAGCTTTTCCGGTCCAAAGCAATTGACTTAAGAATTTTATAGTTTTGTTATTATTCAAAGTTGGCTTAAGCTGTTTTTTTTTGGATATTTTTCAAAATATTTTAATAAAAATCATATTTTTATCCAATTCTGATTCCTCTCGTCGAGACAAACATATAATCATCAAAAGTTTAACGTAAAATTAACAAACGCAAATATTTCAATAATGACAAAACTTCAGAATCCTTTGGAGAAAATTTTGGGTGCAAACGGGGTACCACGTGTACCTACCCTATTTGCACCCAAAATTTTCTCAATCCTTTGTGTCAGTTAGACACCCAGTTAATACTCCCACGGTAGGGGTAGTACGGTCAATGAAGAGAAATCCAGAAAATTTGAGGCCGTTATCTCGCGCGGAACCCTGCCCCACCCTTCTTCCACGCCCTGGAAACCTCTCTCTCTCTCTCTCTCTCTCTCTCTCTCTTGTTGGAGTTGAACTTCTTGATGGCGTCAATTTCAGCCGCCGGGACTTTGTCCGTCGGAAAAGTTACCAAGGTATACGACGGTTAATTACATAATTTCGAATAAGTAAACTATCTTTGTATTATTGTATTCAATTTTCTATCCTTACGGACCTTATCGGTCCATTTCCTTTCACCTCAATGTTCGTTTTGGCGTTCCCGTCGTTGGAGTGGCTCTGCTCGTTTACAGAGCAGTAAACGAACCAATTCCGATGCTACACGAGCCGAGCTCAAGCTCGACTGCTTGGGCTCCACTCGAGCTCGAGCTAGACTGGTTTTGAACGAGCCGAGGTCCGAGGTCGAATAATTCAAAGCTCGGCTTGGTTTGTTTTGGCTTTTCGTGATTTATTTTCTTCCTAATTTGGTTTTATTTTTTTTAAAAATTATTTTCTTGTACTCTTTTCGTTGATTTGTTAATGTTGGAGTAAGTGTTGAACTTTCAGGTGTGGCCTCGTCCTCCTAAACCGCCCAAATGTGTTAAAAAACCCACGATGACAAGACTGCTATGTAGAATTCCTGAGGAATCATCGAGCTTTTTTGGTCAGTAACTCTACTTCTGTACTCAGTTTCTTTGAATTTTTACTTAATTAATAATGAGTTTCCCCCCGATTAATTTTCCCAACTCACAATGGCTGTTATTGATGTTTAGTGATTTTGTTCTTTAATTTTTGACAAAATTTTTGGGATCAGTCGTACGTTTTGACGGAGACGGAGAGAAATTAGAAGCTGATGAAATTGTAGCCTGAAGTTGAATAAAGGTTTGGAAAAGACATACAATAATACAGTCTTTTTAAAAACTAAAAAAATAAAATCATTTAAGTGATTTTTTTTTTTTTGCAGTTTTGGTCATAATGAATGATTAATCCACGAAATATGAATAAAAATACTAAACGGAAAATTTAGGGGGGGGGGGGGGGAACACAGCCTGATTGAGCATGCAATTTACTTGTTCTTCTTCTTCTTCGTGTTGAAAGATGCTAGTCTCTCCTCGTCCGCAGATCGTAGAGCAGTTTTCAAGCGAAGAGACCTTCTAAGGTTATCGTCAGTTGGATTGTTATCATCAGTCTTTTGGGACACTTCTTCTAAGGATGGGGTAGCTGTGGCCTCTGAATTTGCCGATAGTAATTTTCACTCTCCCCCTTTTTGTTTGTTGGAATGATAATTCATTGACCTCCTAATGGAACTGCCATTCACCTCAATTGGGTGAATGATGATTCCATTCATGATGCATGTTTTCCAAGGGAAGGATTGCATTTTCCTTTTAGTGAACCAAACAGTGCCTTAAGTTCAGTAAGGCCGTTTCATTTGCCTGCTATGCTGTAGTCTTCATGGTTCCATTTTTTTAGTGTATGAATTTGAGTATGCTGCAAAAGTTCCCTCTTCCATCTGATATATTGGAGCTGCGGACTCGCCACATCCATTAATTCTGCTCTTCCTCTTTCTTTTGCATAAAATTGAAAGATATTGGGTTCCTCCCAATCTTTTGGCATGTAGTTTCTAGTCTGGTGGATTTTTGTGTTTTGTCACCTGACTTCTGCATATTTGGCTTTGTTGTTTGGCAATTGAGCTGCATGTTGTGTTACCCCTCGTGTGCTGGGTTCCTGACTTTTGAAGCTGAGGTGATTTTTTATGTTATGAACCGAAAGAATTCAGCCTCAAGATGATTTTGTGCATATGCTGAATTTGATTGTGTCAAGTAATAAATCTTGCAACTCATCCATTTAGCATCATATTTTGACATTTGGCACTTGGTCTGATTTGTTTTTTTGCGTTGATTGATGTTTACAGCGTGAAAGGTGCGGGGAATCTAGGTAAACTAATCTAGTACCTATAGGGAGTCAACACTGTGCGTACTTTTGTTTGCTTAAATAAAAGAATGATTATTATTTGTTGAAATGAGGTCTGGGGTCTCCCATTGTGTGGGACTGAGTGTTCCCCTTGCGGGGTTGGGTTGTCTGTGTTTTGACCTCATGCATGACGTTTTTGGCACTCTCCCTTCCCTATATACTGCTGTGTGTGCTCTGTGATTGAGTGGGTTTGCAATGTAGCAGAGAGGGTGAGGTTTGGTGATAGGGGAGCTGGTTTGGGCTCCCGGAGAGTTTTTTAGGTAGCTTTGTGTATATGTTTGATTTATATATAGAGTGGAAATCTTTCTCTGATTTCGTATGAGTGTCGTGTGCGTGAGTGACCCCTGGGCACAACATTATTGTTGTTCACTTTATTGGTACATGCGCTGTAATGATTGGATGATTAACATATGCAACTTAATTTGGGTGGGATAACTTTCCCTTTGGCATTTTGTTTCGTTATGCATTACAGTGCCAGCACTAAGGGGAAAGGATTATGGCAAGACAAAAATGCGGTACCCAGATTACACTGAAACAGACTCAGGTCTCCAATATAAGGTCACCTATTGGGATGCACATTTGTGAAGCTTCCATTCTGAATCTCTGATGATCTTATTACATGGTCGTGTTCTAATCATTTTGTAACTCCAAACTATAAAAAGAGTGCAGGACTTGCGAGTCGGAAGTGGCCCCATACCAAAGGTTGGAGATACAGTAGTGGTAAGCTAAAATATTCGTGTGCATGGCTTTACAATTAGGAAGCCTTGTTAGTTGAACACATTTGAAAGGAGATAAGGTGCATGGTGAACATAGAATGAGGAACTTTTGTAGAAACTTGTGTAATTACTGCTCAGCTACTTTTTTTATTTTTTCTAGGTTGACTGGGATGGCTACACCATTGGATACTATGGCCGTATATTCGAAGCCCGAAATAAGACTAAGGGTGGTTCCTTTGAGGTAGTGCATGCTTGTATTTTCATGAACAGATCATTCTCAAAGCCGGCTTATGGCATACAAATAGGCCAAATATTTAAGGCCTATTATGTCCAATTATTTTAGGTCTAATTATTTTTTGTTAGGTCTACTACACGTGAAAATAGGCCAAATATTTAAGGCCCTTACTTATATCGATTACAGTTGCATCTGTAAAAAGAGCTTTTCAAAATTAAAAGTTATTTCCAGTCAACAATGCCTCAATAAAGATTAAATAGATTGGCTTTATTGTCTATTTGATAGATACAGTAAAAAGGCTTGATTATGAAAACTTAATCAGTACATTTGCGGGAGAAGATTAATGTTCAAATGATAAATTTTGAAGTATTACTAATTTACTATGGTTTTTGTTTTTTGATAACTGATCATTCTGAAACTTGGTCTTAGAGTTATGTTTGTTTGTTATTACTATGCAGGGGGATGACAAAGACTTTTACAAATTTAGAGTGGGATCTCAACAGGTGAGAAGTTTGATTCCAATTTTAGACGCTGGAGAGTATTGGCTTGCCAGCAAGCAATGAATAGGAAAAATTACTTCCATTTCTCCCTCTTTAGCTCTCTCTTTTCAGCTAACGAAATAATTTTTCTTCTATCCATCTTGGTTTGCATTGATGCTTGGTTATGTCGCATCTTGGTTTATATCGTACTGATTTCAACAATTTTCCTTCCATCAGTTCCTTTGGAAGGCTGGTTGCTAGCCAAGTTGATGTCATGATCTATGTTTCATAGTCTTGACCCTCTTCCCCAAGTTTTCGAAAATTTCCTTTTGCCATCATTTTATTGGTGTTTCTGCATTATATAACAGGATTACCCGTAAATAATTTCATATTAAATGAAATCATCAGCTCTGTTGATTTGATTCTACACAAAGTCAGAGGATTCTATTAACTTAGGTCATAAGTCTGGAAGTCATCATGGAGGCTTCTCATGGTATGTTGTACTTCTTTGAAATGTTCAGGTAATACCAGCTTTTGAGGAAGCTATTGCGGGCATGGCTTTGGGCGGCATTAGAAGGTGCTGTATATGCCAACTTGAGCTCATTAACTTTATTGTCCCTTTTTTAGCATGGATCTTTGAGAAGTTACCCAACTAACAAACTCACTCCTGCATTACTGTACATGATAGTGGAACATGAATTTTACAAGCCACTACTAAGTATGACACCATAGTTTGTTTATGGAACATAGCAGAAACGAGATATTTAATGCCATGTTTAAGTGTTGATGCATAGACTTGTAAGATAATATATACAAGGACCTTCTATTTTTTCTAATATCAGCCGATGAGTTTTAGTCTAGGTTACATCGACTCTGGTACGAGTGTTAGGTATGGTTATGTGAATTAAGTGTCTGATTTTCCATCTCAATAACAAGAGGATATGCCAAAATATTGAAATTTAGTTGTATATTTCTTATTTGGATAAATAGTGTTTACAAAATGTATTAGGGCATTTCATGCATATTTTTGGAGTCTATTCATGATGTTAAGTTATTTCATAATATGGTTGCTAGGTGAATGTCTAACTGAATTTGTCGGTCTTGGAAGGATTCATGTTACATAGGTTCTTGTGGATCCTGGTTCATGAATCCCGACTCGCCCAAGACATGTTACAGATAGGTATTTTTCTCCCATGTATCCATTACGCATGATGACATGTTACAGTTTACTGGGTGATGCTGCAGGATCGTAGTCCCTCCAGAATTGGGGTATCCTGATAATGACTACAACAAGAGTGGGCCAAGACCAACAACATTTTCGGTAGTATTTTGCTCTTAGTTTTTTCTGGTGATGAATTTGCCTTATGTGACTTCTTATGAAGGTGCTTATTGTGTTTTACAGGGCCAAAGGGCCTTGGATTTTGTGCTGCGGAACCAAGGATTGATAGACAAAACTCTTCTGTTTGACATTGAGCTCCTGAAGATCATACCAAACTAATTATCTGTCATTCCATCTTGCTATGACTATGAAAAATCTTGCCTGATCGGAAGAAGCTTCAGGTTCGCCTTTCAAGTTTTCTTGTTTGATTTTGTTCAGGAGCGGGAATATGAAGGGGCTTTACCATATTTGTTAACCTTAATGTCTACATGCGATGAAGTTTCTCTTTTCACACACACGCATACGCATAGATGGAAACTTCATGTGCACAATTGTATATTTGTATGTACTGAACGCGGATGTACATTTGAAATAGAGGCATAGACTGGCATGTACTGCCTCAATGTAGCCTGAGCACTCTTCATTTCGTTTTCCACTTTTAGATTTTATAGAGAAGGAAAAGCCCTGTAATCTTCTGACTTATCTATGGTAGTTTTTACAATGGTCAATATAGTATGAGATCAAGAGGAATACAAGACTCCGAAAACTCACTGGCCATCTTCTGACGTCTTCTATTTTTGGTGAAGTTGTTTTGCGGGTTTTGAACATTTAAGCTCTCCTCTATCTTCTGCAACTTAAAGTTTGAGCTGAATCGCGGAGAACTCTTGTTTTTGATCAGGATGTCTTCTGCAACTTAAAGTTTGAGCTTAATCGCAGAGAACTCTTGTTTTTGATCAGGATGTTTTGGTAACCAATGAATAATAGATGCTTTGAACTTACTGTCGTGGTTCTCTGAGGCTTTCCCTGATTTTGCATTTGCGAGGGTAGCTTTCTCAAGTGTATATTTGAAACAACTTTTTCATACAAAATTCTGCGATAAATTGGTTTGGATTGTGAAAAATTGATAGCGGTGAGTATGAGATTGCATGTTCACAACAACATTGTCAAGATTGGCCTTTGAACGTTTGTTCAGTTCAGATTCATTTTTTTTTTTGGTACTACGATGGCACATGCAAAACTAAAAAGTATCCTTTGTCTTACATGAAGTTAACAAAAGAAGAAGAAAGCTAATGAAAATGAAATGTAGGAAAGAGAACAACTGAGGAGAAATGAGAAGTGTTATTTTTGGTACATCCTAATACAAATCAAAGACATTTCCATTCGCAGACAAGCTTTGTCATCAAAAGTCAAAACCTATAAAAACTAGCCAAATAGCCTTTTTACATAATAGACCAATAATAAAACAAAACTACAAATGTGGTCCCTAGTCTCCCGTTTTCAAAAAAACTTTCACATAGGGGAGAGTCTAACGTACATGGTCTCTTCAAATAATGTCTCTCTTTTGGCGTTATGCCTTGCATTATTATGGTGTTGTCACTGCTTATTTCAGCATTTCAATAATAAAACTTTTTTAGTCTTCCATTTCTATTGACGAGATTTTGGTAATAAACTTTTTCTGCGTAAAAGAAGAGACAAATCCGAAAAGAACATAATTTCTCCTCTCCCTGTGTGTGTACCATGAACGAAAGCAAAACCTATACATCTGTTGGTGCAAAAATCTGGGAGTCTTCGAGAAACTGAACTTCTTGATGATGGAACTTGCTTCGAGGCACGTTACTATGTCGCTTTCCAAAAACAGTATTCGCCCCCACCGTTTGGTGTGCACCGGGTTGATAGCGAATCTGTCCGAGGATACAACGAAGCCCGATCAATTCAATGATCTTCTGCCTGTGTCCGCACAAACGAAGGACAGACAGAATACCGAGTCGAATTTGTGATCAAATGAACCAAGGAATTGCTGGCACCGTTTCTGCAGAGTAACGGTACAGCAAAAAACTAGAAAGCGATCTGTAGAAATTTTGGCAGAGTAACAAGGCTAGAATTCCGTGTATTAATGAATGTAATTTGGGTGTTATTTATAGGCTCAAATGTACCTATTCACTTTAGGACACGCCCCTTAGTGAATAGACTTGAGTTTGGGTCATAACTCTCCGTTTTGAGTTGCATCCGTTCACGAAACAATGTCTGAAATCCACGCGCTAACGAACCGGTATCGATACACCTAACAGGGATATCTATACCTAACATTCTGTTCGCGAGATAGCTTGCTGGTATTGATACCCCGTTTTACTGGTATCAATACCAATCCGTTCCGACCCCTGCACCACGTCAGCAACACCTTACCGCCAAGAGGCAATAAGAAAGGGCGCCTACAAGGCACCTTGCGCCAAGTGCAAAGTGCGCCATCAAAGCGCCACACAGCCCACTGCCACGCTCACGTATGCGCGTGGGTGCGGGTGCGTATGAGTGTGTTCCATCACCGGCTACGCCGGTAATGCGCGTAGCACCATAGGTGCTTTGCCACTTAACACTATGTGAACATTATAGATATGTTCCCATATATAAACCACTCAACCTTTTCCTCACTAGCCAATGTGGGACAAAACCAAAACACAACAATAAAAGCTTTCTAAAAGGCACAAGGAATATTTTGATAAAACCCCAAATAAAAATCCATTTATTGATAATTTCCAACAATCCCCCACCATTTTCAAAATAAAGATGAAGCCTTGGTTCCTTTGAAAAGACTTGTGCATCAATGAAGGTATCTCACGATTTTAACCATCACCTAGTGAAAAGCATCAAAGTTAGTCGGAAAGCATGGTAGACTTGTCTTTTAACCAGCGATCCTTTAATGACCAACCGGACACGTTTCACGCACGCATCTTACCTGACTCGTGTATTCAAAATTGCCGACACGTGGATTGGCCGTGTGTCTATATCCTGTTTCATGAATGCTCTAAAGTTCTAGCCCGTGAACCTATAGAAGGCGGCACCACCCTCACACTCATATAGGTAGACTTTTAAGAATGCCCCTCTAACAACAGCACCCGCCTAACTAAACCGTTAGAAGTCTATTAAGAGCTAAGTAGCTCACCTTCTCTTTTAAATTACAGGTTCCAAACACTTTACCATAGGATGGGTGTAACCGGTAAGTGCTTGCCATCACGACTTATGGTGTAGTTTGCTCATTGAACCCAAGGACTTGAAGCTAAACAAGCGTTGGGTCGAGTTTCCACCAGGAGTGATTATATTTTAGTGGGCTTAAGTCCCATCCCCTGTGATGTTTTCCACACCAAATCTCTTGCAAGACCTTTTGTTAAAGGATCCGCCAGGTTTTGACCTGACTTGACATAATCAATGGTTATCACCCCATCGTTTATCAAATTCCTCACATAGCTATGTCGAAGTCCTATATGCCTGGACTTCCCATTATATACCTGGATGTAAGCCCGTGCTAGTGCTGGCTGACTATCACAATGCAAAGATATTGATGGCATAGGTTTTGGCCACATGGGTATCTCCCATAACATACTCCTTAGCCACTCAGCCTCTTTGCTACCCGATGCTAGTGCCACAAACTCGGCTGCCATAGTCGAGTCTGTAATTATGCTCTGTTTCTTTGATCCCTAAGAAACCGCTCCACCACCCAGAGTGAAGACCCATCCACTTGTTGACAAGTGATCTTCATTCTCGGCTATCCAACTAGCATCCGTGTATCCTTCTAGAACCGATGGATACCCACTGTAGACTATCCCATAGTCTATAGTTTTCTTTAAATACCTCAAAACCCGATTAACCGCATTTCAATGAATATCACTCGGGTTATGCGTATACCTACTCAGTTTACCCACTGCATAAGCAATGTCCGGCCGAGTAGATGTCATGGCATACATCAAGCTTCCTATCACTCTAGAATAATCTAGTTGTGACACTGCTCTACCTGTATTAGGATACAACTTCACATGTGGATCATAAGGTGTAGAAATCGAAGTACAATCAAAGTAATTAAACTTCTTTAGTATCTTCTCAATATAATGAGATTGAGAAAGAACTATATTTTCTCCTTGCCTTGTAATCATAATTCCTAGAATTACATCAGTTACACCCATATCTTTCATGCTAAAACTAGATGAAAACATATCCTTTGTGCTTTGTATGCTATCTAAATCAGTCCCAAAGATAAGCATATCATCCACATACAAACACACGATTACACCTCGATTTTCAGTAAATTTACTATAAACACATTTATCTGATTGGTGTATCCTAAACCCGTTTGATACAATTACCTTATCAAACTTCTCATGCCACTATTTAGGTGCTTGTTTAAGTCCGTACAGAGACTTAACAAGTTTGCATACTTTGTGTTCTTGTCCTTGCACAACAAACCCTTCCGGTTGCTTCATATAAATTTCTTCATCCAATTCACCATTCAAAAATGCAGTCTTTACATCTATTTGGTGAATATGAAGTTTATGTATCGAAGCTATAGCAAGAAGAACTCTAATAGTAGAGATTCTCGCTACTGGTGCATAGGTATCGAAGTAATCAATACATTCCTTTTGCGTAAAGCCCTTAGCAACCAACCGTGCCTTAAACTTGTCTATCGTGCCATAAACTTTCATTTTCTTCTTTAAAATCCATTTACAACCAATGGCCTTGGAACCTGGTGGCAAATCAGCAAGAATCCATTTATCGTTACCCATAATGGAATCCATTTCATCTTGGATTGCTTCTTTCCAGAAAGCACAATCTTGCGATTTCATAGCCTCCCCAAAGGTCAAGGGATCCAATTCCACATGATATGAAACCATGGTATGATTACAAGTAGTGTCTCTAGTTCCTTCAACTAAATACACTATAAAGTCAGGACCAAAGGACTTAGCAACCCGAGCCCTTTTACTTCTCCTAAGTTCGACCTGTTCCATAGGTTCTGCCTCTGTTTCAGGCCCATAAGAGATTGGTTCATTCTCTTCATTAACCTCTTTCGGAATAGGAACAAACCTATTTTCATAAAACACAACATCCCTTGATTCAATTATGGTATTAACCCCATACGAATCATTTGGCTCGGAAACAAGAAACCTATATGCCTTACTATGTAAAGCATAACCAAGGAATATGCATTCAATTCCTTTTTCACCCAATTTCTTCCTTTTGGGTTTCGGCAATCTCACAATTGCTCTACAACCCCAAGTTTTAAAATAACTTAGGTTAGGTTTCTTCTTTTTCCATAACTCATATGGAGTTATTTGTGACTTCATGAGAGGTACCCTATTCAAAATGTAAGCAGCGGTAAGTATGGCTTCGCCCCACAAACCAGTGCCTAATCCTGAATTGCTAAGCATATCATTAACCATCTCTGTTAAAGTCCGATTTTTCCGTTCAACCACTCCATTTTGTTGTGGAGTATATGGTGCCGTTTTCTCATGAATTATGCCTACTGACTCACAGTAATCAGGAAAATAATATTCACCACCCCTATCAGACCTTAAATGCTTTATTGTTTTTCCACATTGATTTTCAACTTCAGTTTTGAAAGTGATAAACTTTTCTAGAACCTCATCTTTTGAGTGCAACAAATAAACATGACAATACTTAGAAAAATCATCTATAAAAGTTACAAAGTATTGCTTGCCTCCTCTAGTAGGGGTGCTATGCATGTCACATACATCACTATCAACAAGTTCTAACAATTTTAGGAAATTGAACTCTAGTGATTTTAGTAAGTGAACACACATTGCATTTATCAACCATATCAACATCATACTTAGGAATTAAATCTAATTTTACCATCATATCCATCTTCCTAGTATTGACATGTCATAAACGATTATGCCATAAAGAAAGAGAATCAAGCAAGTAAGCAGAAACTGTAAATGTGTTATTAACGTTGAGTTTGTACATGCCCTCACAAACATAGCCTTTTCCAACAAATGTGCCATTCTTAGACAGAACAAATTTGTTCGCCTCAAACACTAGCCTAAAGCCATGCTTATCAAGCAGGCTACCAGATACAAGATTTTTCCTAAATTCTGGTACATGGTAAACATCGGTCAAAGTCAAAACATTCCCAGAAGTGAACTCCAAATCCACTTTGCCCTTGCCTTTGATAGGAGCGGTAGATGAATTCCCCATGTAGAGAAACGATCCATCATCAACCACTTCATAGTCGGTGAAGAACCTCTTATCAATGCAAACATGCTTTGTAGCCCCTGAGTCCATCCACCAGTTTTCGGCCTCCCCAACCATGTTAATTTCGGACACAACAGCCAGAAATTTACCCTTTGGACCCGATGCCTCTGGATCCTTCTTCTTCTTAGACTTGCAATCCTTTTTGAAGTGCCCCGACTGACCACAACGCCAACACTCAACCTTTGGCTTTTTCCCTTTCGGGTCATCGCCCCGGTCGTAGCCTCGCTGGACTTTCTGTTTCTTATGTTTACCCTTGTTGGAACCTTTTCCTTCTTCCACCACATGAACCTTGGACGTACCAGCCCCAAGTTCTTCCTTTTCTTGACGCCTTGTCTGTTCCTCCACAGTGAGATGAACAGCCAATTGCTCCAGCATAAGTTCCTCGGTTTGGTGTTTAAGACTTTTCTTATAGTCTTTCCAGGAAGGAGGAAGTTTATCGATCACAGAAGACACCACGATCGATTCATCCATGTTCATGTTCTTAATCTTAAACTGGTTCAGAATATGCTGAATATCATGCAACTGATCAATCACTGACTTGTTGTCTACCATTTTATAACTCATAAATTGACTGACCAGAAACTTCTTGCTTGTTGCATCCTCAGTCAAATAGCGGCCCTCCAATGAATCCCACATTTCCTTTGTCGTCTCCGTATTAGAATACACATCGAACAGTGCGTCCGAGAGTGCATTCAGAATGTGCCCCTTGCAGATGTAGTCATCATTCTCGAATTTCATCCTCACCCGTGTCTCCTCCAAAGTTTCATCTTCTTTCTCCTCCGGATACGGTGCAGTGAGAACATACACAACATTCAATGTCGTGAGCATGAAGTGCATCTTCTTTTGCCAACGCCTGAAATTCCCGCCATCAAACTTGTCCAATTTCACGGAATCCTGTGTCAATTGTCGCAGAGACTTTGATGTTGACGCCATTCCGGAATACTGTTTTCGATTGTTGGTGCAAAAATCCGAGAGTCTTCGAGAAACTGAACTTCTTGATGATGGAACTTGCTTCGAGGCACGTTACTATGTCGCTTTCCGAAAACAGTATTCGCCCCCATCGTTTGGTGTGCACCGGGTTGATAGCGAATCTGTCCGAGGATACAACGAAGCCCGATCAATTCAATGATCTTCTGCCTGCGTCCGCACAAACGAAGGACAGACAGAATACCGAGTCGAATTTGTGATCAAATGAACCAAGGAATTGCTGGCACCGTTTCTGCAGAGTAACGGTACAGCAAAAAACTAGAAAGCGATCTGTAGAAATTTTGGTAGAGTAACAAGGCTAGAATTCCGTGTATTAATGAATGTAATTTGGGTGTTATTTATAGGCCCAAATGTACCTATTCACTTTAGGACACGCCCCTTAGTGAATAGACTTGAGTTTGGGTCATAACTCTCCGTTTTGAGTTGCATCCGTTCACGAACCAATGTCTGAAATCCGCGCGCTAACGAACCGGTATCGATACACCTAACAGGGGTATCGATACCTAACATTCTGTTTGCGAGATAGCTTGCTGGTATTGATACCCCGTTTTACTGGTAAGTGCAAAGTGCAAAGTGCGCCATCAAAGCGCCACACAGCCCACTGCCACGCTCACGCGCGCGCGTGGGTGCGGGTGCGTATGAGTGTGTTCCATCACCGGCTACGCCGGTAATGCGCGTAACACCATATGTGCTTTGCCACTTAACACTATGTGAACATTATAGATATGTTCCCATATATAAACCACTCAACCTTTTCCTCACTAGCCAATGTGGGACAAAACCAAAACACAACAATAAAAGCTTTCTAAAAGGCACAAGGAATATTTTGATAAAACCCCCAATAAAAACCCATTTATTTTGATAATTTCCAACAACATCTTCTGTTACTCCAGTTTATATTGGCCAGTGCCATCACGTATAACAGTGTTCCTCAATGACTACAAATCAATTCTAGCACTCCCACCGGTATCGCTGTAAAGTTGTGAGGTGGTGTACCCATGACGCTGATTTCGTTGGAACTATTGGCTGTGATGCCGAGTTAAAAGCCTTAGATTACCTTTGAAAAGAAGAATATATTCATGCTTTGTGGAGCCCTCTTTCTCGGATGGATCTTCCTGATGATGATTAGTCTTGAAGACGAAGCTCTCTCCCACAAGTATTCCTAGGCTTGCACACTCAACGCACCGTTAGCGTCAGACTGGACCACAGAGTCCAGAACGGCACTCCGACAGTCAAGTTAGTAGAGGAAGAAGATGAAGTGTAGATCTAGGGTTTTTTAGGAGAGTTGTGCGTACCTTTTTCATCTGACAAAGATTACCTTTTATAAGTGAGCCTTGGCTTGCTTTCCAAGCACGTTCGTGCATGTTACGTGACTTAACCGCTCGACTGACGTCACGATGACGAACCCGAGAGAATATACTGTGAGCACCTGCCTCCAGTTAAATCACGACACGTGTCGTAGCCGTTCGGGTGACGTCACTTGCCATGATCACAGTTTGTTACGCGCACATGCTGCATTTAAGGCCCTGCTGACTCAGCATCTGGCCTTCCGGTACCTTCCCGACATCGCTGAGTTGGTTAAGATGACAACCCATTTCTCGGCCTTATGCCGAGCTCTTTCAATATTAACCTTGTAAGGTCACAAGTGGATCAAGCATAGTAAACGTCTCGGCGAGAAGCCGAGGCAGTGGGCCGAAGCCCCCACTCTGCTCCTTTCAAACATACTTTGACCATGTCGGATCATCCATCTGAAGAGTCCCTCATAGGTAACCTTTCGGTCGTTACTTGAAAGGTATCTCTTTCATGGATTAGGTGCTCGGTATATCCGGACCCCCACATGCTTCATCACCAAAATGATGATCCAAGCAGTTTGTGAGGTTTCAGGTGCATCATGTAAAAATGGTTCTCGACATACTAAGTTGTCCTCAATTGTTTGGAGAATAAAAACCAAACCAAGGTACGCCAAAATACCAACATCATGAATAAAAAGACAGAAACAAGATAACACAAACCAGAAAGAAAAATTGCTCAAGAATTCGGGCACAAACAGATTAGAGCAAGAACGCAAATCAAACGACAACAGAATTTACATACAGATAACCTCAGAGAACAAGTGTTCAATTTACTTGCCTCACCAATGGAGACAGTGAAGCAAAGTTTTTCCATTCCTAGTTAGTAAATAGGAAGTTCGCGGGGCTTGTACCGCACCATAACCTTTCCTTTCACGCCCACGACCATGGCATTCCAGTCAATCTCCGGAAAAGGTGAAACCAGTTCCAGCTCAAAGTTCCTCAGCAAATGGCCCCAAATCGATTTTATTTGCAGATATGCGAACGGCTCCCCTAGACACGCGTGCCTGCCACCGCCAAAAGAGATGTATGAAAATGGCCCGGATACTTTGTCTTCTTCTCTACCGGGAGCAAATCTGTCAGGGTCAAAAGTGTCCGGATCCTTGAAAATATGAGGGAGACGATTAGCGAAAGCAGGCGATGTGGCAACGATGTGGCCCTTTGGTATATCGTACTCCTTCCCTTCCCTAGTTTTCACACTGAAGTCACTGTGTGAGCTTCGCAAAAGCATTATCAGAGGAGGGTGGAGTCTCAATGCTTCCTTGATACACCTATACAACACTTCCATCTCAGACAAGATATCGTGATCGACGTTTTTCCCGTGCTTTTTCAACAGATTCTTCTGCTCATCCAACACAGATGACAGGTACTTCTTGTTAGTAAGGAGGTACGCCCCGGTCCAGGTGGAGGTGATGGAACTGGTGTGTTGCCCAGCAAAGAGAGTAGCAATAAGCAATCCAGTGACCTCAGACTCAGTAGTTTCGCGCCCGTCTTTGTACTCTATAAGCGTCTGATTCACTAGATTCTCTAAACAAACAAAGTGCTCGAATTTTTTTATGCAATGACGGTTTCGAATCATGATGATGTGTGAGAGGTGAAAATAAATAAATACTACACATTTATTTTAAAAGAGTAGCGTTAGCCCCACGTGCGTTGCACGTAATCGTGTGCTCAGCCTGGTTAAATTAACTTTGATTACAGGAAACTTTCTTAATGTATTCAGTATAAGTAACTATTGATGCATGACATAGACATTACTCGATTCATCCCATAAACTCAGAGGAACTAAAATACACGAGTTATCATGCTCTAAAGCAGGGACGGATCTAGGAATTCTCCCCAGCGGGGGCACCAATGCTAAAGTCAAGAGCAAGTAAACTAAATGATACTCCAAAATTTAGGAAGCTGATTTTGGGACTCCCTTTTTCAAAAGGCCGACGTCTATCTTCGTCGTCTTCCAATATCTTGGGGAATCATAATCGATTCCTTCATCATCATCTCTCATCCGAGACTCGAATGGTATCGGTTGTGTCACCATCGGGTCGCCTCTTGATCGAGGCACCCCTGTCTGTCACTCGAAAATCTGGTTAAGTATGGAAAAGTATATTTTTTCGGAAAGTTTCAATTTGGCCGATAAAAAGTCCCGGTATTTGTTCCTTGGATTTTTCTAAGCATAATGGTATAATCGAATGATCTTTTCAAGTACGGGAAGGTTGTCTTTTGCCTCTTTTCTTCGGAGAAAAACGTGTCTTTTTTCGCCTTTGTACTAAAAGTGGGGGATGAGATTTTGATAAGATTGAAATATCAAAATTCTGGAAATGCCATTGTTTCCGAAAGGGGGGTACTTCCTTATTTTCATAAATAAATTAAAGTAAAGAAATCTTTACTTAACTTTGGTTTATGAAAATAAATGTTCCGAAGGGGTACTTCCTTATTTGTTTTCCCTTATTTGTAAATAAAAAAAAAAATCCTGAAATTGAGGGGGGGCATGTGACCCCCGATGCCCCTGTGTGTGTCCGTCCCTGCTCTAAAGCAAAACAGAACCAACCCTCTTCGTTTCGCCATGAATTATCAATTTTCTTATTCCCGAACCTAAATTACGTGGTCGGCCTCTAAAAAGCTCATCTTTTAATGACTTAAAAATGAAGAATATACTGATTATACGAATCTCATTAAAATGTTTACTGAGTGCATGACTTCAAAAAATGTGTGTGGAACATAATTAAATAACGTGTGTAAAAGCTATTAAATAAAAAAACTTTTTTTCATTATACAAACCATGAATGAGCAGTTTCTCTACCGATTTTAGAGCTCTGCAGTTGGTCACGGCCATTTAGTTGCACAATGCCTAACCGTGCCGCGGAGCTCTCAACTATAGGTGCAGCAGTAATTTGGTTTATAGTATTAGACAGTTTTTGCATGGACACTTCATCATTCATGGAGCTACCGAGACAGCAATGATTTGATAGTGTACATTGATCACAGACATCTGACGATCGAAGCAAGCTCTCGATGGATATATATCATTCATTTGTTTTGGTTCTATTTTATGTTATTCTGTATGTTTCTATTATTCTGTTTTTTTTTCTTTTCTGGTAGTTTGTTTCTCTTGGAATGAAATTCTCTCTTTCGCCAAAAAAAAAAAAAAAAATCATGAATGGTACTCCCTCCGTCCCAATTTTATAGTTCCTTTTGGGAGTTCGTGCCACTTTTCAAAGTGTTATATTTTATAATCTACAATGTTTTAGGTGATTTTGAACACTTTGTTTATTAGATTAAATCAAAATCTATCAAACAAGATCCATATTGCATATAAAATATATTACCGATTGAAAGATATAATCGTTTTTTTATCCGGTTAGGATAAAATGAGGGACTATAAAATTGGGACGGAGGGAGTACATTAATACAAACCAGGTTACGCGGAATATTTCTCTTGGAATGAAATTCTCTCTCTCACATGTGCCTCCCGTATATACAATAGAGGCTCGGTCTCATACACCACTTTCACCCGTCACCTCCCTGTTTGAAGTTCTGTCCATATGGGAATATTTCTAATCAAAGTGCAAAGCTCTATCTTTAAGAATCAACCAAACACCCAAAAGCAGAAGTCCAAAAAATGGTTTACAAGTAAAAGATTTTCCATGAAAATAATTTTTATTGTAAAATATTTTACGTTGAAACAAACGAAGCTAATTGAAACGGTTTTTTTGGGCTTAGGGCCGGGCTAATCGGGTAGCCCATTGGGCCGGGCTTCAAAACCTTTAGCCCAAGCCCTACCCAAAGGAATCGGGTGGGCCTAGGCGAGGCTAACATCGGGCCCAGGCCATGCTAAATTTCATCGGGCACGCGCAGGCTTTGGGCCACTGGGCTTTTTACACTGTTATGTGTAAGAGAGTGAGAGGGAGAGGGAGAAAATTCAAGTCTCATATATCTTCATGGTATGGCATGGGTAGTCAATTGAACACATAAATTTATGAATACATCATAGTTAGGCACAAGGTATTTTAACTTAATGTACTCTACAAATGAACACCCCATGCCACCAAACTCAATTTTTTTTTAACTTAATGTTCTCTACAAATGAACACCCCATGCCACCAAACTCAAAAATTTGAACACCCATATTCAACGTTGCTTTCTTTGTTACCCATAATCACTAGTTTGAACACATAAATCCGAAGGAACTTTACTTTGAATTTTAAGAGCCATCGTCAGATGAATACCTTGACTAAAATTTATGGAGCCGCCATTGTATCTGGAATTTATCTTGAAAATAATAACGTGCGCACTGAATCAGACCCATTTGTTTCACGATAAATGTGTCCCGATAAGTACTCAAACTTGCTCTCTCTCTCTCTCTCTCTGGTTGGTGGTCTGTGTGACACAGTAAAGAGTTGAACTTCTTGATGGCGTAGACAGAAACTTCATATGTACAATTCTATGTACTGGTCAACAAATAGATGTACGGATGTAGAATTCTACATAGCTATGTACTGTCCTCTGCATCTTCTATTTTGAGCTGAATGGCAGAGAACCCCTCTTGTTGAATAGATTACCATATGTTTTGAACTGCTTTCCATGATTTTGGAAAATACGAATGAATGCGAAACCTCTACGTCTTGAGTTCTCACCACTGATTGCAATGGAACTGCTGGCTGTTCTGCCTTGTTAAAAGCCTCAGATTACCCTTGAAAAGAACATCATCTGCTTAATCACCGGGATGATAGGTTTCCAGCGAATTATGTACCATGTAAAAATGGTTCTGGAGCTACTAATTGTCCTCTACAGAATGTTCCCACTTTGCTTTAATAACATCAGACCAGATAGAATCCAAGTACTACACAAAACCTCAATGGCTTGGAGAATAAAAAAAACCAAACCAAGGAGCGCCAAATTAGCAACATCATGAATAAAAGACAGAAACAAGATATCACATTTCAAAAAGAACATTGCTAAAGAGTTCGAGCACAAATGGAATATAGTGAAAACACAAATGAAACGACGACGAAAACTGAATACCAATAACCTAAGAGAACAAGTGTTTAATTTAAACTTGTCTGCCAATGGAGATAGTAAAGCAAGGTTTTCCCACTTCCAGTTAGTTAATAGGAAGTTCACGTCGCTTGTACCGCACCATAACCTTTCCTTTCACACCCACGACCATGGCATTCCAGTCAATCTCCGGAAAAGGTGAGACCAGTTCCAGCTCAAAATTCCTCAGCAAATGGCTCCAAATGGCTTTTATTTGCAGATAAGCAAAAGGCTCCCCTAAACACCCGTGCCTGCCACCACCAAAAGAGATGTACGAAAATGCCCCAGCTACTTTGTCTTCTTCTCTACCAGGAGCAAATCTGTCAGGGTCAAACGTGTCCGGATCCTTGAAAATATGAGGGAGACGATTAGCGAAAGCAGGCGATGTGGCAACAATGTGGCCCTTCGGTATATCGTACTCCTTCCCTTCCCTAGTTTTCACACTGAAGTCACTGTGGGAGCTACGCAAAAGCATTATCAGAGGAGGGTGGAGTCTCAATGCTTCCTTGATACATCTATACAATACTTCCATCTCAGACAAGATATCATGATCAACATTGTTCCCATGTTTTTTCACCAGATTTTTCTGCTCATCCAACACAGATGACAGGTACTTCTTGTTACTAAGGAGGTAGGCCCCGGTCCAGGTGGAGGTGATGGAACTGGTGTGCTGCCCAGCAAAGAGAGCAGCAATTAGCAATCCAGTGACCTCAGACTCAGTAGTTTGGCGTCCATCTTTGTACTTTGAGTCCATGAAGGACTGCAACATGTCGTTCTCTGATTTGCCGGTGTGTTTTCGCGCGGCTATAATTTTTGCAAAGATGTCCGAGAGCTTCTGGCGGGCCTGGTCACGGCGGCGGTGGGCTGGGATGGGGAGGTATGGGAATATAACACTAATGGGGAGCATCCCACTGTCAAGGTCATGGAAGAGAGCAGACACATCATCAAAGAGCTTATTTCGTACTTCTTCGCCTAGTAGACATCTACTTGCCGTCATGATGATTAGATGCTCCAACTCGTATTTTAAGTCCACCTCTCCACTATCACCCCATTTTGAGAAGTAGTCCTGCACATTTTCAAGCTCAATTTAAAAGCAATGGACCATAAAGTCTGTACTCTGTGACCTTTTTATAGTTGAGTGTTGGAGGCAATTAAATCAAATGAACTAGATGACTAAAATAAGAATGCTTTTTGGTCCTGACAATCGCTAAGCAGGGTGGTCATACTAACCAAGCTACTTAAGCTTGGATTGAAATCAATTCGGTTAGAGGTTCACTTCGTACCAATCAGCAGACAGATGGACCAAAGTTTAATACATAAAAACTCATTAACTCAAGAAGAGATCCCAGAGATGTAAAACTAGCAAACATGATAAGGTTATCTGACAGATCAAGCGACAAAGCTTGGATCAATAATTGGCTCGAGTTGGAGCTCACTCAAAGATGGCAAGTGAGTAAATGATCAAGCTTGGAAAACCTACTGCTTGGCTAGTATGGGGGCCTAACTAGGATACAAACAAATAAAATGTACTATGACATACTCATCAAATGCCGGGAACACTAATCAAATTCGAACTCCACTTAAAAATATTAGCGAACAACTGAAGATAGAAAGAAACTGAGTGAACTACCTACAGCACAGGGCTTCTCCATCAGCAGGATCTTATTTTGTAACAAATTGGAAAACAAATGACAGCACATCCATTTCCCCATTAGCAAAAATTAAAAAACTTTTGTGTGAACTGACTCAAGCCCCAAAGGCCCAAATGCAACCATCCACTTGAGCTAAAAAAACACATTCCAGCGTGTTTATCTAGAAAGCAAGTATACTGAGAGGCTAAAAATCAACGTTGATGGATTGAGACGAAAAACATTATTAAGCATGCTATGGTCTTTACGATACTAACAGAGAGTGAGATTAGAAAGAGGTCACTTGAAAGAATTACAATAGAACACAAGATCACCTCAGATCTTCTTTTCTTTCAATGGTCCAGGTAAATCACAGCAAAAAAGACTATAGAGAAGTGAATTTTCTGTCCTACAGAATCTTTGATGGAAAAGGGGCAAACTTGCTGCCTTTAAGCAAATCTACCCAATTCAAGTACATCTACTCGCATGCAACTCTTTTGTTTCATATTTTCCTTTTAACTAAGCACATCTCACTTTTGGGGGACTAAAAAACAACATGCGAGGAGTGTAGCTGAATTAAAAATATTGAGATGGACAGGGGCGGACACAGGATTTACCATCAGCGGGGTCAAAAATTTATAGCATATACTCCCTTCATTCAATTTTGATGGTCCCTCGAAAGTATGTTAATTTTTCAGATAAAAGTATAAAGTATTTTCGCACTTGATTTTCCGAGTTTCTTGGTATTAAATTAAAGATCTCGATTAGTTCTTTAATTTGGTGAGAAAAATTTAAAAATTATGAACTGAATGAATACTTTATTTTTTATTTAAAAATTGCACATTTTTTTGTAGGGATCTATCAAAATAGGACAAAGGGAGTACATTAGAATACTAAACGAAAAGAGATCTATTCAACCAAAAAGTAGTATGTCGTATTACTTGGGGGGGGGGGGGGGGGGGGGGGAGAGAGAGAGAGAGGAGTTAAAAGAATAATGGGAACACAAAAAAAGAAAATTATCTATGTGGCTGTGCTCCGCTTTATGATGGAACATAACATTCATTAAATGATCGAATATCCGAGAAGTCTTTAGGATAAAATTCAGCAAAGCGATTCAACCTTTGCTTGTCAAAATTTGCAAATGAGTTGGATGGATTAAGACATGCAACACAAATAAGCAACTCAGTGTTCACCTCATTAAAACGATTGATAAGCTCTTGGAGTTGCATATGTATGACCGTGTATAGAGAGACCAGTTAAAAGGCAAAAGCAATGGGTGTAAAACAGAAAAATAATTGGGTGTAGATATCCCATCATAGAGAAAGTTAAAAAGTTCTGGGACCACCAAAAAAAGGAAAAGATTGGAGGTGATCCGGAAAAATTATTTAGGCATAGTTATATTTATTTTTTGTTACTTGGGGCAAGATTAGAAAATAATCTATACGGTATGGGGGCAAAATACCCAAAATACCCAAAATTATATACACGGCAGTAGGAAATTTCAGTCCAGCGGGGTCGCTTGACCCCCCTTGCCCCTATATGGGGCCGCCACTGGAGATGGACATGTAATCAGATTATGTCTTTCGCAAAAGGATAGGATCATAGGAGTAACAAAACAATCTTTGAAAAATGATATTCACAAAATGACCTTAGCGACGGTAGCTCGAAAAGACTGTTTTCCTAGATATCACAGAACAGGATCTCGACAGAACTCAATGGATACAACTGATTTACCCAATTGACAAGGACATAAGGCAAATATCAGAGAACCGGATCTCGACAGAGCTCAATGGAGACCACGGATTCATGCCTTCGACTCAATTGATAGGGACACAAGGCTCGATTTTGTTCGGATTATTTAGTGATAACAGTAACTTTTACACTGATTCGAGGAAAAAATTCAGTGTATGGTCTAATCATGGATCTTTAATACGGTGAAAAGAGCTATCGTGTGAAATCATTAATCGCGTAAAAATAGACATGTCCCACAAGACGAAAGTCATAATAAATCCAATAATCTAATATAAAAAACCCAACAGAATAAAAAGGACAAAGAAATCAAGTACTACCTGAGCCTCCATAACCATCTGATCCACATACCCTTTCAGCTTATTCACTCTCAAAGACTCCGTAAAGAACCGGAACTGCTCCTGCCGCACACTATAATCCACATCGAAAACCACGCCGGGCCCAAACGTGGGCACATTGAACTGGTACACCTCCTGCTGGCTCAGATCCGATTCAGACGCCTTGAAGAAATGGGCCGAGACCTCTGGCCCGATGAAAAACGTGATCTTCCTGTTCAACAGGTTCAACGTGAACACACTCCCTAGCTTTGGATACTCTTCTCTGAGCATCACCACCGGTCCTTTCAAGAACCTGACTAGACCGCCGAAGACCGGCCAGGCGGCGACGGTCGGCGGCAGGCGTTTGTTCGATCTAGGGTTTAGGAATGTAGAGATGAGTTTTGCGACGGCGAGGGTTCCGAGGATTAGGAGGGCGACGTTTAATAGCTTGTCGTCGAGTTCCATCGTTTTGGGTGGTAGAGGAATTGGGTGAGGAGAACTAGGAAGAAGAGAGAGGCTGGTAGAGAGAGAGAGAGAGAGAGAGAGAGAGAGAGAGAATCAGAAAACGCCAAGAGGGAGAGACATCTCCAGAGTGAAGTGGAGTCCAGTCCACAGTCCAATTTTCAAGCTTGGCATGTGTACGTACCTTTTGTAGGCTCACTCGTCATAAGATTTTTTTTTCCAGGTGTCCGGCTAGTTTATGCTCGATTTGTTAGTCTATTTTCGATATTTGTGTCAAATTAGGATGGCTTAATAATTTTTAGTGTGTATTTCTAAACGTATACACCAGTAGAACTTGTTTGGGCCTCGTTCTCCGATAGATTTTAGATACATAAAATCTCACCTTTTATGATACTTTAATCTCAATAAATAAAATGTAAAAGTGATTTTATGAGATTATCATAAAATCCTCCTAAAATCTATAGGAAAACTACTACATTTTATCAGTTAGGAAAACAACTTCATTTTATCACCCCTCCATAAAATGTTCATTTTATGAGATTTGCATAAAATTTACCTAAAATCTTTTGGAGAACAAGGCCTTGGTCGTTCTCGATTAAATTATTTTTTTTCAAAACAACATGCGAGGAGTGTAGCTGAATTCAAAATATTGAGATGGACATGTAATCAGATTATTTCTAAATGTATACACCAGTAGGGCCCCGTTCCACTAATTACTATTTTTTTTTTCAAAAATTAAGACAAGTCATCATCTCACATAAAAAGTGTGAACACAAAAATCAAAACAGTTTTAAAACAAAACTCCCTTAGTGTAACGGGGCCTTGGTACACAGGTATACCAAAAATCCGGTAAAAAGGAGCTCATGTGGTGCTGGCTTTTATCCCACTTTATTTTGCTCATTTCGGGGTAACATGAGTATCTCTCATATTCGGTTGCACAAATCGGGGGATCCCATAGTCCAAGGTTGTAGTACAACATTTTAGCCGTCTAAAATTGTTTAAATTGTTAGATTAATTTTGTTAAGAAACTCTTCCCTGAAAGAGTAGTTTCTTCTCCGAAAAAGCCTTTTTAAAATCCGAATCATCAATTGTTGAGTGAAAAGTCTTTTTAAAATCCGGACATCAATTATTGAGTGGACGATTGAAATGTTGCATTACTCTCGTATCATGCACCCCTGCACTTTCGAGTGATTTACCAAAAGCTCAAATTCTGAATGAAAAATTAAAAGATTATTAGTACGCCTACAGTTAACTGATTGAGCCAGGCTAAATTTTTAATAAAAAATTAGAAGACTGAATCAAGTATGTATATTGAGCCGTACGAATTTTTTTTTTTTGTTTTTTGCACGACAAGATTTCAAAGACTTTAGGGGAAATCAAACCTATAGTATGCCTACAGTTATCTGATGGAGCCAGGCTAAATTTTTAATAAAAAAATTAGAAGACCGAATCAAGTATCTACATTGAGCCATAGTTTATTTATTTATTTTTCGCACGACAAGATTTCAAAGACTTTAGAAGAAACCAAACCTATACGTCTGAGACCTAACTGGATCAATAAGACAATCTCTGGAGATTCATAAGTATATTTTGAAATCATATTATGTCCAATTAACAAGATTTTTGACTAAATTAATTCTCTCAATGAATCTTAAAATGCAAACAATTACCTAAAAATGGTCCAAAATGACCGAGTAAAGCAAGTGAGTGAGGGTATTTTTTTCCTTGCATATTAGTTAAGTAAACAAGTTGTGTCTGTCAGTGTTAAATTTAACAAATGTACATTGATTTTGTAAAGCTGTGGGCAGAGGAGCGCTGTGTCAGCAACGACTCTTTATTTATTCTGTTTGTGAAATGATAAATTAGAAACTAGGACCAGGTGGACTGGCAGTGAATTCACATGGAAACCATCAACCCTTTTTGCGCATGTACCACAAATGCGGCACCGTCATTGTAAAAAACATGGTTTACCGAATGGATTCGGTCGGGTGAACATGAGAAAACAATAAGTGCTTGTTGTCTTTGAAATCGTATTTTCGAATTACAGGGCGGGCAAACATTCCAAACCAAGTTACTGGAGGGTTTTGTAGGGTCTTTAACTTTTAAGTTCCGAAATTAGTCAAAGAATGCGTAAACTGGTCAAAGATGGGTTACCCGTTATAGAAATATTGATTCTTTAAGCAAGCACCCAAAAGCAGCACACAATTTTGGGGTAGCGGATCCGCTGTCCCAATTTTGGATCCCCTCTCTTTTCGGCCAAGTAGCACACAGTTACCAAAGGGAAATAGGAAACTAACTCAAAGGAGTTGGCAAAGTAGGGCATGAAAAAACAATAATGTTTGAATATGAGGTCGTATGTTGAATTCCACGGAGGCCGACCATTTCAAACCTTGGGGCTACTGGTGGTTATGCTTGGTCACTACCTTCAAGGCCCCGAAATTAGTCACGCTACGTCCAAATTAGTGCGGACGATCCCGTTATAAAAAAAAAAAAAGAAGAGGAGGAACGTGAAACATGTAAAAGAACAAAAGAAAACGGGCACAAACTAACGTCCAGCATGAATAGGATAAGGTTTGAAGCTGGGGCCAAGTGGCCTGCTTTGGCGTAGCCGAGAACGCGATCAAATCGGGCCTCTAACCGTATTTATATTTTTGGGCTCTAAAATTTTTTATGCCCTTACATTATGTATATCAGTATATGTATTCAAAATTAGAAGAAACATATCTAATAAAGTTTCTGGCCCTACTCTTCTTTTTAGAAATCATAAACATGTCATAGATAACAAATAAACAGTACAACCAACCGAATACAAACTATGCAAACAACGCTATACAACAATACCTGGCAAACCAAACAAAGATCCAACAAAATTAAACAAACAAACAAGGCCAAACTAAACACCCCCACAACTTCTGAAAAAAACACAAGCATGCGCTCAATGCCGAACACACGAACTACCATACCTACAAAACAAGGATAAGGAACAGAGACAGAAATAAATCAATGAAAAGCACGGCATTGAGGGATATGGAATGTGTGAGGGTCGCCACAAGAGTCTTCAATAACCCTTTCTTGCTTACGTAAGCAACTTCTAATTGGTATTGCCAAAAAGTAAGCAACTTCTAGAAAAAGCCACTCTGGCAATTGACCAAGGAAAAGAGACGGAAAAGAATCTCAATGAGCAAAATACGAGTCAAGCAAAGAGGATTGAAGACCTGAGCAAGGACAACGATAATTTGAAGACTCAAAAGGCTGCTGTTGAGGGAAGAGCTGCTGAAGCTCAAAAGAAATTTGAGGAAGCTACCCTCCAGCTTGAGATTCTCATCAAATTTCTTTTGAGTTTCAACAGCTCTCTTCCCTCAGCAGCAGCCTTCTGAGCCTTCAAATTGTTGTTGTCCTTGCTCAGGTCTTCAATCCTCTTTGCTTGGCTTGTATTTTGCTCATTCAGCTTCTTTTCCGTCTCTTTTCCTTGGTCAATTGCTAGCTAGGCAACCTTTTTTATTTTTATTGTTGCTAGCTGGGCGACGGGGAAGCTTGGGTTTTGGTTCCATAGGTGGCCTCGGTTCTCGTTCCACAGGTGGCCAAGGACGGCGAGGGCAGCTTTTAGCTCCCCTTCTGATGCGACCCCAATAAGACGGATTGTAGGCTAGAAGGATGTGGGGTGCACGGCCAAGACCCACAGGAGTGGACTCAAAACCATCAAAGGCTAAAGAGAGCTTAATGGCTCTTGATTGCTCTTCTTTATTGATATTGGAAACTGGAAGAAACAAAAGAAAGAAGAGAAACAAGTATTAAAAAACATATATTACACAGACATAGAGACACCTCGTCAAAAAGATAATAAAATAATATAAAGGCCAAATACTGACATAGTTTGGGTGGTTCCCCAAACTAGAGTGGGCAGTGGAAGCCGATTGTTTTTCCTTCAGAATCTCTCGGCTATCAATTCCCCGTCACTATTAGGAAATCACCTCCTTCCCCCCTTGCCAAATTGGGTAAGTCGGTAATGAGCTTTTTGTCGTCATCGTCTCTAGCCTTAAGGTAGTACTTGCCCTCACAGGTGGACACCACACTATACATGCAACAGATATCCGACCAGTTTAGGTCAAGATGAGGGAGGTTATTCAGCGCAACCACACCCATTACCACCCGGACAAAATTAGGGCAGAGTTGGAGGGGGTTGAGATTGCACCTACTGCACACTTCACGAAAAAATGGGTGAAGGGGGAGCCTTAATCCGCACTTTACTATGAACAGTATCAGGATATGGATTTGTTCCCAAGCTTGGTCATCCTCCTTGACACCCTATTTGGCGACTTCGTTACTGCCCAGATTAACCTTTCACCTGGATTTGCAGTCAAGGGGCCACCCCAAACCGCCGTTTGGGAAGCGATTTTGGCACCTGGAGTTGATTCACTGTTGGTACTACTACTCCCCCCTCCCCTTCGTTGGCCAACGACGGCCTCCACCCGATCGTTAGCAAATCCGGCCTGATTTGCTATTTTTTCTCCCTATTGTACCCCTCCAAATCCGGGTGATTTGGAGGGTTTCTGTTGATACGTGTACGCAATCTTGGTTTTCGATCAGAGGAAAAGAAAGAGGAGAAAAGAGAGAGAAGGGTTTCGTAGCAGCAGTCTAGTCGCCATTGTTGCTCCTCTTCACTCGTCTTGACTCATCTTCAACCTAAGGTATGCGATTTCCATTAACTCAATCCCTGGTCTGTGTTTTGGTTACCTTGATCTGTCCTATTTAGCCCTACTTTCTCGCTATTTTTTCTTGAGTTTGCCCTAATTTCATGGCCACATCTCTTACTCGATTTAACCCTTTATTTCTAACCCGAATTAGCCCTAATTTTGTTCTACGATTTAGCCATTGTTTTGCCCTAGTTTCATGAGTTAGCCCTAAATTCATCAGTGACCTCTGATTTCTGAGAATAATGTTACATGTTTAAGAAATGGTTGTTGCCTTTGTGATCATTGTTTTACCCTAATTTTTCACTGACGTCTAAGTTCATCAGTTAATGTCATCGTTCTACCCTAATTCCATCAGTGAGCTCTAAGTTCATATGGTAGTCCTAGTTTCATCATTGTTTTACACTAAAATTGATTACATATATTTTCGTAATATGTGCGATATGTTTATGCCCCGTATTCGCGTATTCATAGATATGCTTGTTGCCCTATAATTACGACAATTGGAAAATTGACTTATTTGAAAAACAGATGGCAAGATTAACCACACGTGAACAACGGAAGAAGGCATCCCGTAAGGCTTTGGTAGCAGTATTATGTGTAATGAGAGTAGTGAATACTACTCTCATGCTATATATGTTGCTTATGGACTTACTGAGATTTTGACAAAGGCCCCGTATCCGTGTTAACCCTAATGTTTACCAAAATCAAGTTGACGCACTTAATAGGTTAGTACGTGGTGATGACAAAAATTGCCACGACCAATTGAGGGTAAATAGGCAAAAATTACCAAAATCAGTTTTGTGGGCTGTTTTTGTGATGTTTTGTGGGCTGTTTTGCTGTAGTTTTCTGGGCTGTTTTTGTGATGTTTTTAGGGCTGTTTTGCTGCAATTTTGTGGGCTTTTTTGCTGTAGTTTTGTGGTCTGTTTTGCTGCAGTTTGTTGGCTTTTTAACTGCAAGTTTTTTGGGCAGTTTTGTGGCAGTTTTGTGGGCTTTTGTAGTGCAGTTTTCTGGCCATTCAAAATCTGAGCCTACTACATATATGAAATAGTGTTTCCTTCTTGTTCCCATTGAAATGTGATGATTGTTTTTTTTCGAATGGCAGGTCAACATAGCGAGTCGTATTGGGTGGTGTTTATTGGATATCGTCCGGGGATCTACAACAATTGGGAGGAAGCTAAAGTCCAAGTCAACATAGCTTGTATTTTGTTGGCACTTATTTTTGATTCTGAATGAACTTGTACGTATGTTAATTAAGTAATGACTTATTGTAATCAAGTGACGTAGGTTATTTTTTTGTTAAATTTTGTTTATGTATTTATTTTGTATTTTTGTATTTACAAGGCAAGGATTATGTAATATATTTCTATGTTTGAACATTTATGAAAATGATTCCATTTCTAGAAATAAAGAGTTCATTATTAAAAACAAAATTACACTATCAAAAAAAAATTGAGGATTTATTACAACACTCTCAAATAAACATACAGTTTATACAGTCTTTTATATATAAAAAAAAAAGTCTAAATAAAAGGTATGTTATTCAAACATCCGGCTTCAAGTTGATTCTTCATCTTCCCAATCGATCCATTCTTCATCTTTACCAAATGGATGGACCTATAAAAAAACAACAACATATATTATAATATGGCAACTAAATTAAGTACAAGAGTTAAATGCCAAATAATTTAAACTCCTCACCATTCAAATAAAGAAAAAAAACGAATATTAATTCACCAACCATTCACCATTCAAATAAAGAAAAAAATTCCTTTTATTAATTTTTCAAATTTGCACTTCCTAATTATTATTTTATTTCAAGAATTTTTTTTGTTCAAAATATGGTTTTAATATTTTTATTTTATTTAATGTGTATTTTCATATTTATTATGTATTTATTTATATTATAATCGAATTAATGCATTTAGTTTAATAAAATATTCGGTCCAGGGGTAAAAGGGTCATTTGGTCACTTATCCTATCAAATCCACCTTCCAAATCCACCTTCTCAAAATATCATCCAAACACCTCACTAACAAATCCACCATTCTTATGAGGTGGGGCCACCCTCATTACAAATCCACCCAAAATCATCTCCGGTCGCCAAACGGGGCCTGATGGGGCGTTTGGCTGGTGGATTTGTAATGAGGGCGGATTTGACGGTGGATTTGTAATGAGGGCGGATTTGTAATGAGGGTGGACCCATCTGCTAAGAAGGGTGGATTTGTAATGAGGTGTTTGGATGGTTTTTTGAGAATGAGATTTAGAGGGTGGATAAGAGGGTAATTGAATGAATTGCCCTCAGTTTATTAATTTCATTGACAAAATGGATTAATTTCATTACAATTAAAATAAATATATAATAATTATAATAAATGCACAATAAATACATGAATATATTAAACTATATGAGATATTTAAAAAATAATATTTCTGAAAAAAAATTAAAAATTAATGACTAAACATTAATTTTTTCAGAAAATTGGTCAAAAGGCCAAGTTTGAGGTTTTAAATGGTGTTTAGTCCATCTTAACTTATTTTAATGATTCCAATACATTTATGTGAAATTTTTGAGAGCTCAAGGACAAAACTAGACAAAAATACCCTTAATGAAGCCCATTCACTCACGCGCGTGTTGACCGGCTAAAACCCAAACCCGTCACTTTTCACCGAATGACCGAACCAATCACATTGGAAAGCAACCCATTAGGACTTACCCCCGACAGTGACCCATCAATACTCTGTCCCCCACTGACGCGTCACATGACATCAATTGCCCCACAACGCCCTCTCTCTCTCTCTCTCTCTCTCTCTCTCTCATGCGTGGATTTTGGGTGGGTGGGACAAAATTAATTTCTCTCTCTTCAATTTTAGGGGTGGGTTCAATTTTTAGAGTTTAATTTTAAGGGGTTTAGGCTCTTTAGGGTAGGATATAGTGGGTTTAGGCACTTGGGGTGCACTTTCCAATTATAGGATTTTAGTTGTTTAGGCACTTTCATAGGGTACCCTAGGGTTTAGGCACTTAGGGTGCACTTTCCAATTATAGAGTTTTAGTTGTTTAGGCACTTTTCATAGGGCACCCTAGTGTTTTAGGCACTTTCATAGGGTACCCTAGGGTTTAGGTTTAGGGTGCATTTTCCAATTATAGGATTTTAGTGGTTTAGGCATTTTCATAGGGTACCCTAGGGTTTTAGGCACTTTCATGGGGTACCCTAAGGTTTATGTTTAGGCACTTTCATTAGGTTTGGGGGTTTAGGCACTTTCATTGGCTAGTGGGGGCATTATTGGAATTTGTAGGTGATTTGTCATTTTGACATTAAAGAAAAAGTTGATGTCCTTATTGAAGTAAATACCCATTTACTATGTCCTCCTAAAAAACGGACCCTAATTTTTTTGTGGTTGAATGGTTGAGAATTTTAATTTGACTTGTTGCACCAAGAACCAACCACACAGGATTATTTCGTCCAATAACCCTCCATTATACGACTTCTCTGTAGCAAAAAAAAGGGTGGTCTTCTTATTCTCCCACAAACGCAGATCTGAACCGGAAAATCGAAAAAAATCCTCTCTCCCTCTCTCTGATCTTGACCAAAATTGAAGTTTAAAACTCCACCAATCAAACCCACAAAGGGGGAGGACGACTGCCGGTAAGGATGAAATTGAAAAATCCATCAGTCGGAACTCGCCGGTAATGTCCGAAACCCACCGGAATGGCCATTTTTTTTTGCGATTTTTTGATGAAATTGAACAATCATCATGTAATTCGTTTTGGGTTTTGATGTTGCTGGATTTTTTTGCTGGATTTTGTTGAAAAATTATCACGTAATTCAATTTCACAAATTACAGTGTTTTTGTTTTGGGTTTTGCTGTTGCTGGGCAATGACAGGGGTGGATTTGGAGGGGCAATTTGGTACAAAAACGCCCGGATTAGCTAACGACGGGGGTGAATCCGTCGTTAGCAAATCCACCCACAGGTGGATTCCATATCCAAACAGTGATCTACTCCGGGAGGAAGAAAACGAAGCCAAAGACCGGAGATCGCGTGGGATCAGGAGAAGGAAGAGGGGCGCTTGGTATATCAGGCCTCTAATCCTCCAGCCAAACACGCCGTGAGGGTGTTGGAATTAGCTAATCTACGACCTATGTCGTCAGGAATTTTGTATTTCCCACGGAACTCATCTATCTTTTCCCTATTCTCACAAAGGCTTCTCATTTTTCCCATGGGTTTGAGCAAGAAGGATTTCGTAGATGAAAAACACAGAAACGACTCAAAATGAGGAGAGAGAAGGTGGTGATAAGTACTTATGGAGGATGGAGTGCCTAGAAGTGTTTTTCAAGAAATGGAAAAAAAGAACTCAGGTGGTTTATGGCCGAAAAATGATTCTCTCTCTCTCTCTCTCTCTTCTTTGCTCGGTGAAGAAGAGATTTGAGAAAAATGAAAGTAATAGAAATTATGAATAATGAACAGAAAGATAACAAATATACAAATGAAAATAATGATTAGAGATACAATAATAATTAAATAATTAAAAATAGAGATATTGATAGGAAAAAAATAATTTAAAAACTGGACCAAATTGAACAAGCCCTAACTTCTCCGGGCCTTTGAAAAAAAAATGATTTTTTGGTTTCTGGGCCTTTGAAAAATATATATATATTTTGGTTTATTGGTGAAAACAGCGCTTTTGTTATTATCTTTTGAGGAAATGACTGGCCGGTCCTATTTTTAGTGTTTTGTCCCATTCAAGCACTTTAATGTGTTTCAATTCCAAAAAAAACCCTACACACGCTGACGCGCGCAGAAGCCAGAAGCCCACTTTCTCTCTACAGAAAAAGAAACACGAATTTGGCTATGAATCACATGGACCAAGACAGCTGTTATTGGAGAAATAATCGTGTGTAGTGCAGTAGCAACACGTGCAGAACACTGGAAAAACTTTTCATGTCTACTTTAGTAGCCTCTACTTTCCTACCCTGTAGATTGTTTGTGTAGTACGACCCACTCTCTCTCTCTCTCTCTCTCTCTCTTTATCTTTTAAAACTTTAAATAATTATAACTTTTATTTTACATATCTATTTTTAATAAAATTTACTTTTTTAGAATGTACTCGACGACATCTACCAAACAAGACCCATATTGAATATGAAATTATGTGTATAAAAAAATATTTTTTGGGTGTAAACTTCTCTTTTTGGAGAATGTGAATTCTTTCATTTTGGAGGGTGTGAATTCTGCATTTGAGGGCTGTGAATTCTTTCATTTCGGAGAGTGAGTTTGTGTAGATGATGTATGAAATCTCCATTTAAGGTGTGCGAATTCTTTCATTTTGGGGTGTGAATTGTGTTTTTTTAAGGGGTAAGTTGTATAGAAGATGTGTGAATTCTGCATTTGATGTGGGTGATTTTATTTATTTATTTTGGACGATGTGAATTCTGTATTTTGAGGGTGTGAATTCTTTTATTTTTTGGGTTGAATCTTTCCTTTTGGAGGGTGTGAATTCTGCATTTGACATGTGTGAATTCTTTTATTTTAGAGGGTGTGAATTCTACATTTGAGGGTGTGAATTCTTTCATTTTGGGGTGTGAATTGTGTATTTTTTCTAGGGTGCAAGTTGTGTAGAGAATGTCTGAATTCTGCATTTGATATGAGTGAATTTTTTTTATTCTGGAGGGTGTGAATTCTATATTTTTAGGTGTGAATTTTGTATTAGAGGGTGTAAATAACTTTTTTATTATGTACATATTTTCATATTCAATGTTGATCTTGTTTTAAAGATCTCGTCGAGTAGGTTTCAAATATATAATTTTTATAAAAAATGAATAAATATAATAAAAGTTATTTTATTTTGAAATCTAAAATAACATAGAGATAGGAGAGAGAGAGAGAGAGAGAGAGAGGTGTCAGGTGGTTGGTGGCAAAGTAGATTAGGATGATGTCACAGAAAGCTGTAATGGGTTTTCAACCGCACAAGATCTTGATTGGTTGAAGTTTGGTTCGGATAGAGAGGAAAAAGTATGAGGGATGCATATGCGCGTGAAAAGAGCCGGGACCTAAATGGAAGAGTATGACGCGTGACCTAGATGAGAAGGCCCTCCCAAAAAAGGGCCGGCCTGGAAGAAGCCCTTATCTTTTTATCTGGCTCTGGTCGGCTTCCAGAAGGTATAAGTTTAGAATAGTGATACATACACACACACTCAACCACACACAACCACACACACACTCACATGCGGTGGGACCCTCCGGTGGATCCCACCGGAGTGGATCCCACCGCATGTGAGTGTGTGTGTGGTTGTGTGTGGTTGAGTGTGTGTGTCACAATCATTTTCCATAAGTTTAGGGTTAGTAACTTCTAGCACTCTCATTTGTAGGTTGGGCCATCTGTCTATATTTCAAGGTTGGGCCATCGATATTATTTTTGAGTAGGGCCATAACTCTAGCTACCTATTTTTTTTTAAAAATCGATATAAAATATATATTTTGTATAAAATCTGCTATAAAAAATATATTCATAATTATAAATAACGGTAATACAGTAGCAAAATGCTCTGTTCTATTATAGGTTGGACATCTATATTTTTTAGTTTTTGGGCTCTAACTAGAGAACTATTTTCAAACCATATAGAATATATATTTTGTATGAAATATGCTATAAAAAATATTTATCATAATGTGAGCTTTAACCATAACAGTCTGGGTAAAATCCAATTGATATGTACGAAAAGAATTACTCCCTCTCCTATCGTTTTGTGTTATGTACATTCGCATCCCTCTGCTATCCGATTGTGTTTTGAACGGCTCGGATGTATTTTGATTTTTTACCGGTAAAGGTAAAAACAAATCAAAATTAAATTAAGATTGCTGAACGCATCCGGACCCTCCAAAACACGGGCCCTCCAAAATATGATAAGACGGCCGACGGGCGCACAACACCCACCCCTTGTAATCTACATGCTTAATCTAAGGTGCGAGTCTTAAGGAAGAGAAGTTAACATGGGCAGGAGGAGCCGAAAAAAGGACTCAACTTTCCCAAAAGGAAAAAGAATGAAGAACATACGTAATATTAGGGGCGTCCACGGTTCGGTTCGGTTCATGACCCGAACCGCTCATGCCGGATTATCGTTTTAAGATCTGTAACCGTCCGTTGGTGATATACGGACGGATCGGATCGGTTCGGTTACGGATTTGACGGATTGGTTGCGGATCAATTTGACGGTTTGATCTATTCAGACTACAGAATACGAAAAAAAATTCAGAGAAAATTAACAGATGATTTCTTAAACTAACATGATGATTTTTCAGAGAAAAAATCTGAAATGAACTCCTGTAGGACCCGTACAGATCGTGAACTAATCAGATCGTTAACTAACTGATAACTTTTCCTCTGTAAAACATTTTGATTTTTTAGACTAGCAGATTTTCAAATTAAGGTTAGATTAAGAACTTCATTGTTCACGATCTGATTAGAGAGAGAGAGAGAGAGAGAGAGAGAGAGAGAGAGTCGTACCAGTCTAACGGATGATTAAGAACTTCACTGTTCACTGTTCACGGTGGAGGAGTTGTACGGCGGCGGAGGAGGAGAGGGAGGGAGGGAAAGTGGGAGAGCGGCGCCGCACGGAGGCGGAGAGAATGAGGGAGAGTGAGTCTGAGAGATTTTTTAGGTTTAGGGTAACTGATGTAAATGGGTTGGGTGTGCCGTACTGCCGTAGTGGGTAATGGTAATTGGCAAGGATGTGTGGCTGTGGGAGGAGAAATACACGTGGTCACGTATTACATTTTCCTTTTTTTTTTTTGTTTGGCATGGGGTGGTTCAGTTTTAACACAACTGACCGGAAACCGCAAAATTGTTGTATTCAAGAACCGGTACCCATCCGTGCTTACCTTGGGCGGGTTAACGGACGGTTTGGGTTGGTCAGGTTGAGCGGATCTGGTGGACACCCCTAATACGTCTGTAGGACAACATCCTCATGGCGCTAATGGCTACAAGTAGACACCCTGATACCCATGAGAGTGATAACTATATGCAAAACAGTACATTTCCTAGGTATTCATAGATTCCGCCCATAAATTAAGCCTAAAGCCGAGTAATTCAATCCACCAAGCCAATACCCATAAAAAAGTAGAAGAACAAGTAAACTTGGACTCGCATTATAATCCTTCAAACATTTTCATTTCCAGTAAAATAAACTCCTACTTCGAACTTCGATTGATTGAACTTGTACTAAACTTGTTCTCTTATTACGAAAAAAAAAAAATGTCAGTTTCTCTACCTCGTGTGCTTTTCTCACTCTTTCTAAACCATATATGATACTCAGCGAACAATACTGAGCTTTTCAGATAATCCTCATTTTTGCAAATATTTCCAAAGATATGAGAAGAAAGGCAGAATGCAAATAACTTCAGTTAACCAAAGAATTGGAAAGGCCTCTCCACAAAATGGGTCTGCAATATCGCACTGTTGGCACTGACTTAATACTAAGGCGCCAAATTCACAACTTAACAAGAAAAAATTGATGATTTCAGCCTTCCAATTGTTTTACAGTCAACTACTCAACTAATACAACAAGCCGAGTACAAAATTTTAGGAATCTGAACTCAGAACAGTTAATACTCCAAATTTCCAATGGTTTCTGTCACTCATAATGCTCGACCAAGTTTAAGAAGGGAGTAAACAACATTTGTGTATAGTATAACTCACACGCGTTACTTTTTCTTCTTTGATTTCCTTTCATCAGAATGCTGTACCGACCCAGTAGAAGTGACTGCACTATGACCTCGCCCTGAGTCTCGAGTGGATTGTTCCCTGGACACAGTTGCCTCTTCAATATGCCTTTTCTTTGCAGGCTTTGATGGCTCCCCTAACTCTGACAAAGAACTTTTAGATCTGCCACTATGCATTGAGGTGCCCGCTGAATGTGAGCTCTTTGTCCTGACACTTTTAGTCGGAGTAGCACGATGATGAGATGAATTGGTCAAAGAAGTTGCAAAAGACCTTTGATACATTTGCTTCTGCTTATTGGTGTTCTGTTTCTCCAGTTCACTTGGGTCCGGGTAGTGAACAAGTTGCACACGGCGTGAAATCTTCCCAACTGTCGATAGGACAAAACATAATCATGCAAGTGCATCAATTTAGTAATCCACAACCCCTACAAAGTATGCACCTAATATAGAAACAGCGAGAACAAAACCCAGACAGTTTGATAACTGTAAAGGGCTTCACTAGCAAACCTATTCAACCAAATGCTTCACTACATTAAGTTGATTGGAAAACAATGACGCCATAAGTAAAACAATTCCATTGAAACCGGAGGGCATCTATAATGCATAAAAGGACCATAATTTCATGACACAGTTAATCACACGCTAAGGTAAAAATATTCGTTTAAGCAAAAGAAAAGGAAGCGAGTGACGATGAATGGAAGGGCTGAAAGAGCATACCAATTTTTGATTCGGATGCAGATGATAGGAAAACTGTAGCATTTGGCCTTTGAGCGTTGAAATTGACCACATCATATGATTTTCCTGCTATCAAGAGTAATTTGACCCCAATATGAGTTTTTCAAAAGTCAATTCATAATGCTGAACTGTCTGTGACCATATATGGACACAATTTTTTTTTTTTGCTAACGGTCATATATCTTATACTCCATTTAACTAGCTAGGCTTATATCAAGCCATCACCAGAGATCGAATTAACGTCAAACAAAGGACATGGACATCAAAATAACACTTTCTCCAATGTCAGAATTATCAAATTTATACTTGCCAGATAAGCCCTCAAAACTGCCCAACAATCCATCATGATGAAGCTTTAGCGACAGTTCTTGCCCATCAAAGTCAGGCGCCTGCAATGCCGAGACCAAATCTAGTAAACTCAACACCAGACCAAGCCAGAATTCAGAAGCAACAACGTTTAACTAGCTCACATGATTTCCTTCACATCCAACCAAGATGATGTTGGCCACCAGCTTAATACTTCAAATAGAAGAAAACCAAGGCTCTGTAATGATGTGTGGGAGCATTGGTCCTTGTCTTACCACCAAAGAGCTTCTTTGTTAGCGCTTTACATAGTTGGGAGAAGAGAGTATCCGCTTCTCGAGATCAATTTTCTAGATTTCTCTTCCACACTTGGAAGTATATAGGGCGTTTTCGCGGGTTTTTTATTATTATTATAAACAGGCCGCATTTGCGAATGCCTTTTCTATTGTGCTTTAATTATCTAGCATCACTTTACCAAATGATGCTAGATATTTTTACTTCATTCAATTGTGGGCTTTCTTCGTACGTAAAAACATGGATTTCTCCATCAACTTTTTTCATTTTTTTAGGAAAATGAAATATATAATATCTTCTAGCATCTCACACATCTTTCTCCCCTCTTGTCTCTCCCTCAAGGAGTGTGGAATGCTTACAGTGTGTAGTGAGCTTCCTGTTCCTACAAACCAATAGGACTATAGTGCAATGTAAATAGGTATTGGTTTTTCAGACATTTGCCCAAATTTTAAATATCCTTGTTTGACACAACATTGAGTCGTCTCACAGTAAATCAGTATCAGTAAAGGAAGAGAGGGAAAAAAGAACAAATGAAACCTTACTTGGTTAATTGGCCATTGAATGAGCCAAAGCTCTTTCGAGTCTGTTGGATTAAGTTCGATGAGTGGATCCTTGACATACTCCTGGAATTCTGGAGGTATGTAGTCCACTTGATTAGCAGCATCCATCCCTTCCTACGAAGTACCTAAATCAACAACGAGACAGAACAATTTGGTTGATAAACATGACTTGGTACAATGAATCTCTTTCTTGCGCTACCTAGAATGAAAGAAATAGGAAGGCTAGAGTTGGTTTAAAAACTTCTCATGATGAAAGGTTTGAAGGCTAGTATGTTACTTGGACTCGGGTACAGGTGTCGGGTGCGAATACGTATCTAGGTGTCGGATTCAACTATTTCTCATTTCAAGGATACGGGGACACAGAAAATATTCAAATTTGTTTCTATTTTTTTTTTTTTGGGTGTGTGTGTGTATTTTCTTATGTAAAATGGTGCTTTAAGGTTCAATAGCGCATTTCATGGATAATAAGAGAGGTTTATGCATACTTCCATGAAAAACTCGAATTACAATTAGGTTTTCTATAGAAGTGTCTTACTAAACTTATCGGACACATATCCCACACCCTTCTCCGAGTGTCAAGTGTCCGACACGGGTACTTTATACCATTACGAGAGTCCGCGTGACATAGACACTTACTACCTCTCGCACACCCTAACTCTTAACTATAACGGCCTAACGGGAGCTTGCAGTGTGTATGATTTTTTTACGTGATCGGAGGTTGGTGTGAATAATTTTCTACAAGTGGAGGTAAATATATCAAATAATCATACATTGTGTACCATAAACTAAGGAACCGATTGCGTTGCCAATAAATGATGCATATATGAGGACAAAGTTTGGTCGCATGACGTGCAATGAGTGGTGCGGGCTAATTACCATGTGTAGATACCAATATGAATGGCCCAGTGTAACAATCACAATTGCAGTCTTTAGCTCAGGTCACCAGGTTGTTCATAGGTCCGTCATGTCTCGCCTACCTCGTTTGAACATTCCAGGGACCATGGGCGAAAGGCAGTACATCTTTTGGTTAATACTCATCAATCGACAAAGAGGGAGAGCACAATTCTGTGCCAAACTGGATACTATTAATCATATGCCATGCAAACATGAAACTGGGGACTCCACAATCAGGGATGCAAACGAACCGAGCTAGTCACGAGTAGCTCAAGGCTTGATGTGTTATGGGCACCACTCGGCTCGGCTCGGCTCATTAGTTAACGAAGTCGAGCTCGAGTTAGTTGTAACTTGGCACGTTTGCAAAAGTGCAACTCCTTTGTCGCAGCTCGGCTCATTTATAGAGGGTCTTCTATAAATCAACTGATCTCAAACAGCTCGATATATAACTGGCCGAGCTTGGGTCAGACTAGTTTTGAGGCGAGCTCGAACACTTCAAAGCTCTGCTAAGCTTGTGGCACTATCCACATTCCACACGTACGTGGCTAAGGTCCCGACTCCAAACCCTAGCCTCTCTCTTACATATCCAACCATTGTGAATAATAAACGTAAAAAACCAAAATTCGGGTTTAGAAGTTGGAAGGTGAACGCAGGGCCGGCTGGCCTCGAGTAGAAGCCTGTTAATCAATTTATAAATCAATAGCTCCATTTAAGTTCATCTCTATCAATCAATTTGTTAAACACAGAATACACCCAAGCATAACCCACAATTTGTTCTCTATCAATCAATTTATTCTCTTAACTCTTTCAGGGTGATTTTTAACCCATGACCCACAATCTAACTCGTTTGTATTCATAAATATAACACATACATCCATATATATCTCGTGAGAGAAAAGAAAAGAAAAACTAGGCAGGAGACAGGGAGAGAGAGGCTGTCTTGAGAGAAAAACTTACGTGAAAAGTTGAAATCGGGAGAGGCTTTCTTGATCTGTGGTAGCCGGAGACCGGAGAGGGAGACTGATCACGACCGGATAGAGATATCGGCAAACATCGAGTGAGGGACGAGTAAGAGATTGTGTTAGGGTTATAATGGGTTTCACGTAGAAAGAGGGGAAAACCGGAATTTGTAGGGTTTAGGGTTTAAGGTTTATAAAAACAGAAATGGTATTTTCACTAGCTGTTGTTTTTTTCGAGCAACACTAACTGTTGTTATATAAAAAAAGGGATAAATTACACTGACCTCCCCTGAGGTTTCTGACTTGTACACTGACCACCCCTACTTTATCTGAAATAGCACTGACCTCCCCTGAGTTTTATATTTTAGTATCAAAAACACCCTTCAACAGTACCGACGGGTCCCCGGCGCCGTCG